>JAFNEN010000741.1:0-197076 GCA_019343175.1 Oedothorax gibbosus | reverse complement strand
GAGACCCATTCCCCTTTATGGATAAAGCACTTGTTTAAATAGTAACACTACTACAGGGGAGAAATGGATCAATCTTTACAAGTGTTTTACCTAACACGTGAATGTAGTTTCTTATTTGGTGATTTCGTATTTGTTGGCTCTAATACTTTTAGGACCAGTCTCCCTTCGAAACTAATAATAAACAAATATACTCGGTAAATTGTTCTTTACTTTACTTACTTATACCTCTTTCACTCCAACATGGGGCATAGGGCCTCCGTCATGGTCTGCCACCTTACCCTGTTCGCAGCAACGGTCTTAATCTCTCCCCATGACTTGTTAAGTTCTTTTACTTCCTTGTTGATTGTTCTACGCCACGTTGTTTTTAGCTTCCCTCTTTTTCTTTTGACCAGTCTCCCTTCGAAACTAATAATAAACAAATATACTCGGTAAATTGTTATTTGATAGTTGGTAAAAGTTTCGGAAACACGTCAGGACTACCATCCAGCTCTGTAAAGGGCGTATTGCTGGAACAATTCGGCCTATTGGTTCTTCTCTACAAGAAAATGCATTAGTTTTATTCTTTCCTTTCTTATCTAGTTTCTTTTAGATTTGAGTAAAATAATTCAATACCACTATATTTAAATAAACGTTGGAAATTAAGAATAAAAAATTTATTACTTTTTGTGTTCCGTTAAGAAATCTAACATTTACAACAAAACGGCAAATGTCGTTGATCAAGTAATAGTAAATAGTTTATATGGTATGATTAGTATAAATATAGTGTGGTTAACTTCAAAAGATCTTAATGGAATTATAACCTAAACAATTGATACACATTTTCTTTTAAGAGGCAAACGGTTGTCTTTTAACGTATCCGTAGTCGTGCAGTTTTTTTCCCACTGTATATTCCTAATTTATTACCGATGAAACATTACACAAAATTATATAAACTTTAACTTTTAGGTGTTCTATATCATAGATTCTTTGATTCGTAAAACTTATTCTTGCTGGATATATCTCATACCATTTACAGAAGTTTATTTATCCAATTACGATTTGTGAATATCATAGTGTTAACGGTTTCAATCATCTGCCCGCAACACATAACTTTTATTTCATATTAAATTTTCGCGAAATTTCATTTATGTTTATTTAATTTTTATTTTAATTGCACTTGTGGGACGTCGATGTTATTACAAACATGGGGAGGTGTAGTTTTAAACCTAAATGGCTTCACGCTGGGACATGTCGTCCAGTGTTAACAAATGTCAAACCTTGCATTTGGGTAAGAACAATGTTAATCATTCTGATGTTTTACAGGGAGAAAGTATCCAAGGTAGTGAGTTCGTTAGAGATTTAGGAGTTTTGGTGAGCAATGATTTCAAAATGAGTAAGCAGTGTGTTGAGGCAAGTAAGAAAGCCAATCGAATGTTGGAATTACTTTAAATAGCCGGACCAGAGGTCATGATCAGAGATTGAATAAATCGAGATTTAGAAGGGAGGTAAGAAAACATTATTTTTACAATAGAGTTGTCAATGAGTGGAATGCTTTACCAGATTATGTTGTGCATTCGAAGAGAGTAGAAGATTTTAAGAAGAAACTTGACGGACATTGGAAACTGGTAATGTATTAGATTTATTTTGAACCAACCTTGCTAGGCCTCTGGCCTGTTGTTGGTCGACAATTTTTGTATTTGTATTTGTATTATAAAGTGGTAATAGGGCGGCAGCCGATTCTCCAAACCGAAGTCTTCTCTCTATAACAGCTGTTCCCAACCTATTTACTTGTGCGGCCCACCAATTTGTAAACACAAACTTTTAGGCCCACTAACTACACTGAAGAGCCAAAATAACTGGTATCGGCATACATCTGCGAATAAAGGTGTATAAAAACAATCGAAGTTCGTCGCTATGTTCAGCAGTGTCTATGTGCTGCTATCACGACAGGTTATGAAAATTGAAGGGATTTTGAAAGTGGAAGAAAGTTGAGAAATGTAATTCCATATCCATGCATCTCCGAGGTTTTGATGAATTTTGGATTTTCACTTACGACAATTTCGCGAGTGTGCCGTGAATATCGATAATCCAGTAAAACATTAAAGCTACAACACAGATGCGGCCTAAAAAAGATCATGCAAAAACGGATCATCGACGACGGACGAAAATCATTAAACATGATATATTGCGGATACGTGTTATTTACGGCTTTAGAAGCCCATATCGGTGAATATTCATTAAATGGTTAACAAGTCGACACCTGTACGACATAGAATCGACATAGACGTTTATCACATTTAATGATCAGTTGTCAATGGACCCGGCTTTGCACGATGTTTTTAAGGTCAAAGTTATGTCGTAGATTTGATGTTTTACTGGATTATCGATTTCATGGTACCCTCGTGAAATTGTCGTAAGTGAAAATCCAAAGTTCATCTCCTCCTCGGCATGGATATGGAATTCCATTTCTCTCAACCCCCGATACTTTTAAAATCCCTTCAATTTTCATAACCTGTTATGATGGCAGCACATTGACGCTGTTGAACATAGCGACGAACTTAGCGACAACTGATCATTAAATGTGATAAACGTCTATGTCGATTCTATGTCGTACAGTTGTCGACTTGTTAACCATTTAATGAATATTCACCGATATGGGCTTCTGGAGCCGTATATATCACGTATCCGCAATATATCATGTTTAATGATTTTCGTCCGTCGTCGATGATCCGTTTTTGCATAATCTTTTTTAGGCCGCTTCTGTGTTGTAGCTTTAATGTTTTACTGGATTATCGATATTCACGGCACACTCGCGAAATTGTCGTAAGTGAAAATCCAAAATTCATCAAAACCTCGGAGATGCATGGATATGGAATTACATTTCTCAACTTTCTTCCACTTTCAAAATCCCTTCAATTTTCATAACCTGTCGTGATAGCAGCACATAGACACTGCTGAACATAGCGACGAACTTCGATTGTTTTTATACACCTTTATTCGCAGATGTATGCCTATACCAGTTATTTTGTGTCTTCAGTGACAGTGATTAATAAACAGATATAGTACAAAAACTAAATACATATTTTCCTAAAGCAAATATATTGTACAAAAACTAAAGACATATTTTTCTGAAGCAAATATATTGTACAAAAACTAAAGACATATTTTTCTAAAGAAAATATATTATATTTTTAAAAAATCCATACAAGAAAAAAATTTCTAAAAATCAGTTACGAAATCTCCTCAATGATATTTCTGGTATGTTTCTCTTCCATAAAAGAGTCGATATCCGGATTTCCTACAAATTTTCTTTTTTTACAACCCTTGTTCCTTTTGGAACCCATTTTGAATAACAATCGAAAAATTGCGATTTGAATTTAGCATGAAACACATGTAAACAATATTTAATTTGAACGCAGTCACAGTTAAAATGGAATTGCCAAAAATATAAAACATTACAAATATTAATTATCTAACATTTTAAAAATAACTGACATTAAAATTCGTTTTTAAAGTAAGTAAATATCTCTAAAATGTATATAGTATCAAACTCATCTCGAAACCGAAACTAACTTTTATAATTTGGTAGATTAGAAAAACCTCTGTAACTTTTTAATAGAGTGGAGTACCAGTACAAACTTTACATCATTTTAAAGAGGAAGAATTGGAGATTCTAATGGACTTAAAAACAAAAAATGCCTAATTTGGTGATTTTTGGCCTTTTCTAGTGTGTATGTATACCTTAAGAAGAAACTTGACGAACATTGGAAACTGGTAATGTATTAGATTTATTTTGAACCAACCTTGCTAGGCCTCTGGCCTGTTGTTGGTCGACAATTTTTGTATTTGTATTTGTATTATAAAGTGGTAATAGGGCGGCAGCCGATTCTCCAAACCGAAGTCTTCTCTCTATAACAGCTGTTCCCAACCTATTTACTTGTGCGGCCCACCAATTTGTAAACACAAACTTTTAGGTCCACTAACTACACTTTTACACCACTACTGATCATATTTGTCAGTCGTCAAGGGTCAACAGTCCGTCCAACTCCGACCACGTGTCACTTTTTTCTTTTGTCAGTGCGGGTGTGATTTTCTGCTGAAGTAGCATACATTCTGGTGACTGCAGTGAATTGCTATCGCGTCAATATGGATACTTGGTTTCGGTCTTGCCGAAAGACTAAATCACCAAATGATGAAGGGACTTCTACATATGATTGTGCAAGTCGTGAGCATGCTAATAAATCGATTTCCAGTTCAAGATTCAGCTATTTCCCAAATTGCATTGAAGCACTTGATGGTCTTTTCGACGACATACCTCTGCGAGCGAGGCTTTTCAACTTTAGTTTTCCTTAAAAATACAGAAATAAACTTAATGTTGAGAATTGCGCCTTAAACTGTGAAATTTGAATCCGGATATCGACTCTTTTATGGAAGAAAAACATACCAGAAATATCATTGATGAGATTTTGTAACTGATTTTAAGAAATGTTTTTCTTGTATGGATTTTTTAAAAATATAATATATTTTCTTTAGAAAAATATGTCTAAGTTTTGTACAATATATTTGCTTCAGAAAAATGTGTCTTTAGTTTTTGTACAATATATTTGCTTTAGGAAAATATGTATTTAGTTTTTGTACAATATCTGTTTATTAATCACTGTCACTGAAGACACAAAATAACTGGTATCGGCATACATCTGCGAATAAAGGTGTATAAAAACAATCGAAGTTCGTCGCTATGTTCAGCAGTGTCTATGTGCTGCTATCACGACAGGTTATGAAAATTGAAGGGATTTTGAAAGTGGAAGAAAGTTGAGAAATGTAATTCCATATCCATGCATCTCCGAGGTTTTGATGAATTTTGGATTTTCACTTACGACAATTTCGCGAGTGTGCCGTGAATATCGATAATCCAGTAAAACATTAAAGCTACAACACAGATGCGGCCTAAAAAAGATCATGCAAAAACGGATCATCGACGACGGACGAAAATCATTAAACATGATATATTGCGGATACGTGATATATAAGGCTCCAGAAACCCATATCGGTGAATATTCATTAAATGGTTAACAAGTCGACAACTGTACGACATAGAATCGACATAGACGTTTATCACATTTAATGATCAGTTGTCAATGGACCCGGCTTTGCACGATGTTTTTAAGGTCAAAGTTATGTCGTAGATTTGATGTTTTACTGGATTATCGATTTCATGGTACCCTCGTGAAATTGTCGTAAGTGAAAATCCAAAATTCATCTCCTCCTCGGCATGGATATGGAATTCCATTTCTCTCAACCCCCGATACTTTTAAAATCCCTTCAATTTTCATAACCTGTTATGATGGCAGCACATTGACGCTGCCATCATATTGCACGCTGCCAGACATATTTTTCTAAAGAAAATATATTATATTTTTAAAAAATCCATACAAGAAAAACATTTCTAAAAATCAGTTACAAAATCTCCTCAATGATATTTCTGGTATGTTTTTCTTCCATAAAAGAGTCGATATCCGGATTCAAATTTCACAGTTTAAGGCGCAATTCTCAACATTAAGTTTATTTCTGTATTTTTAAGGAAAACTAAAGTTGAAAAGCCTCGCTCGCAGAGGTATGTCGTCGAAAAGACCATCAAGTGCTTCAATGCAATTTGGGAAATAGCTGAATTTAGTTTTCCTAACTATTTTTGTACATCTTGAACTGGAAATCGATTTATTAGCATGCTCACGACTTGCACAATCATATGTAGAAGTCCCTTCATCATTTGGTGATTTCGTCTTTCGGCAAGACCGAAACCAAGTATCCATATTGACGCGATAGCAATTCACTGCAGTCACCAGAATGTATGCTACTTCAGCAGAAAATCACACCCGCACTGACAAAAGAAAAAAAAAGTGACACGTGGTCGGAGTTGGACGGACTGTTGACCCTTGACGACTGACAAATATGATCATTGAACAAGTAAGAATTTTTTTTTGTATTTGTACTTTACAATATTAACTACAGCAGCGGCCCCGGGGCACCAGATCTCATAGTGAATAATCAAACATAAAAAAAAAACATTAATCCCAAACTTCCACTGCCCAGTACCGCTAAGTCCGCGGATCCACTGGTTGGGAATCGCTGCGCTGCTCTATGTTTATCCAATAAAAATTAATAATTTTCCAGGTCAACTTACTCCTTCTGTATCGAATACTATTGCAAACGGATTTTTATATGACAATTGAAGAACTCAAACCTTTTTTGCAAAAAAAGAGATTTTTGTCTCAATGAAAAATTCAATTTTATAAAGATAACAAGTTTCCCTTTTTCATAAAGTTAAAGTAAAGTAGATTTTTACCGTTTGAAAATACCATTTTAAACAGATTTAAGTGCGAAGTAAAAACTTTAGGGTTCATATTATAATTTTCACCTTTTTTTTTTATCTCCATTGGATTAACACAGAGCGAAGAGTTCGGATTGGAGACAAGCTACCGCTCCCCCTCATTGGGTAAACAAACACGGATTGTTTAAATAGCAACGTTACTACAGAGGAGAAATCGGATTCCACCATCAATTTTTTAAAACTTATTTTTTGTCACATCATAAAATTAGTTTCTTGGTGATTTCGCATTTGTTGTACTCAATACTCTAAGAACCGCGCACAATGAAAAACTCAAAATGGACTCGTGAATTTTTAAATGGTTGTTAACAAAAATTTCAGGAAAAGATCGACACGACCCTTCACGCCTGTAAATGACGCATTGCCAGAACAATTCGGCCGGGTGGTTCTTGAAGACTAAATCTAGAAAATTATTTTTTAGTTTTATTTTTCCACTTCTTATGTAGTTTCTTTTAGAATTTGTAAATTTTTTATACCACTATATTTGATTAAACTTTAGAAATAAAAAAAAATATGAGGAGTACCCAGAAAGGATTCCATTTTGTACTAATTTTAGCAAAACGACTTATGTCGTTGATCAATCAGGTAGTATTACTGGCAAATTGTTAGTACAAGTATAGTTAAGCATTTTAGTATTCGTAGTGAAACTTGAATTACTAACTCCGTTCATGAGTGCATATCTTAATGGAATTCTAACGTAAACATTTGGTTCACTCTTTATATGGTCTTATAAGAAGAAAACAGATGTGTTTTAACTCATCCGTAGTTGTGTAGATTTTTGCCCACCGTATATATCAATCTTACTGCTGGTTGAACATTACAAAAACATGAAGTTTCTCCTCCATCTCTTCTACCATGGTGTTCACGGTTACAATAATCAGCCTGCTACACATTCCTTATATTTTATATTAAGTTATTTATATTATTTCATTTATATTTTATTTCACTTTAGTTGAGCTATCTCTTTTGAACTTGTGGGACGTCGATGTTAAGACAAATATGGAGAGGTGTAGTCTCAAACCTAACGTGGGAATGGGAGCGGTAGCCGGGTTTCCTAACCGAAGTCTTCTCTCTATGTTAATCTAAAGAAAAAATAATAAATGTCTAAATCAAGTTACTCCTCTGGTATTGAATATTAATGCAACGTTTTTTTTTAAATGATTATTGTAGCTGGCTATAAGGCTCTAATTCCATTTTTGGAATATTTTGTTATAAATTATTTATTGAAAATTAAAAAATATTATTCAGATAATTCAAAATATGTTATTATAGAGCCCTAAAAGCCAGCTTCATTGATCATAAAATTCGTTTGTAAAAATATTTAATTCAGCCCGATTAATTTGCTTTAGAATTTTTTTTTCTCCATTGGATAAACCCTGAGAGAAGATTTCGGTTTGGATCCCGGCTTATGCTCTCATTCTCTCTTAATGGGTAAACTGCAGCATATTATTTAAATAGAAACGTACAGAGGAGTTCCCTTCATTTCAGTTTTTCTTACCAAATACATAAAAATTGTTTCTTACTTGATGATTTCGCATTTGTTGGCCCTAATACTTTAAGGACCGGTCTCACGCGCACCACGCAAAACTCAAAATGGACAAATAGACTCCTAAATAGTTAATTGGTTGTTGATAAAAGTTTCACTAATACATCAGGACTACCCTCCACCTTTTTAAATGACGTATTGCCGGAACAATTTGGCCGAGCAGTTCTTAAAGAGTTAAACAAGAAAAAACGCTTTTAGTTTTATTCTTTCACTTCTTATAAAGTTTGTTTTAGAATTTGGCTAAAATAATTTAATACCACTACTTTTGAATAAATTTTAGAAATAAATAATAAAATATCTCTCAAAAAATAATCATGTTAGTTGCAATAACAAAATATTTTAAAAAACGGCAAAATGTCGTTTCATAAAATAATCATGATGCTTACATATTTTAGTAATCAGCTTTATAGTTTATACCCCAAATTATATCCATGAGTTGGTTAACTTCCGCACATCTCAATAGACCTTAAGCGAAAACATTTGGTACATGATTTCTTCTAAGAGGCAAATGTATATGTTTGCATCAATCCTGTGGTTGTGCAGTTATTTTGCCCAATGTATATACCAAACACCCTACCGGTGAAACAGGAAAATAAGTTATACAAACACTAACCTATTAATTATGAACGTTTTAAAAATAAATTATCAATTGCTTAATAATTAACAAGAAACTGCAATTTAATTTTAATAATCCCATCATATCATCTATAATAATTATCGCATTTTGTTTAAATAACACTTATAAATGCAAAACGGCGGGATTGCAGCGCCCTCGTTTTGAAACGAAAGTCATACAAGGACTTAAAACTATCATTAAACGAAACGCTTATGACTACACGTCATAATAAAAATCCTATGCGGAGATTAAATATAACGCATATTATTGATAAAGGATTTTAGGAAAAACAATGCAGAATACCCAAAGTAATGCATTTCTTCCTACCATCCTTCTCCTGATGCTTAGGACACTCGTGTTATATAATGGAGAAGTGAACTAAACATCTTGTTGATGTATTTTCTCTAAAAACTTAATTAGTTTAAATGAGAAAAAAAATTATAAGAGTTATTGGTGACAATTATTCGCGGAAATATTGAAATGAGGACTCGTAAGTGAGAGCTGGTTTAATTGTTTTGTATTAATATTTTTTCGTTACAATTTTTATTAGAACCAGCATATTAGTTTAAACTGATAATATTAATAAATCAATTGAAATAAATATTTATTCAAATATTAAATTTATAAATATATCGACACCTTTAAATATATATCGGTGTCGATGTAACATAAGCCGGGAAATATTATTTCACAAACACAAAAAGCTCATAATACAAAAGCACATAAATTTTCAACATAAGAAATTATGAATACGACACAAACTGCCGATAGACGGCTCTGTCTAACCTATTTCTTTCCCAAAACTCATTCAACGAAAATGTTCTATACAGGACTTTTTTTATATGGGATACACGTCAAAACCCTAACAACAATCTATTTCGCGATTTTGGGGGGAAGTCACCATTATTGAGCGAAAAGTTTTGATTTACCTAGAGTACATTATTAATGAATTGCGTTCCATGCTTGGATTTTCCCCTCTCTGTTATAGCATATAACAGAGAGCGAGCATAGAATGACATGTTTTTGCTCACGCAGCTTGTAAGAAACTCAGAAAATAAATAAGAGAAGGGAGGTTGTTTTTATTCGGATAGCTGTACCGGTTATATTCTTTTTAACAAGATTTTCAAAAGTTAGTAGATCTATTTTTATCCGTTACCACGACACGGTTGAAATGTAGTCGCAAAAATGAATTATTTAAAAGGAAAACATCAGCCTAAAGTATAATATTAAAAGAACTATCACAAATTATTAATTTTTTTTAATTTAATAGTTATAGAACAGGTTATTCCGTGTTTTTCACTCAAGATAAGATGCCTTGCTATCTAGTCTCAAAGTGATTGGAATTGTGGTTTTTTTTTATTACCACTTTGTAAATTTTAAAAAGAATGTCTTAATTTAAAAAGTTGCATTATTTGTTCACTAATTATAAATGAAGACATTAAAAAAATTGAAAATAGGTGTCGACGATTTTCAATTTTATGTTTAAAAAAAAGTAACAACTTTAATTTGAAAATGCCTTATACTCATTCGTGCAATGCTATTCCAATCCAGGATCTGCGGCTGATTTAATTTTGTCTATTTGGTGATGAATTTTTTTTATTATTGTCATTCTAAACGTCGCATTTTTTAGTGTTGCATTGCATTAAATTCTATGTATGGGGGTTTCATATTTAAATTTCTCAACACCGTAATTAAAATATCAGTTGTCTTATTGTATCAGTATTCATCCATAAACTCTTGTTCTAAATATTATTCCATTTTTATACCGGTTAAAATGTAAATTTTCAAAACCACTCAATATGAGCTAATTAAAAGACTTTCACCACATTAGTATCGTACCATGTTGTAGGTAAATATTGTCAAAATTGCGTTTTGGAAAACAATTTCCGAAGACATGGGCAAACAACAACAGCAGATCGCGCACCAAAATGTAAACATAACTTTGTTATCGGAATTAGATCGGCAAAATTCATATCATGGAATGGGACACGATATTATCATGTTCAGATTATCGAATCCTTTTAAGATATTTATTTTCAGACATGTTGGTCGAATGATTAGAATGTAGCGCGACAGGCACACGCCAGGTGCTTTGTTAGCTTCCACACTAAGTGGAAAAAAGTGGAAGGTATTATAATCATTCAGTCCGTCTGTCTGTCCGTCACCCACTTTCATAGCCCAAACTACAAATGCTACGGACAAGTATGATACGTCATAAAATTCAGCGCATAGAAATTAGAATACATTGAAAATTTCAGAAAAGAATTTGAAGTACTTCAATTATTTAAAAACTGCACAATATAATGCTCATTGAAAAAAGCAAAGGAAGCCATTTTTATTAGAATTAAATCACCATTGCCATTCGCAACAATCGCTAGAGAAACTTAAATTCTTTTAGACAATAAATTAAAATAAATTTATTTTTGCGACATCGATTAGTTTGGAATGACGTAAAATATATTTCACTACGAGATTCTTTGTATGTTGATATGAAATGTTTTCAATCTATTTAAAAGCGAGGAATATTACATATTTATTCTTTGAAACATAAATTAATTTTTGTAAACGATAAGTAATAATTATTGAATTTTCGAAATAAAATAAATGAAACTGGCCAAATTTAGCATGTAAATGTTTAATATAGAATTAATCCTGTGTTTGGCGCCTTTTTACCTGTTAAACATAACCGTTGTGTGGAAGCGGGTTAAGTGACAGATTCTGTTACAAATCTACTTGTTTTTACAACACGAAACAAAATGTTTATTTCATAGTGTGGTCCCATAATGTCAATTCTTTGCCTACTTAAAATGTTTAAAAATCTTTCTTATTGACTGGGTTAATTCTAATTGAGTAGGTTAAATTTCCATAGGGGAATTAATACACCCAAAATAACATAATAAATATATAGAAATGAATTTTTAAGCAAAAGATTTTGACAATATTTAATAAATTGGTTGGAGATTTGTTCTTAAAATTATTGGAACGTATAATTTCAGATTTTGCCTTTTCAATCACTTAAGTAAAAATGCATTGCATAGTGTTAAAGAGTAAATTTAATGAATTTAAACATATGTTCAATGTAAACGGTATTCTTTTATTAAAGACATTAAAGTTAAAACATGTGAAATGATAGCCAATGAAAGTAAGAAATTCTGGTATTTTTTTTAACTGCCGACCTATAAACGGCCCGTGCAGCCAAAAATGTCCGACGAATAATACCCCGTGTAGAGGGAGTGCACGTTAAAATGCGCTCCAAAGTCCAAACGCTGCGTACGATGTCGCCCTTAACGGTTGCGTTGGGTGCCAACTCGGGTGTCGGCTCGTCACTTGACTGTGGTTCTAAAATACGACGCCCGTCGCCAATAGCCCTCGTGTAGCTCTAGTGCGACGATAATTCAAACTAAACTAAACTGGGATTTTTTTGTTTACTTATTTTCAACAATTCCTCGAACTTTTTTTTTTCAAAAATGAAGTCAGTATAATTTTATTAAAAATATTTTAAGGAGAGTCAAATGGGTGTTTGGGTCAAAAATCTCCATTTTCTGTTTTTCTTTTATTTTTAATATACATATCTATAGCTATAATTTAAGACCACGGTTATCGATTTCTGTTTTGTAGTTTTCTTTTTATAAGCATTTTTCAGAAACTCTGTATATCAGTTCTTACCTATACTTTAATTTTCTTTTGCGTATCCTGAAATATAAGGTTTTTCAACAGTTAGGAACCTTTTTCTCAAAAACTATAAAAGATATCAACATGTTTTGTTTTATTACT
Organism: Oedothorax gibbosus; assembly: GCA_019343175.1. Taxonomy (NCBI): domain Eukaryota; kingdom Metazoa; phylum Arthropoda; class Arachnida; order Araneae; family Linyphiidae; genus Oedothorax; species Oedothorax gibbosus. The sequence continues at coordinate 184,776 of JAFNEN010000741.1, read as the reverse complement.
TCCTTCCCAATTAATAGCTCTTTGATTTAAACTGAGGAATTTCAAATATCTCTGCTAAAAAAAGTTAAATTTTGGGTTTTTTAACACATATTTTTAAAAAAATCACTCTTAAGTTTACTAGTCACTGTACTTTTATACTGTGAAATATCTTCAGTTTAAATCAAATAGCTATATGTAAAAAAAAACTATGAAAAAATTCGTAATGATATCTCGCGTAGTTCCTGAAAGAAATGTTCCTAAAGTTAGTAAAATTAACATGGGCGAGATAGAACCATCCGACTCCCCTTAATAAACAAGATGTTTTTCTGATTCACATCAGCTTCTGTCGATGATAATTTTGTAGCGATAGTCTGGCCGTCAACGTGTTAAAGCGTAAAATTTGTGAATATCGAAATATTTTGTACCAGATAAACAGATTGTTATCGAAGAAGTGCATTGAAAAAACACCTGGGGCCTATCATAAAAAAACACCTTTTAAGAATTGTTAATAAAAATTAATCTGAACTAATTAAGTATTATTATTTTTTAGAAAGGGGGGGGGATTAAAAAAATTTAGATTTCACAGCTTTTCTTAAAAATGCGAAAAATTTAGGATAAAAAAATATTGTGACAGTAGCTATAAAGACAGAAAACAAAACAGTGAACAGCATCAAAAACGACAACAAAAAAAAAACTTTTTTTAATTTACAAAAATATAACTTTAGCTGTTAGTTTCGCAATTTCCTTTTAATTTTAACACGTAAACAGTGAATAACTGAATAACTATTGAAACTATAGCTAAAATATATATCAGAGTGATTTTTTAACCTCAGCACGCGCTAAATTAATTCGGAATTTGGTACTTTTTTTTCAAGGACTTTGTCGATGGTAAAAATATTAAAAGATTTAGATTTGTTTTACATTACTAGTACTTAAAGTGAGGCTTACCACCTTACCGGGACATATGCCTAGCACCCCAGCGCCCTTGGTCCGTAAGCTGGAATGGTCACGGCAGGCCTTGGCCCACTAACAAGCTGTTGCGCCGAGGAGTTTAATTTAGGTTTAGTAATAGAAGTAATTTTTAATTTTTTTCATCTTTATACTATCAGTATGTTGATTTTTCAAAGATGTTTATGATAATTTTTACAAAAAACTCTAATAACTTCAACCCCAACTTCAAGTTAATGTTAAAATTGAAAATGGTTGTTAACCATATTCAATGTTAAGTCAAAAAATAAAGTATTAACTAATGATTACAATTCTAGCAGTCGCGTTAAATGCTGAAAAATATAATACTGGTAAGAAAAACTGGCCCCAAATAGGAGATTTAAATTGGAAAAATTATTCAATAATATATCAAAACCCTTATTCATCCATACTCTATAGGAATTTGATTACTCAAAAAACTCGGTTAAAAGAATGAAAATATGTTATATTTTTCAGGGGGTGGGAGAGAAATTTTAAATGGTTAACTTTATTTCAATTAAAATAATTTTATAAGTACACACCACTTTTTAAATGCGAAGTAGCTTTTGAATTGTAATTTTTCATTTTAAATCAGTTTTGACGAGTTTCTGAAGGCTTCTTTTCACTGTACGAGGCAATTTAGGGCAAAATGGGACAATGGCGGTTCCTTGTGTTTTGCCCAGACTAATGACCTTGGTGGATGCAGGTTGCCCTTTCGCCAAGGTTCTCATGATTCTGTTTTAAGCTTGTAAATTCAATGTTAAGTGACTCCACAACGCATGAAAGGAATATTGTAAGAAATAGTGAAAGGAATGTAAGGAATAGTACACTGCTCAAAAGAATTAGGGGGATGCATGGTTAAAACCCTTTCACCCCCAATGAACCCATTTGGAATATCAGCTTGCGATTTTTTTTCTCACTTAGTTGAGCTCGCACTTATTTATCGTTATGGAAGAATCATGTCTTTTGAAGAAATAAAAAATGTTTGTTTTAATAAAATAAAAATATAAAAAACGTGGTAAAATAAAATTCACTCCCAAAAACTTTTAAGAAATAAATTGACCCTAAATTCTTCACTCTAGCATTCTTAGATGATTAAATATTTATTTTAACTTTTTTTTAACACATAAAAATTTGAAAAAGATATTGTTAAATCTTATTCAAAAGTTATGATTCCAATTTTTTGACCCCTTAAATTTTAGTTAAAAAATTTGTCAAAAATGTCCCCGTTTTTTACCATTTCATTCTGGATGGATAGTAAATCTATTTCACAAATTTTAGATTTTTAAAATAAAAAATAAAAAGTTGGAACTGAAAGGGTTAACAAAAGTACGCAAAGTGCTCCCCTAATTGTTTTGAGCAGTGTAGCTCTAGTCCTTTTGATAAAATGTGACCCGAGTAAATAAAATTACGTAATATTGAGCGATATCAATTCCTGTATATTGGATACTCACTCCTTAAAACTGTTAGGTTAGGTTGAATTATCGTCACACTAGAGTTATAAGAGGGCTATTGGACTCAGGCGTCGTAATAGGGTATTTGACTAAAAAAATTATTGGCTTAAATATTCTTATGCCAAGAATATTAGACCCGTATTTTTTCTCTTTTTCAAATACCCCGTAAAAAGGGAGAAAAATGAATTTTAAAATTAGGACGAAAAATTTCTCCCGAAAACGCTTTGTGGCTGTCACGTGGTATCTATGACGTCACTAGTAACTATAAACACACTTTGAAACACCATTTTGGAATCTACTTTAAGCAAATTTGAACTATCCGCTTCTGCAAAACCTCCTTCCATTATCCATATAATTCTTATTTTAATAGTAAATTAGATTAAATCCAGTTTAATTGCAAGCACAAAAAAAAACATCACACCGGTTTGTTTATATATACTAGTGACGTTAGCCAAATCGACGTGTTTGTGATCACGTGACGTACCGATAAAAAAAAGCAATTTTAAAATGATTTTTATTAATTATTTAAAGATTTATTTTTCAAAAAAATATATACGTTTGTTATTTTTGGGTTTAAACTATAATTAATTTAATATTGGAAGGTATTTTAGCGATACAGTCAAGTACCCTATTTCAAACCACGGTCAATAAGATAGCCCGGTCTATGGTACCTGTGCACGTTAAGTAGGCCGTGGTTTAAACTGCCTTGTACCGTACAATGTCCTTCATTAGTGGTTTCGTCACTCTATCGACTCTCAAAATTTCAGCGTCTGTCAGTAACAAATAAATTTAGCTATAGAAAGATGTTAAATGAAACGAACAAGGGGGCAGGGTAGCCCAGTCGGTAAGGCGATGACCTGCCTGCATGCGAAAGGTTCGAAGCCGGGCATTGCCCAAATAAGGGTCAACCTATAAAACGGTCTGTGTAGCCAAAAAAGTCCGACGAAAAATACTCAGTGTAGAGGATTGTACGTTAAATAGGCTCCAAAGTCATGACGCCACGTACGATGGCGTTCTTAAGTGTTGCGTTGGGTGCCTATTCAGGTGTCGGCTTGTCACTTGACTGTGGTTCTAAATTACGAAGCCCCTCACCAATAGCCCTCGTGTAGCTGTAGTGCGGAAATTTTTCAATTCAACCAAAACAACGTCAGAATTTACACTCGAAATTTAACTGTAGTAACTCGAGTTGGTTGCCAAAAAAATGAGAAAGGGGCCCGGTGGCCTAGTGGGTTTGATCGCAGCTCATTGCGGTAACAGTCTGCGAACTATACTGGGTGCAGGTTCGATTCCCGCCTTTGCCCTGGGTTTATATTCTCTCTCCGTGTCAGTAAAAAATTCTGTCTATCTTACTTGACGAAGGTTTATAAGCGGGTCTCTGATCAAGCACTTAAACCGGAAATTATATGTACCAACCTACCTATTTACCATGGGAAAACCGGCCACATGTCGCCAATTACTTATCTCTTTTGACAAACTTGGCGACATTAAATACTGCTCGGTGTTAAATCAAGGTGCCGTAAACGTCTGTTTTTACATGGTTTTTACCCAGTTTCATGTTTAGCGCCAATGGGTGTTGGACATTAGAATTCACGATGGCTGCTTTTGTGCATCAAATATATTTGGCTTGTTTTTTGCATGAATATTAACGCCGAAAAACATCTCGTGCAAAGAGACAATGTTTTTTTTATGTTTAACACATACACACACATGGCTTTCAGTGAATTTTCACACAATTTCTTGTTAACAACGTCGTTAAAATACGGTCGTGCTACGTTTCACCAGTTTTATTTTTTAAACTATTATTTTTATTAAAATCAAACCCTTTGATAATTTGTTTTTCGTGTAACTTAATTTTTTTCTACATAAACCGATCACGTTTCATTGCCGTGGCAAACCACGACGGGCGGCATGATGCTTAATGCAGCCTCGGTATCACCTGATTAAATTTGGAGGTGTAACAGCCAGTTTTTGAGTTGATTTTTAATACCACTAATTATATCGATGCATGTTTTTCACAATAATCTTCTAGGTATCCTGCAACTGTGTAAATACTTTTCCATGGTTCCAAACTCGAACACATATTAAATGTATTTCAATTTGCTGAAATTAAAAGTTTGAAGAGCTGTGATAGAACATTATTTTTAATACTGACTCTTGCACAAAGTAGCTGCAATTTACAATGCATTTCTTAATTTAATTTTCATTATTTAATACCAAAAAGTAGGGCTGTGAGATCAGTCGGTTAGGCATTCGACTAGCATGCGAAAGGTCCCATGTTCGAGTCCGGGCATCGCCAAAATAACTGCCGACCTGTAAACGGCCCGTGCAGCCAAAACTGTCCGACGAATAATACCCCGTGTGGAGGGAGTGCACGTTAAATATACTTCAAAGTCCTAACGCTGCGTACGATGTCGCCCTTAACGGTTGCATTGGGTGCCTACTCAGGTGTCAGCTCGTCACTTGACTGTGGTTCTAAAATACGACGCCCGTCGCCAATAGCCCCCGTGTAGCTCTAGTGCGAAGATAATTCAAACTAAACTAATACCAAAAAGTGTTTTTTTTATGCCTGGCCATTTACCGTTTTAGGCTTCGGCGATACTAAGGGGCAGACTGATGGCAATTTGTAAAGGATCACTTATTGGCAAGCTGAATACAATAACTAGTAACAGTCGAACCTTATACTATTAAAAATTAGACTCTTGATTTCACCAAATATATGACTCCTTGGCGAAGGTATCCATTTTAACTATTTTCAGGTTTTGGAAAAAAAAAGCATGATAAATGTTTCAACCGAATACCGAAAATATTGTGAAACATTTCGCCACACAGCCGTTGCAGCTACTTGTAACTATTTTGTGGTGAAGCAAAGTACAAATTTTTAACAGGTTGGTTGGTAGACATATATATTCAGGTTTGTGCGCTTGGTCAGAGACCCGCTTATAAACCTTCGTCAAGTAAGACAGACACAACACACACACATAAGTGGATCCATCTAATTTTTGGAGACAGAGGCCAACTAGAGGATCCCCAGAATTGGCTTGTTACCTCCAGAGGTATTGATTTGGTATGAAAACTTAGAGGACTTTGTGACCACGGCGGATTTAACGTGCACCAGTCACCATTAGCGTACACGGGGGTCTTCGGAAGGCAGCGGGACTCGAACTCGCAACCTTAGGGATGCCAGTCCAAGACCTTACCGACCAGGCTATCCCGGCCAATTTTTAACAGTGTAGCAAAAGTTGTTTTACATGCTTCACCTCATTATCTGATATTTATCCCAAAAACAAACATAACGCGATCAAAACCTTAATTTCATGAGCTCTAATAACAATATCATCAGCAAGTGTGTGTGTGGGGGGGGGGGGGGGTGATATATTACGACCACCCCATTGTTCGCTGGCTCTAAAATTCCGGGCACGTACGAAATAAACGGTCACTTAGCATACGAATTCATCGCAGCGCCATTCACCACGACTATAAATTAATAAGCACCGTCGCTAAGGTGCCCAAATGTCGATCGCACATATGTAATATTCATAAAGTGTTATCTTTAGTTTAGTTTGAAGTATCGTTGCACTAGAGCTACATCTCCGTCTCCAATAGTCCGTCTCCAATAGAGCTACATACTCCGTCTCCAATAGTCCGTCTCCAATAGAGCTACATACTCCGTCTCCAATAGAGCTACATACCCGTCTCCAATAGTCCACGAGGACTATTGGAGACGGGTTTCGTAATTTAGAACCACAGTCAGGTGACGAGCTGACGCCTTGCATAAGTGTTATCGTGATTTTAAACTGTGGTTCACAGGTGGAGTTGAGGCCCAGTGGCTTGGTGGTAGTGCTTTGCATTGCCATGTCACAGGTCCGGGGTTCGAGTCCCGGATTGAGCGTGGACGACTCATCCTTTCATCCCTTAAGTGGGCCGATAAAATGAGGACCAAGCATGCTAGGGAATTAAACACTGGGGGTTAAGCGTGAGGTGGACCACCTAACCGGGACACATGCACCCCAGAGCCCTTGGTCACGTAAGCTGAAATGGGCACGACAGGCCTTGGTCCATTTATGAGCTGTTGCGCCGAAAAGTTTAGTTTAGACAGGTTGAGTTGAGTACGATTTACATCGCCCTGGAGCTAAACTAGGGGTTGCGTAGTCATCATGATTAGAAGGTTTTTCGATCAACATATGCCCAAAATTTGTCAACCCCCATAATAATAATTATCATAATAATGATGATGATGATGATGATTAATCAATAATAATAAAAAATAATAATTACTGAAATATGCCGTCAGAATTATGATAATGAACTTTAAATGGCCATAAACCTTTTTAAAACCATTTTCCCTTCGTAAATAGTTTAACCATTTCTAATTGCTACAACTGTTTACTTGCAGAAAAATGACCTGATGTAAACATGGTCAATTTTTTTTAATAAATAATAATAATGATAATTCTTCAATGCAACTTCATAAGTATAATTTGAATTTTTAAATTTAAAATAGTTGGTGCGATCCCTTTGTATTCTGATAGTAGGATTGCTTTTAATCCACCTCAATCAATAAAGTCTTCCTTGTCGAAAGCAGGTGCCCATCTTCATGCCCTTTCGTGAAACAAAAGCGAAAATGACACAGTATTATGTTGACAGATGTGGCAACGCGGCGAGATACGTGACGTCATAATTTATTTAAAGGCCGAATAAAGGGAGGTATGGGTCCTTATAAAAATGAGTGGTGTAAAGTTATAAAATGCTAAATCCCTGGAAATTATGTTTAATTTATAGCAGGGTGGAGGGGCCTAAAGGCTATAAGTGTTCAAATTAAGTATGAACGCTGTTTTTAGTGTTGAACAAAATAATATGTTTTCTTTTAAAGTTGAATTTCCAAAAAGCAACTGTTTTTGGAACGATATTTTCCGATCCCCTTTATATTGTACATTCCTTTACTTGTTAAAACTATTTTTATTATTGCATCATCTAATTGTTAGACTACGATATGTTTTCCTTTGTTGGATTATCGTACTTTTGGTATACATTTAAACTAACATATAAGCCTTTAAGCTGTTGTACCAAGATGTGGCTTTTGTACCTATGAAACCAAGACATCAAAATACATATAAATAATTAAGATTATAATACATATTTATACATATTTATTCTTTGAAATATAAATTAATTTTTGCAAACGATAAGTAATAATTATTGAATTTTCGAAATAAAATAAATGAAACTAGCCAAATTTAGCATGTAAATGTTTATTATAGAATTAATGCTCTGTTTGTCGCCTTTTTACCTGGTAAACACAACTGTTGTGTGGAAGCGGGTTAAGTGACAGATTCTGTTATACAAACCTACTTGTTTTTTCATCAACGGGCAACTTGTGAGGGTGCTGCCGTTGAAGATTGAACTAATATCAAATAAAAATTCCCATTGTCCTTGCAACCACCGCAATACTTATCTTTACACAACATATAACCTGTGTTGCCAATCATCCATTTTTCGTTAAAAATGAAACTGGATAAAACGTGGAATAGAAAATTGGTAAATCCAAAATCCCCCTTCTAAATGACCCTAGATTTAGCATAGACAGAGTGAATTGAAAGAGTAATGCCCAATACATTTACTTTCCTACCTAAACGAATCCTATGGAATTAAGGCGTCGATTTACGTAAAACTGTCTTCATTTGCACCCACGGAGGCAAGAATGGGTTGGAGATGCCGTGTTCTCAAAAATCTATGCAGAAACTTGTTGCCAAGTGAAGTATTTGATAGCATTTGACACAGACCCAATCAGTCGTTTAAAGAACTATTGGCGATAATTTTTAAACAATAAAAAAGATCAGTAATTCTATGTATATATAAACAAGTAGGTTTGTAACAGAATCTTTCACTTAACCCGCTTCCACACAACAGTTGTGTTTAACAGGAAAAAACGCACCAAATGCAGCTTTAATTCAATATTAATCGTTAAATTTGGCTAGTTTCATTTATTTTCTTTCGAAAATTCAACAATTATTTGTTAACGTTTGCTAAAATAATTTAACAATCAAACAAACACTTTAACACTTTATTAACACAAAACAAACATTACAGAATAATTTTTGTTCGTCACAAGGGGGTAAAAAAACCCCGTATAAGTGACTAAATGATCATAATTATAATTAATAAGACACATTAGAAGTCAACAAACATACACAAAAAATAATTTATAATTAAAAGAATAATTGTCATTTTCCTAGCTTTTAAATAGAAAGAAAACATTTCCTATCAACAAACAATCAAAGAATATGTTTGTGAAATATATTTGACGTCATTTCAAACTGATTTATGGCGCAAAAATAAATTTATCTTAATTTTATTGTTTAAAAGAATCAAAGTTTCTCGAGCGATTGTTGCGAATGGCAATGGTGATTTAATTCTAATAAAAATGGCTTTGTATGCTTTTTAAATGAGCATTGAATTTTGCAGTTTTTTAAACAATTGAAGTACTTCGAATTCTTTTCTAAAATTTTCAATGTATTCTAATTGCGATGCGCTGAATTTTTTGAAGTATCACACTTGTCCGTAACATTTGTAGTTTAGGCTATGAAAGTGGGTGACAGACAGACGGACGGACTGAACGATTACAATACCTTCCACTTTTTACGTTATAAACGTAGTCTGGAAGCTAAAACTCTTGTTAAGGTAAATACTAGAGGTTTAGTACCTTAATGGTTAATGGTGACTGTAATGTATAACTGTACTTTTTTAAATTTTAGCCCATTCACGACGACTTTGTGAAGATCATTAACATCTTCATTTCAATATGAAAAGTCATGATGTCATGATAATTCAACCTAACCTAACCAACCACAAAGGCTTCCCCGACTATTTCTTCTTTACAAGAAAACAGTTCGAGCCACCATATTATATCGAATTGGCGACTTTCATATCAATAGCTTCACCTATTCCCACCCCAAGCATCCTCATGCTATTCTAACCTCTCTATCTCATTTCCACCTGCCTTTCCCCTAAACAGTGTTTTGTAGCATATCACGTCCTTTAGTTGGCCTATTTGCCGGAGCTCTTCCCGAATCCCGGGCACGTTTTGCACTGATAGACCAGGATTATGATTTACTCTACTATCCGCCGAAAAAAATCTATTACGTGATGTCGCGTGGATAAAATTTCGTTTTGTTGTTACCAGTTATTTTGATTGAGACTGTGGATATGGATTTTTTGGTTTATTAGGTTGTTCGAAGATCATAGTGCTAGAGCTGTATAATGATTCGTTTGTGGCTAAAGCACTAAGGCTATTAATTAAGACCTCAGTCAAGTAACACCAGTTTTTTGTTTATCATCATTAACTACAACTAGAATAGTTCATTGGTTAAGACTTTTTTTCAAGATTTTGCTTTAACGAGTTTTTTTTTCTTCCAGCTAATCGGTTTGCAGAAAAACTGGGCCTATTATAGAGAAACTTTTTTTAAAGGTTTGTTTTAAAAAAAATCTTATCAACTTTAATGTTTATTTATTAGAAAACTTGAATATTCACAACAGAATAACGTGAAAAGGAAATAGTTTTAAGAATAAAAAAAAGTCATACTGTGTGAAAAAAAAACTATTAGGAAGTTGAAAAAAAACGGAAAGCAAAGTAGTGGACAGCGTTGAAACTGCATAAATAGTGAATAACATGAACTAATTAACCGTGTATTAAATTATTTATTTAATTTTTAACTTTTCAGTTGCTCTCTTTTTTTTGTAACATTCTTTCAAAAAATATTTTTTCTACCAGTACGATTGTTTTTAAAAAGTGCATTTGATAATTTGAAAATAGCTTTTAAGACACTAACGCACAATCTAGCTGTATCAACTAACGCACAACCTAGCTGTATCTTTGAAACTGAACAGAGTTTTCAACTCTTTTCAGTGAATTAAAGAAAGTAAGAACGGTGATTGCAGTAAGGTGGCAGCAATTTAGATTTTAAAAAATACTTAGTGCTTAATAAAATGGGCTCAAAAGGTTTTAAATTAAAAACAATATTTCATGTCTTTAAAAAAAAATTCTAAACACCTATTCAAGATGCTGTTCAGGAATCAAGTGACCAATTCAGCTATGGTCGTGGGTAGAAACTTATTTCAGGAGGTTGAAAAGGTTTACTCAAATAATAAAGAAATAATTTAAAAACCATTAACATATCGCACACCTAGATCTAAACAGGTATAACTCAAAAAAGCACATTTTTCAGAAAAGGCGAAAAACTGATACTGTGTCCCTGTGCACTGCAGGAGTTTTTTTGATAAATTTATGCTTATAATATGCAACTAGAAGAAATATATTGTAGGAATCTTGTGTTTTCATCATGTTTTGGGGCTGAAAATTAGGTTTTTGTAGTTATTTCCCTTTTGCTAAATAATGTATGTATATTTGTTTTATTATTTTGAGTTGAGCCCTTGTTGATGAATTTAGTTTTTAGTTAGCTCTCTTTTGAAGAGGCAACATACATTTAAAATGTAATAGCATTTTGTATTATTTATAATTAGTGCAATTCACAGTGGTCTGTGGACCAGTAGTAGGAATATATTGGAAGATAAATTAGCAAGAAAGCACTAGAAGTACTGAAATCAATCAATATTTTTTATTAATAATAATATAAAAATTAACTAAGGACAGTATCTTATGTCCCATTTAATTATAAAAGTAATACTAAGAAATAAAAGTTTCTTTTAGATTTTAACACAACATCAAAAATATAGGAACTTTACGTTCTATGAAAAACAATTTTAAATGCACATCAAAATCCTCTTAAATCGGCTTTAATAACTCCCGATTCCGTTTTCTTGGAAAGTGCCGTTTTTATCGCTTTATAGAAAAAGTCAAGAGTGGATTTGAAAAATGGCTTTGCATACTCTAATTTTGGATCCATTAACCCCAAAATAAAAGACGGTGTTAAGCGCTCTAAAATCTTGTGTGCTTGAGTATCGATATTTAGGCTTTATTTGTTGCGAGTGTCGTACTACAAATTCTCTCTGTCTTTCAAGATTGCCGAGTACCCAAAATACATCAAAGAGCTGTTGCCTAGACATTTCATCGATCTTATCTTTGCATTTTAGCCGATATTTTTCTCCACAGGGCGGTCCAACTGTTCTCTGTGGCACTTGTTTCTTTGATTTCGACACAGATTGGTAGGCTTTGCCAGAATTTCTTAGCACTTTTGCGACTTTCGATTTCCACTTCGCTGGTTTACGTATTCTCTTTCTACTCTTCTTTGGGAATTATTTCCAGCAATCGTAGCATTTTGAGGGTCTACTTGCTAACTATCATCTTCGGTGTCCGACGAACTATTTGATTTCGATGAATTCGAGCTGCTAGTGCTAGTGCTTGACGAAGTCAACGATGCAATAGGAGGTATGACCTTAGATGGGGTCTTACTTTTGTGAGCTAATCGAAAATTAGGATCCTCATCGGAGTCGTCAATATCACTTTCATCGCTTCGGATTGGTGAAATATAATAGTTTGGTTCACCAGTCTTTTGTTGTTTAAACGTGATCGGAATAGAGTTATCAACCACGGATAAAGCGGCATGAGTTTCTGTAGATGAGACTTCATCACTACTTGATGACATCTTCAAGTCATTTTCTAGAGTTGCATGTTGAGTAAATATGATAGGAGTGATATTGCCTTTCTCCCTTTCTAATTCCATATTTATTAAAACCGTCCACGTTTCAGGGTTGGCATGTAATAGAAAATGTATATTTCACTAAATTGTAGGATCCTGTGCGTCAAATAGATTTAAAAAGCCATCAATATAACGTTTTCGATCTTATTAGTGATGTTGTAAAATTAGACTTGGTGGAGCCCATCTAAAGAGATCTAACTCAAAAATTGATCAGTAAAAAAGGAACAAACTATGTAATTGCTAGGATGAAAATAAAATTATATTCAGGTGAAAAGACTACAATCGCCAATAGCCAAAAAAGTAAATTTAATTTGTTTTTTAAAGAAATATAAGAGTTTCAAAAATGACTCAACTAAACAGACTCAACTACAAATTCAAAAATGTTTCAACAATACGGTAACAATTCTAAATAGAAAGAAAATAATTACTCACCCTGCCAGCAATACTGGTTCAACTCAGAATGTTGTATTAATTTACTCAACGCTAACCATCAAAATGGCGAGAACTCAAAATAATACTGCTTCAAATTTTCACAACACGGGTACAACTTAAAATAACTCCAGTTTGTTTGCGACGCCCACGCGCGCTTCGCTTGTAATACTGATTGCAACTAGAGATGTCCCGTTTCGGTGGAGAGGGAACAAGGCCTGCTAGTTCAACAAAAGGGGCACATGTCGTCATCTAGCCTCGAATACTAAAGATTATTTTAAAATATGTTAATTAGTCGGTAGGTATTGAAATAAGAAATTTGATGGTGTGCATAACTCAAAAATTGATATTTTTGAGTTAGCTCCCTTTAGATCTAGGTGTGCGATATAAGAGTGAAACATCTTTTTACTTAAAACAAGTTTGCGTGGCGAATGAACCCGATCGACAGCGGGTCTCCAAACCGAAGTGCCTCAGTGATCCAATGAAAAAAAAAATTAAGCAATTTCTCCGGCTGTATTGAAAATTTTTACAAATGGTTTTCTTATATGATCAATTGTAGCTGACTTGCAGGTCACACTTTTTGACATCGGTTCGAATATATATTTTTTTAAATTTCCGATAAAAACTGTTTACACAAAATATGCAAAGCAATTCCGAAACGTGGGATAATAGGGACATGTTAGCATGTACATTTATCACATAAACAACCCGTTTTTTAAAAATATTCAATAAAGCCAGAGAAATGTGGCTTAGAAAATGTTTTTTCCCTTTGGATTTACACTGAGGCAATTTGTTTTGGAGACCCGCGGTCGATCGGGCCCATTCGCGCTTAAAGCTAAACTTAATGACGAGTTCGGTTTTAAATGAAATATTAAGGGGATACGGTACTCAAAAATTGATTAAAATATCGATTTTTCAGCTTTTACTTTTTATTATTTGCAATAAATTTCTGAACATTTACTGAAAGTTTAATGATTATATCTTCTGTAGAAAAAAAGTTATTAGATATTTTCTAGAGTCATTCATGTAAGTTTGAATACGTATTTCGTCTGCTTTCAACCTTTTTTCACGGTTTCGCGTTTTTCAATTCTTGTGTTTTAATAAATCCCTAAGGATTTTTTGCTAATTAAGTTAGAATTTTGAAATTTTTAACCTGTGTTCTTTTATATATAGTGCACAAAATTGTGCATGGAATAATGTCTACTGTACAGTTGTTTTTAAAAAAAATGTTGGATTCAATAATTTGTACTTTTTTGTGATTTTCAGTATAAATGCATGTTACTTTTTAACTGTAGCTCACATTTTAAATTCCATGCACCGTCCTTGAACAAATAGTACTAAAAACAAACTATAAAAGTTTGGTGTAGTTATTCTCAAAATTGAAAGAGTATAAAATTTAAAATTTTGACATTTTTTTAAAAAATAAATGAAAATCTACCTGTAAATAATTGTTTTTATTGCTAGAAAATGTTTATTTAGAGTGAACATTATATAAAACCACTATAATTTACAAGTTTATTTTTTTGTTTGTAGAAATAATGTTTTGGGTATTTTTTGGTATCCGCCCTTAACTTCAAAAAGTTGCTCCGCCTAATACCTATTTTTTTTTTTAAATATTTTCACATTCAGCATCAAAATATACGTGAGGAACACATGTTACATTTTAAGAGCTTAGTGAAAGAACGAACTAAGCGACATTTTTGAGAAAATTGAGATTTTTGCGTCAATGAACATATTATTCTATCTTTTAGAGATAACCAAGTTTTCCTCTTTTTAACTTAGTTAAGTATATTTTTTACCGTTTGCAAATTTCGTTTTAACAGATTTAAGTGCAAAGTAAAAACTTTGAAGCTTATTTCATTGTTTTCACCTTTTTGTCAGTTAGCACGTTCTTCCACTAAGCTCTTCATTTAAAAAACCTTCACGGTGTAATTTTCGTTTTTTGTTTTTTAAATATTATTTCGAGAATATCTTTGACATAAAAATTTGAATATTTCAAAAAAATAGAGCTAGTTAAAAAAACAGATTTCATATTTAAATTCAGTGACCTAAATGCAATTAATAAATTCCAATAAAGCTTAGTATGCCGAGCAAGATATAGTTGGTTTAGTTTCCATAACTTTTTCTTGTTTTTTTCATCTGCTCATTTGATGATTATTATTAATAACTACAATGTTTTACTGCATTTATTTCGCTGTTTAATATAATCAAACAATGATCATAAATAGGAATATTAAAATTTATTATATTGAAAATTTTTGTTTATTCCCATTCCCCGCCTTCCATAAAAAAATGATTATGAATGTAACCAAATAAAGAGCGCCATCTAGAGGGAATAAACACACTTAATACTTATACCACTCAATAAGATCACAATGCATCATCACTAATAGTGTACAGGCTACTGCACTCAATGAAAAATCATAGCTTAATTGGAGAGCTTAGTGGAAGAACGTTTTAAGTGACATTTTTGGAAAAATTGAAATTTTTGTGACAATGAACATCTCATTCCCTTCATTAAAGAAAAAAAGATTCCCCCTTTTCATAAACCTAAAATTAAGTATATTTTTTTGCCTTTGCAAGTGCCTTTTTTAACCTATAGAAGTGCAAACGAAAAACTTTAAAGCTCATTTTCTCGTTTTCACCTTTTTGTCACTTAGCACGTTCTGTCCTCTAAGCTCTTCAATTGAATTTACTTTCAATCATTTATCACAAGTGGGTGAACGCACGTCTGGATGGAATAAATGATTTTCGTGCGTGACAACGGCATCGACAATCACGGCGCATATGTCTAGGAAGTTTTGGTTATTAATTTTGAAAAACAAAACTTCACTGAGTTTCTGTTATTTTCATTAACAGTGGAATAGTGTAAACAGCCCAAGTGTAAACAGTGCGAGGAATATCTCTTTTCGTTGAGGCTCCGCCTCCACCTGTCAGTCGAACGTTGGGGGAATTTAACAGTTTGCTATGTATATAATTATATATCTCTTTTACTGTCGCCAAATCGCCGAATCCTGCAGCGCTTGCACTGCCACCTTGAGTCAGATAAGCGTAATAACTGATAGGAAACGAGAGGCTTAATGTCTGAATATCTTTGATAATGAATTTTATTTAAAAATTTTAAAATCTTTATTATTAGTAACTTGGGAAGGAATGTTTGTCAAATACACCACTCTTCCTCGTAAAGTGCGTTTTTTGAAATGACCAAATTTCCTCTTTGGTTGAAGTTAAAGCTTGCCCACCTTTAGAACTGATTAATGAAAGGATTAGCTTTTAATTTGCGCCAGACAATGCTGAGCTGCTGAATAAAGAGTAAAACTAATGAAACAGAATTGCATGCAATGGGTTTATAAATGACATTGGCTGTCATGGGCTTCTACGTTTGTAGGCCACTAAACAAAAAAATACTAGGGTTTACTAATTTAATAAATTAGTCATGATATTATTTAAATTAAACACAATTTTCGTATTTTACAGTCCCTGGACAAATTATAAGACGCACTGTATTTTTTATAGTAATTTTAAGTTTCTTAGGAGTTTTTATGCAATAAATGTATATTTAAACTACAATATTATTGATTTTTATTTAAAAGAATTGTTGTAGACTACATATTTGTATTTATACAAATATGTAGGTACAATATCACACAGTAATTAATATTTTACATGAAATCTAGCAGTGCGTCTAATAATTTGTCCAGGACTGTATATGGAATTAACAATTCGTTATTATACGAATTAATCGTGAATTAATAGATAGATGTTTCGAAAATAGCAGTTTAGAAGAAAGGGTTTGGTTAATTGGTAAATTATTAAATTTTACTTATTGCTTTCGTGGGATTCTATGGGATTTCTTCAGATAATGAGATGAATAGTTTATGAATTGATAAATATTTTTAAGCAGTTGAAGTGATTGATTTGTTTAGATGACATGAAAATTTGGGATTAAATAAATATAGTTGATTTATATTTTTAAATAATAAATTCTATGTCGTTTAGTTCTCCAAGGAGACCGATGGTTTATCACTTTAGCAACTTATTTTCAACAGCCGAAATTGAATATAAGTGACTCTGAGACAGTTTAATGTAGAAATTGTTGTTGAATGACAATTTAAAGTACAATTCCTTAAATACCGAAATATTTAACGCTATGGAAAGGAAACATTTTCTAGTCCTAAGAATAAAAACCAGAGAATTGCAGTGTTTAGTTAACCCTTTCAGTCCCAATGACAATTTGACATCATTTTAGAAAAAAAAAATTGATCGTCTATAGCCATTTATGATATCAAAAAGTACATCATTCAATTCTTCAAACTTTTTTCTATTCGAAAATATTTTTTGCTAATCCCAATAGATGTCAGACCTATTATTTTTTTTAATTACGATCAGAAAAATGATGATGCCAAATGGCATCACTAGGACTGAAAGGGTTAAAGAAAGGCTAAAACTCATATCATCCAGTTATCGACTTTTTTCATTGCAATAATTTAAACGAGGTTGATTTAAAAGACAAAAGTTAGCTAATAACTTGGGTTTTAATCTGAAGTTTAAACTTTATAGTAAGTTTTCTAAGAACAGTCTTGGCAACAGTCGTAATTGAAGAGCTACTGCAAGAACTGCTTTAAGGAAAAAACGTGAACGGAAATGCGTTTTTACAGTTTTTGTGAACTGACGCTCGGAATCTAATTGCAAAGCGTCATTTGCAAACTTAAAGTTTATGAAAAAGCGAAAATGTTACTAAAGTAGGCAATCATCGGACTTAAAATCTCAGTTTTCAAAATTCACTAGCCGTTTTCCACTAACTCTTCAATTGTAAGACGCACTGCCCCACACTTCTTTAGAGAAGGACCTTGCTCTGGCAATGGGCGATTTTCAGATTTATTGGGCAATGACGCTCGGGATCTAATAACAACTTTAATACTGTCATTATGCAAACGGCGGTGCAACGAAAACTAATTCGTATACAAAAGTTAAACTCATAGTTTCCTTTCACAGGAGCCACGACCATGGGCGGAGCTATAAAACGGGCGGAGCAATCAGACGGAGAGAAAATTTCATCCGTTTTATTTTGCCTTTATCTGATTGCTCCTCGCGTTTTATAGCTCCGCCCGTGGTCGTGGCTTCAGTGCAAGGAAACTATGAGTTTAACTATATAGACTTCTTCAGAGAATGTCTCTGCAATTAAACAATGACGCGGTTGAAATAATTGGTTTTATCACAAAAGCGAAAAGCAGTGGTCAAGACACAATTCGCCAACTTTTGTAGCTAAGCGATTGGTCAGTGTAGACTGCTTTCACTACATCCCATGTAAAATGTTAACAAATGCAGAGGCCTCGTTTGCAGGAGGTGTTGGCTGGCCTCGTTGATTTCATTAATCGCTTATTCAGTTGTTTTCAAATGTGAATAAAAATACTTCGGCTGTCCAGAATTTACGTTGAACAAATTAATCCTTGTTTTACTTTACAACCAGGAAATACAGGAAATTTTGGAAAATTTAAGAAATACTTAAAATTTAAACTGTAAGTATCCATTTTAACTATTTCATTCCATAAGATAAAGTTGGGTTCTTTTTACGATCTGCTAAATGTATGATTCTGCCAAGGTACCAATAATTGTACTCAAACATCAAATCAAAATCTATTAAAATAAAAATGAATAATTTAACAGAAAATAAATCAAATAAGTATACTTTAAATTAAATTAACCACAAACGTAACATAAAACCAAAATAAGAGCTTACACCACTATCTAGAACGCCACACATTCCGCTTTTAAGGCCGGAAAAATCCTACGTCTCCTATTTACTCTTTATGCACGACCTAAGATTCGGCGTGTTTCTTTAAGTCATGAGAAAACCCAAGCTCAAAGTAATGGGGGGGGTATATACTAATAATTTATAATGATTTTTAATGGATTCTATGACAAATGTGATTCCATATTCGGATCATTCCTTTCAATTTACAGTTATTTGGATTGGCTGTAAAATAACTGTAATTAAGAGGGACTGTCATTCCCATAGAGATAATGCATTAGTTTTGAAATCACAATTTTTGCAAAAGAATTGATTTGTCATGTTATCCCATTTTCACCCCGGGTATGGGAATCATCATAACAACAATTTAAAACAAAATTGAATAGAAAATAACATCCGGTTATTTAGTTATTAATTGATAAAGTTTTAAAATAGAGTCGCCATCTGCTGTAATTTTGGGCATTTTAAAACTTCAAAAATATATAATTAAATAACTAGATAACATTTTGAAAGAAGATAACATTTGATAAGAAAACTAATGCATTAGCTCTATGGGACTGACAATCCCTCTTAAAGATCGCCATAGTTCATCATCAATAGCGTGTGCTACTGCACTTAGCGAAAAACCATAGCTCACTTTAATTCACTTCGCATCATTTATCACTTCTTTTTGTGGCTTGACAAATAGACGCCCGGACGAAAATATTGAATGACTATTCCGTGTGTGGCAACGGCTTCTACAATCGCGGCTGTGTACCTGGCAAGTTTCGGTTATTAATTTTTAATCACAAAACTTCACTCAAACTTTGTAATTCCGATTAAAAGTGGAACAAATCCTTTTTAAAATGGATAATTCGAAGAGAGACAGAGCGTGGTTCGTTTATGTTGTTGAAGGCAATCTTTGACGTAGCTGTGACGTCACCGTAGGTGTGGCCGTTCAAGTTGTCCATTTTGTAGAAGAGCATTAAAAAAGCAGGGATTTGAATAATTAGCATTATACCGGATTGGCCTGTAAAACCGGATCATTGTTCGAAAAATTGGAAAATGAACTTAAAAACCGGAATACAATACAATGCCCAAAATAATCAATTGACCTGGCATTCCCAATTTAATTAGGAAATTATAAAAGTGATTTAAAATAAAATGAAACGGAGTCTTCCTAACTATGGCAATTGAAGAGCTTAGTGGAAGAACGTGCTAAGTGACAAAAAGGTGAAAGCGGGAAAATAAGCTTTAAACTTTTCATTTGCACTTAGATATGTTTAGTTTAGTTTGAAATATCGTCGCACTAAAGGTACGCGAGGGCTATTTGCGACGGGTGTCGTAATTTAGAACGAGCCGACACCAACGCAACCGTTAAGAGCGACATCGTACGCATCAGCGTTGGGACTTTGAAGCATATTTAACGTGCCCCGTCCTCTACACGGGGTATTATTCGTCGAACATTTTCGGCGTTTCGTCCGTTTATAGGTCGGCAGTTATTTTGGCGATGCCCGGACCTGGGACATTCCGCATGCAAGGCGAACGCCTTAATCGACTGGGCTCTGGTGCCGTGCTCAGAGCGGACACTTAGATTTTGCGGACACTCATTTTGGTGCATTTTGGTGCTCTGAGCGGACACTATTTTGAAATAGGCGTGTCGGAAGGAGACTTAGCACTTCTAACGTATAACAATGGGAATGCTGTGGAACTCGTGCGTAAATGTCAGACCAAATGCGGTCATTGCTTCAAAAGTTGTCAAAAAAAATTGGAACAAAAACTATTTATATGTATTTGCAGGAGAGATTCTTTATGCATTCAGTAATTCAAATGACTTGTGACCAAACATGGCCACCCGAAACTATCAGAATGGTGGAAAAAAAGGCCGTAAACAATTCAGAGTGAAAACCCTTTGGTGACAAATTACTTTTCTACGACTGTCCGCTCTGAGCACTGTCCGCTCTAAGCACTGTCCGCTCTGAGCACTGTCCGCTCTGAGCACTGTCCGCTCTGAGCACTGTCCGCTCTAAGCACTGTCCGCTCTGAGCACGGAACCACTGGGCTCGCCTGCCCCAATTATATATGTTAAATAGGGACTTACAAAAGGTAAAAGATACACTTAAATTGAATTTTATGAAAAGAGGGAGGGGAACGTTGTAGTTAACGTGTTCATTGACATAATCTCATTTTTTTTCAAAAATGTCACTTAGCACGTTCTTCTACTAAGCTCTTCAATTTAATTAAGAAATTATAAAAGTGATTTAAAATAAAATGAAACGGGGTCTTCCAAACTATGACAATTATTTAAATCTCCTGGACCAAAAAGGAGGGAGAGACCAAAGGGTTGATATTCTCGCCCCGTCGCGCTATTCATGAGATTTTCCGCGATTTTTCGACCGGAAGAATCACCAAAATTTGATTCATTACCTCGGTTGGTGGAAGTAACAGGGTGAGACAGATTTGATTAACTTTTAATTTCTATGCATGAGTTAAAAGCGTTTTTCTCAAGTTCTGTGGTTCACTGTTGGTAGCATCAAGAAATTAATTATGGATTACACTTGATATCTTCAAGTTACCAAAATTTTAAATTCGATATTTTATGCTTGACTGATATTTAAAAAAAACCTAAACTGTATGCTAATGCTTCGTTAAAAATGTAATGTTGAGCATCAAAATATGAAAAATAAAGTGTTCGGGAATAATTTATTTGAAAAATATCGTTACAGTTGCTTAATACGAAAAGTAACTAATTACACTTACTTTTAGAGATTTCAGTCTATAAGTCAAGCTAAAAACTGGAATTTAGCCATCTTACCGTTTTTCAAAATGAACCAAGTTTAAAGAAACATGAGCACAAGCAAAAAACACTATGGGCTTGTTTCAACACTTTGCCAAAGAAAACAAAACAACCAATGAAATCGCAGTTTGGACAGCGTGACATCATAAGAAATATTCCCATTGGAATTAATTAACATTTTTTAAAACCAAATTTTAAAGGAGTTTCGTTTCATAATTGGAATTCGACACCCTAGGGAAAGTAACGAAATGTTTCATTACTGCTAAAAGTAACTAAGTTACAGTTACTTTCAGAAAATTCTAACGCCGTTACCAAAAACGTAACTCTTATAAATAACGACCAAACAAATAGCACGTTGCTTCAATCCCTGTTTACAAACATTGAGATAGTAAAACTGAGTGCTATCGACAATGACATAACTGAAAAATAGGATAGAGTTGAAAAACAAAACAATGATAAATTACGGGACATTTGTAAATGTTTAGTGAAAAAAATTTAGTTTGACATTAAAAACAAGGTTCGCTGAATGAAATAGAATTATCCAAAAAATTACACTAGTTTAGGAATCACAAAAGCTGTATCAATGTCTGCAAAAAAATTTTTAAAAAAGCTACTAGCCATAGACTCTGTTTTAAAAAAAGATTCTAAGTCGCGCACAATTTTAGTACTGTTTTCTTAAACGCAACTCAACTAGCCGACCACAAGATGGCGGGTGAAGGAAACGAATTTTCATCCCTATTTCTAGTAGGAAGTATGCGAGAGCGTACGGATTTAGTATCTCTAGGGTTACAAAATGTTTATAACCCTTTTACTAAAATGAAAATACTAAAATGAAAAGTAAAATAAGAATTTCATAACCATTTTCGATAAATTTTATAATACATATGTTAATTATGACATACTGGTATCAATGACAATTTTTAAATAATTCAAATACTTCAAACAAACGGACAAACCTGCATGTACAGGGTGAAGCAAATAAAAGTGGCTCCAACGTAGAGATAAGAATACGATACAAAAGCAATACAAAAGCAGGTTTGCTAACATGAAGTCATTGATCGCTTCAATATTAAGCCCAAACAAACGTTTGGCGACTTATTTGCCGGCAACTACGCTATGGTTTGAAAAGCTAGTTGAAATGAAATATAAACAAGGTTTGTAGAGCTCTGATCAAAAAAAGTTTCCACTCGTGATTATTTCGATTGTTATTTATCGTAGAGAATCGGACCGTTTTGTTTTTGTTAATACAAAACATTCTAAATTGATTGCAAGACCCAGAATCTGGTGTTCAGACCCGTTTCGGAATGTTGTTAAACTTGTTGACAGCAGATCCTGGCTGATGCCATTTCGTAACTATTTGTTTCATAGCACTCTTTTTAGGCCCTTTTACACATTTAAATTCTTCAACAAACAACTGGTCACATTTTTTCTACGAATTCGTTTTAATAAAATTTTCTACAATGAACACTCCTTGCTGTACTGTGAGTTTCATCGTCACCTGTGAATTGATCAACTTACACTCACACAGTCTGACGCACTACGATCTGAACTGGCCAATAGTCCATGAGTATTGAGTAGCTCTAATGTGATGCTAATCCAATCCAACCAATGCAAAAGCAGGTTTGTCAAGTGAAACCATTGGCACGCGCACAATCATGATAGATCGGTCTTATGTTATGCAGGGAGAATCTTTATAATTTGTTTATTAAGTATGAAATACTGGTATTAACAAACAAAAAGTACTCCTTCAAATCTTAATACAAAAATTCGAATCTACTGGTATACAAACGAACTAAATTTCTCGTAGACGAAATCTCGTAAACTCTTTATAAGGTGGAAAGTATATGTAAGTTATATTGATTATTCATTTAGCTCCGAAGTGGTTTTGCCAATGCAGCAATGTTTAGGGAGGACCCTATAATATAAAATTGTTGATTTATATTTATGGAATAATTCGCTGAGGTACACTGCAGTTTTGTGATACTATTATTAATATTTTTAAAAAAAGTTCGCACAATGTTAAGCAAAGAGTAAATTCTAATCGCACTTTAAAAAAGCGGAAATAGGGTGCGAGAAGAATCTTATCCCTATAAAACCTAACAATTCCCAAGGTATGAGTACATAACATCGTCCAACGAAATTGGCCCATCGTATCAGTTTGCAACTTCGAGAATGTCATGTAAAGATGATTTACAAGCTTAGAACTGGATTACTTACTTGGTTTGATACTTAGCCTTAAATTAGTTATACATGAAAAGCGTTTTACAACTTTTTTTTTTCATGCAAATGCCATCTGCAGATAACAATGGCGGGAATTTTTATATTTTATTTGTTAAATATGAAATACTGGTGCTACAAACAAATATAAAAAAGTCCAAGTGATTCAGAGGTATTGTCAGTTTCATAGAGCTAATGCATTAGTTTTGGAATCACAACTTCCGCAGAAGTAGTGCTTCGCCATTTTAGCCCTTTTCCCCAAGGTACGGGAATCAACAAAACATCAAAATGAAACAATTTTTAAAATGAAATGTTATCTAGTTATTTAAAGTTTTAAAATGCCACAAAAATATACAGCACATGGCGACACTATTTTAAAACTTTATCAATTGATAATTAAATAACCACATTTTATTTTATTTTCAATTTTGTTTTAAATTCATGTTGTGATGATTCCTATACCTGGTGAAAATGGGATAACATGGCAAAGCAATTCTTTTGCAAAAGTTGTGATTTCAAAACTCATGCATTAGATCTATGGGACTGACAATCACTCTTCAAGTCTTATAACGCAAACCAGACTCTACTGTAACGCAAACAATGTTAATTTCTGGTAGACGAACTATCGTAAACTCTTTCATGCGATGGAGAGTTAAATAATAATAATAAAAAATAAAATAAATCGTCGATTACTGCGACCAAACCCGGTATCTAGTAATTGGTAGGGGTGAAAAAGAGAATGTAATGAAGTGTAACACGCCCCTATGTCTATAATTGATGAGAATTCATGATATAAAGTATACTGGTTTAAAAGAGTGATGTGTGCATGATTTACAAGCTTTGAACTGGATTGCTTGGTTTGATACTTTGCAGAATTAGCCTTCAATTATTTAGACATGAAAAGCGTTTTACAACTGCTTTCCTTATAAAAATGTGCGCAGTTTGCAGAAGTCGAAATTTTGTCAATGATAATCTTTATAATTTATTTATTAAGTTTGATATACTGGTATTAACAACGAACAAAAAAATACGAACGCTTCAAATCTTATAACAAAATTCGAACATACTAGTACACAAACGAACTTAATTTCTGGTACACGAACTATTGTAAACTTTTTCATGTAGTAAACAGTACAAAAACAACGACAACAACGACGACCACAGTCCACAACAACAACAACAGCAGCCGCCGCAGCAACAGAAGCCGCAGCAACAGCAGCCGCAGCAACAACAACAACAGCAGCCGCAGCAACAACAGTAGCAGCAGCAGCAACAACAGCAGCAGCAGACAGCAGCAGCAACAACAAACAGCAGCAGCAGCAGCAGCAACACAACGAGCAACAAGCAGCACAGCAACTGCAGCAACAGCAGCAGCAGCAACAACAGCAACAACAACAACAGCCGTCGATTACTGCTATCAAACCCCGTATCTAGTTAACGGTAGGGGTGAAAAAGAGGTAATGAAATGTAACACGCCAATATGTCTATAATTAATTGATGACAGGTCAGGATATAAAGTATTGGTTATAAAGGGTGATGTGTGTGTAGACCATGGAGTGAGTGCAGTCTGGAAATGATGTCGATGACAGGTTTAGAAAAATTATTTTAACTGAGAACGAGCCTCTTTCTGTACCGACATCACTTTATAAAATGCAATAGACGTAATTAAAAAATATCGCTGTTGTGTTTTTGCAGTACAGGAGTGGACATGGACATAGATAAAATACAACAATATGCAAGTTATTATAATTTATTTTTTCATTTTAGCATTCCCACTACATTTCTAACGCAAAGTATGGAAACATTTATAAAGGCTGTGTCTGTCTGTTGATCCATCACCAACTTTTATAGTCCAAACTATAAATGCTACAGAGAAGTGTGATGCTTCAAAAAAATTCTGCGTATCGGAACTAGAAGTCATTGAAAATCAAACAAAAAAAAGTATTTCAATAAAAAAAAATAACCATTTAAAATTAGAACATAATTTTAATCGTTGAGCTCACGCAAACCTATGTGGCAACAGCGATCTTGGACAAATCACTTGCCAAGTACTGTAGAGCTCCAAATATGGGGCCGGGTGGCCTAGTGGTTAAGATCGCTGACTATTACGCTAATAGTCTGCGCACAGTACCGGATACACGGGTTCGATTCCCGGCTCGCCCTGGGTGTAATTTCTCTCTCTGTGGCAGTAAAAATTCTGTCTCTGTCTGTCTTACTTGACGAAGGTTTATAAGGCCAACCAACCAACTCCAAATATCCGAAGCAATTGGAACTTTTACAATCGTATGATCGGAAATTCGGATAATTGGAGTTAATCGGGTAAAAGGTATATTTTAATCAATTATTTAATGTATTTTTGGGTTGAGAGATAATGTAATTTTAGTTTCGGTCGTTATCATCTCAACCAAAATTAAATTGTAAGATGTCGTTTGGCCGTTTGAGTTACAGCTTTTTGTAATAGTTCTTTCTATTCAACTTAGGTTAGAATCTTGGTTTCACAAAAGTTCATATGCGACATATAAACTTTTATACTCGCATTTGTTACTGTTGGAAGTCATGTCTAGTATTTTTTTTATCTGTACAAAAAAAAATACTAGGCATGACATCCAGTAAAGACGAACAGTAACAGGTAGGCCGGGTGAATTTTTTTCTGACATGCGGATAATCAGCACCGATTCGGATAATCGTAGTTCTACTGTAGCATATATAAGGGTGCTTCACCGAACCTCCATTAGACGAATCTGACGCGGGCAGGTAAACTGCAGTATCTAACATAATGACTTGGACCATTGTTGTAAGCACTCGATAACTGTAAGCTATTAGAAATTATACAGACAGGCTGGGCCTTTTCAGAGGAGAAATGGTCCAGTTCATGGTTGTAGTTACTGCAGTTTACCTGCCCACGGCAGGAATGTGTGGAGAGCATATTCGTCCCATGAAGATCCTAAATCTATTTAAAAAAGAAGACAAAAGGATTTCCCCCTTTAGTCTCTATTAATAATTAGACCGATTCGAGGAGCCTATATTTTTCAATTAAAATATAAAATTTTATAAAAACCATTTTAACTAATGAGCTGGTACTATTGATTTTCAATAATTGGAAAACGAAATATAACTTCTAATGTCATTCACGCAAATTTATCATAATTTGTATTAAAAACATAAAAGCGTTAAGTTTAAAGTAAAATAAATCAGAATAATATCATCGTAGCAAGTTTAAAGTAGCTCATATGTGATTTTAATTTGATTAAGCCTAACAGCTGTTATTTTATGTACTCATCTGTTATTTATGTAAAATTCATCATAGCTTCTAAAAAGAGTCCGGCTTGTCCGGCTATCGTAATGTAATGTAATCGTTTCCGGCTGTCTATTTCCAGCCTCAATGAGAGGTTCAACACAGCCAATAACGCCTCGTAATTTAGAACCCTGGTCAAGTGACGAGGTTGACACTGAGCGGGCACCCAACGCAACTTCGAGCGACATCGTACTCCGTCGGGACTTTCGACTCCACAGATTTAACAAGCACGTATATATCGCAGTGTACTCGGGCAACCCGGTGATTTTTAGAGGATTTTTTCCACCAGCACATACGTCTATAGTATGGCTAGGATAAGGACAGAACCTTCTCGGTGAGAGGCTCGTCGCTTATATACACCTCTTGGCCACCGGGGGAGCCTGTCCGGCTATCACTTTCTTGCATCCCAAATATTTTGATTGTTACATTCCACTTTGGACAGGTTGACTTAGGTAAACTGCAGTATCTAAATGACTTGGACCATTGTTGTAAGCACTCAATAACTCTAAGCTATAAGAATTTATACAGATAGGCTGGCCTTTTCAGATTAGTTTAGTTTGAATTATCGTCGCACTAGAGCTACACGAGGGCTATTGGCGACGGGTGTCGTATTTTAGAACCACAGTCAAGTGACGAGCCGACACCTGAGTAGGCTCCCAACTCAACCGTTAAGGGCGACATCGAACGCAGCGTTAGGACTTTGAAGAATATTTAACGTGCACTCCCGCCACACGGGGGGTATGTATTCGTCCGGACCATTTTCTGGCTGCACGCTCCCCAGCCCCCTGGGCCTTTTCAGAGGAAAAGTGGTCCAGTTTATGGTTGTAGTTACTGCAGTTTACCTGCCCACGGCAGGAATGTGTGGAGAGCATATTCGTCTCATGGAGATTTAAGGTTTTGAGCTACTGTGTTATCCTTACTACAGGGTGTTCCAAAATTGACCAGAAATGGAAAGGAAGCAATTCCAAAAATATTTACCCGGCCCCAGCCAATAAAAAACGGCTAAATAATTGGCCGCACTTTCGGTCGTGCATGAAGCTTGCACTTGTGCTACATAAGAATGTGGTACTTTTAGTTTGATTTGGTTAAATTTACATCTGATTAAAATTACATTTTCAACAAGTTTTCAACACATCTTTTTTAGGAGGCTGTTCATTTTGATAGGTTGTTGCATTATTGTTACAAAACTTGATGTTGACCATCAGTTGATACATAACAATTATTGTAATTTGCTTATTTATATTAATAAAAGGACAAAAACAGCACAAAGAAGGAGGGTTTGTATGGCTTAAAGGTGCATGTATGTGTAGTGGTTCCGCTATTGTTTTTGTATGGGTTGATCCTATAATAAGAATCGACCCTTCAAAAATTTGTACATGTGTTTGCATATAAAATAGCCAACAAACGTAAATAAAGGATGGGGAAAATTATGGGTTTACTTATTTTACAATATTTTCCACATATCCACCATCAGCAGCAATAACGTGACGCAAAACGTGAGCAAAATTACCAGCCGCCCGTTTGAAAATGTCTGGTGGCATGGCGTCATATACAGCAAAGTGTATTGCTTTAGTTCCTCAATGAGGAACTTGCATCCTACCCAAAATGACGTACTTATACCATTTTCTGGAACATTAGAAGCTACAGATTCTGAATATCAGCTTAAAAATCATCAAAAATTATTAGTTTTACTCGAAATATGCCTATTAAATTCTATGAAACTCACGTGACCGAAAACGGCGTCTGACGTAACAACACACCATTTGGCGATTTTTTCTAAAAATGGCGCTACGGTTAGCATGTCCATAATTAAAATAAACATACAACGTTTTTTAAAACGTTCTATTTAAAAGAACAGACTGCTCACTTAAACCAGCTTTTGATAATAAATTAGAACAGCTTGTTTCTTGCTTGGTTGTTGAAATTAAAATCGTACAAGAGCGCGCTGTTGACACTTCAGACCTAGTCAATTGTTGGATCAATCGAAATCTTCGTGGAGATCTACCAAGTCTGATGAGAATAACTGGAACTTAGAAAAACCACTTATTCTAAATAATCCTATTCCTATATGGGATCATTCAAAACACATTTGTATTTTCTACAGCTGTATCGCACAGAAGTGATTAGAAATTGCACGCCAATGGACAAAAAAGCCAAGCCTGACGTCATTACGCACTGCAAAAGGATTGTGAGTGTTTTTACCGGAAGTGACGTATCCCTTACTTAAAACTCAATTACTGACTAATATAATAACTTTTTACTAGTGTGAAAAGTAGCATTCGACGTGGTTTTTAAAGGGCTATTGTCTGCCAAGGAATTTGAAATTCATGCAACTTCCTCATTGTTTCGGGATTGCGACGGTACGTTTGATATTTTAAATATCTCCACAGAAAGAATTCACAGGGGGTCAAGTCTGGCGAATAAGGAGGACAATCCATACCACTTCCTGTATGTGTGGGATAGACCAACGCAATCACACGGTCATTGAAATGTTCGCTCAAGAAATTAAACACGTCGGCCGTGCGATGGGGACGGGCACCGTCTTGCATGAACCACGAGATGCTTGCAGCGTCATCTAAGGCATTTTAAACCGCCACAAATTCACGAAGAATTTCTAGGTAGCAGAGAGCAGAAATAGTTCCGGTTCTGAAAAATGGGCCAATGAGTCCTTTGGAAGAAATGGCGGCCCAAACCATTACTTTTGGTGGACGCAGAGACGATGGAACTGCAGCATGGGGGTTTTCTGTTCCCCATATGCGCCAGTTCTGTTTATTAACGTAGCCATCCAGCTGAAAGTAGGCTTCATCCGAAAACCAAATAATGTCTACATTTATATCACCAACATCAATCATTTTCACCATATCGTTGGCAAATATCTCCCATGAATTAGTTGAAGCAGCGGTGAGAGGTTGCATAGTTTGAATTTTGTATGGAAACACGTGTAAGCTCTTGCGCAGGAGACGATACGTCGACGTTGGCTTGATTTGAACCGTAGCCGCAACACGGCGAACGGATACACAAGGCTGCTTTTGTATTACACTTTCCACCTGCTGAGTATTAGCAGCGGTTGTTGTCGAACGCGGTCTCCCGACATTTCCAGCTTTCTCATCATTCACGTTCCCAGTTCGTTGAAATTTCGCAAACAGTTCCGTTATTGTATCGGTTTTTTGTCATTTGATAACATTAAACTTCTGTTGGAAACTTCGTCTTGTTGCAGGAACGTTGTGTTCTAGGCGGTGAAATTCCAATACCAGAAAAATCCTCTCTTCTAAAGAATAAACCATATTTTGACAGCAAGCTGGCGATTAGTGAACAGCACACGCTTTCAGCAGAAAGGTGACTTACAGAATGGTGATCTCACAGTCTGCGTTATTTTATTAATCTCTCAAATCACCTACAGATACAGTTATACAAATACATGTATATCACTTGTTAAAAATTTCAAAAACCTGTCCACCAGAAAGCTGACTGTTGTCCCTTCCCAACTCAAACACATTTCGACAAACTGTACATTTCCATCGCAAAACGTTTAGTGTTTATTGAATTTTCAAATATCTTGCTTAAATTTGAAACCCACCAAATCATTTAAATTGAAATCCAAACACAAAAATTACATTTTAGTAGTTACTAATCATTTTTAGTAGTTTTTTAGAAACTGTGATGTAGCAGAGTCTGCAAACTGCAAAATTACTGGACGATGTGTAAATTCAACCAAACCAAACTCAAAACGAATGCATTCCTTCGTCAAAGCATTTTTGTGCTGTGTTCAAGGATGAAACCACGACCAAAATGCGTGACCAATTTGGCTGTGTACTAGTTTTTGGAGGGGTTGGGTAAATATTTCGGAATTGCATCCTTTCCATTTCCGGTCAATTTTGGAATACCCTGCATATATGAAAGATGAGACAGAAGGATTTTCCCCTTTAGTCTCTATTTTAATAATATACCATTTCGAGGAGCTTACAATTTTTAATTCAAATACAAAATACTTAGTAGAACCAATTTTAACTAATGAGCTGGTATTTTTGATTTTCAATAATTGGGAAAATGAAATGTAACTTCTAATGTCATAAACGCAAATTTATCATAATTTGTATTAAATATAAAAGCGTATAGTTTAAAGTAAAATGAATCAGATGAAAATCATCGTACCGAGTTTAAAGAGGCTGCGATGATTTTAATTTGATTCATTTCAGTGAGCAAATTTATCTCAATGTTTCTTATTTTTTTTTAAGGGGTTGGGGTAAACGGGGAAAAATTTGGTTAGTTTCCTAACCCTATAACCCTAAGAATTAGTTAGTTAATGAAAGTTAGTTTTTAAAAAAAACAAAATTTAAAATTCTGGTTGCTATTTGAAATATTCAAAGGTATTCCATTCCACAAAATTCAACAATTCCATTAAACGAAACATCCCATTGATGCTCGTTCTACAAAAAGCGTAACTAAAATTCCAAAATCGATATAAGTAACCTAATTTTACAATAAATATAATTTTGGTGCGCTAGCCGTTATAAGCACAGCACACTCATTTCGTTTAATAGTCCGTTTTACATTTCATTTTACTCACCCCGTTCTGGAGGCCCGGATGACCTAGTGGTTAAGATCGCTAACAGTTTGCGGCATTACGCTAACAATCTGCGCACTGTACCGGGTGCGGGCTCGATTCCCGTCTTTGCCCTGGGTGTACCTTCCCTTCCTGTATCCGTAAAAATTCTGTCTGTGTATGTCTTACTTGACGAATGTTTATAAGCGGGTCTCTGATCAAGCACACAAGCCGGAATTACATGAATCAACCAACCTACTAGACTTGATTTTTAGGGCTCAGGATTTTGAAGGAATTGCAGTTGTACGCAGTGGATATCGTTAAAAGGAGTATAAGTTTTTAAACTTTTGTGAAACGGTTATTTGTCAATATGTTTTTTTATTTTTTAATGTCAAAGATTGTACTGAATATTAACGATAACGAAAAAAAGGTCAACAATTACTTCAGTCATAGAGTTTTGTAATAAAAATTTTTTTGTTCAACTTACGTTAGATTCTTGCTTTTGCGAAAGTTTACATGCGACACATAAACTTTTATACCTGGTCAATTATTTTACTGTTTTTTCTCTGTTGGATATCATGTCTAGTAATTTTTTGTCAGATTCATAAAATTTCTAGGCATGGCATCCAACAAAGACAAACAACAACAGAGGGTCGAGTGGAACTTCTTTCTGAAATTCGGATAATCAGCAACGCTTCGGATAATTGGAGTTCTAGTGTAAGTTTTTGTATCGATTATTCATTCAGCTCCGAAGTAGATTTGCCAAAACAGCAATAATAATGTTTTGGGAATAATTGTATAATATAAAATTGGTGATTAATATAAATTGAAAAAAATGCGCTGATGAATACTGCAGTTTTGTCGCAAAATTATTTATCATGACGACTGCAATTTTCCAGTTTTGTGGGAAGTAGGAAAGCCTGAGCATGGTGTTGAATGCATCAACTAGATGAAGGATAATGTTGTGTGGCAGGTTTTTGATTAATTTGTTAATCCATCAATGCCTGGAGCTTTTTTAATTTTGAGTCGTTTAATGTAGTCTGTGATTTCATAAATTTGAACTGGTTGTGGTGGTGTGGTGAGAGGTTCTCTCAGGCTTTCCAAAACAGACTGGTTGACGGAGTCATAAAAAATGGTGTTGGTAGTGGGGTTTTCTGTAAATTGTTGTTGGTATGAGTCGGCAAGTAATTCAGCTTTATCGGTGTCAGTGAGAGCAATTTTACCATTAAGTTTTAGTTTGGGGATTTCATGTTTGTTTCGTTTACATCTTCGTGTGGCCATGAAAAGTGAATTGTCTTCGGGGTTAAGTGAGGTTAAGTAGTTGGACCAGTCCTGTTGAGTAAGGTTTTGAATTTTGCGTTTGATAATGGCTTGGAAACGGTTCATGTTAGTTTTGTCTCTAGGGTCCCTGGACCGCTGAAAATCGCGTTTGGCCTTATTTTTAAGCTTGATTAACTCTTTGATTTCAGGTGGAGTGTAAATTTCTTGGCTATTGTTTTTAATAGTGGAGGATTGGATGTGAGCATTAGTGATTTGATTCGTGAACTCAGAGACTGCAAGGTCAAAATTTGGGATAGAATTTATGTTGAGAAAAGGGTTATCGGCATTAATGAGGGATTGCTGGAATTTTTCCCAGTTCGCGTGAAGAAAATTACCGGTTCTGTTAAAAGAGAAAGGGTTAAAAATTTCAAGGATGACAGGATTGTGGTCCGAACTGAGGTCGGGTATGGAGTCGATGCCAAAGTTGAGATTTAAGTTTTTAGTGAGAGCAAGGTCAATAATTGTAGGGTTCCCAGTGTGCCAAAAGTGTGTGGGGGTATTAGGTGTTAAAATGTTGTAGTGAAAGTGACGTGTGAAATTATGGAGTTTAGCACCTGTGTGGTTGTTAACAGCCTGGCCCCAGGCGGAATGCCTAGCATTAAAGTCGCCGCAAAGAATGTGGCTGTGTTCTGAAATGTCATGAATGAGTTCAAGTTCGTCTGTAAAAGTAGGGTCAGGGTTATTTTTAATGTAAATAGAAGCAATGGAGAAGTGTGGAAAAGAAATAGGTTGAATTTTAATAATGGTTGCTTCAATATTTACCATGGAGGGTGTTGTGATTCTACTGTGTGTTAAGGTGTTTTTAATAAATATGGCAGTGCCGTGTTTAGTGAAAGGAACAGCAGGAGCCACAATCCTGTCGTCGCGATAGCAAAAGTAGTTAGGAATATAAGCACTATTGTTTTTGTGGAGATTAGTTTCCTGGACGCAAATAATGTCAGGTTTTTGTCTGTCGGCAAATTCTCTGAGTTCACGAATTTTTCTAGGTAGACTATTGGCGTTCCAGAAACAGATTTTGAGAGAGTTGATTGTTATGTTATTCATTTTGCGAGGACTTTTTGGCTCAGTTGTATTATAGTGGCGGACATTTCGTCCATGCGTGCATTTAATTTGGTGATTGTTCCGATAAGGGCAGTTAGGAGCTGATTTTGGTTTTGGACGTCTATGTTAGGGATATTGAAGGTACTATCAGTTGTTGGGAAGTTGTTGGGGTTGTTATGTCCCCAAGCTGGTGCGTTGGGGGGTCTATTAGGTAGACCCGGGAAGTTTTCAATTGAATTTTGGGGGTTTATTCTATTGGCGGTGCGTTTATAGTTGTATCGTTTTGAGTTAGTGTTAGGTTCAGAAGTTTCAGGTTTGGCTCTTTGGAAGTTAGTAGAGTTGGTTTGATTTCTGTTATTTCGATAGATAGGTTTTGGAAACATTTTGCACCCACGCCATGAGGCGGGGTGTGGTCCGTTGCAGTTACAGCAGATAGGTTTATCTTCATCTTTTTTAGTACATTGAACTGTGAGGTGCTCGCCAGCACACTTCACGCAACGCGGTGCCATTTGGCAAACGGAAGATCCATGGTTAAATGATTGGCAGCGATAACACTGATTAACACGAGCCGGGCGTTCGTACTTTTCAACAGTTTAGCACTTCGAGAAATTGACGGTGGGAATTTTTATTATTTAATATGAAATACTGGTATTATCAACAAATAAAAAAAGTCAAAGTGTTTGAAATCTTATAACACAACCCCGAATTTACTGGTAAACAAACGAACTTAATTTCTGGTAGACGAACTATTTTAAACTCTTTCATAAGGTGGAGAGTAACATAATCATAAAAATAAATTGTCGATTACTTGCGACCAAACCCCGTGTTTAGTAGGTGGTGAAAAAATGGTAATGAAAGGTAACAGGTCCCTCTGTCGATAATTAAAGAAAGGTCAGAATAAAAAGTATATTTGTTAAAAAGGGTGATGTGGGCATGATTTACAAGCTTAGATCTGGATTACTTACTTCGATACTTTGCTGACTTAGCCTTAAATTAGACATGAAAGCGTTTTTCACAACTGCTTTCTTTTTTACATAACTGATATCTACATGCAGGAGTACACAATATAAGAGATAATTTTTAAAATTTATTTATTAAATATAAAATACTGGTATTAACAACAAACAAAAAACATCCAAATGCTTCACATCTTATAACACAAATTCGAATCTACTAGAAAACAAACGAACTTAATTTCTTGTAAACGAACTATTGTAAACTCATTCATGTGGTAGAGTGTAAAATAATAAAAATAATAATGAAAATAAATTGTCGATTGCTGCGACCAAACCCCGTGTCTACTTAATGGTGGGGCTGAAAAAGAGGTAATGAAATGTAACGCGCCCCTCTGTCTATAATTGATGAGAGGTCAGGTTAAAAATTATATTGGTTATAAAGGGTGATCTGTGTAGACCATTGAATGGGGTGTGCAGTCTGAAAATGATATTGATGACAGGTTTCGGTAGAACTTATTTTAATTGAGTACGAGTAGTGTCATTACCTCCTACTAGATTAAAGCCGTACAACCGGAACGTTTTTCCTTCGTAACGTCATGATGCGGAGGCCAAGTTTGACTCAACTTTTCTCCTACTGTAAAGTGAATCAACGAGTGAATTGTGGAATGTGTGTGGTAAAAATAATTTACTTGTTTTCACGTAATTTTAACTTATTGAAATTTATCGAGTCATTTTTAAAGGAGAAAAGTTTAGAAAAATTTGGCCTTCACGTCATGACGTCACGAAGGGAAACCGTTCCTGTTGTACGGCTTTAATCTAGTAGGAGGTAATGGTAGTGTACCGATAATCATGTTATAAAATGCATTAAGCCCTGGTTTGTAAGGACAGAGAACACACGTCAAAGCGTTAAAAAACGCCCTGCTCATCGATATCAGTGTCTTATCTTCGCTTGGGTGGTTTGTTAGAATTCACGTCTAGGGCGATGCGTCCGCATCTAACGCATGCGTAGTAAGCGGGTAGAAACATCGGCCATTTCGCACGTTTTGGACGCTCTAATCAAACCACGACTGATTCGAGATTTTAGAATGCGCTGAGATCAACGCTAATTTTTGAGCCGCGGTCACGTGACAACTAGAGCCAATAAGAAAGCGAAAAATTTGGACGCACTGCTCAGCGTCCGATTTTGTGTTCTTACAAACCAGGGCTTTAGACGTAATAATCAAAAAATATCGCTGCCATGTTTTTGCAGTACAGTAGTGGACTTATTGACTAAAATATACTTATATACCAATACCTATTAGAAACCAACAATCTTACCCTAGTAAAAGTCCTTAATTTTATAACATGGTCCAGTTAGGAATTTATTTCAAACACTCCGGGTTACAACTACTGGGCTGTAATCGGATCAAATGACGCTCGGCAACACATGTTACTTTTACGTTCTAAAATGTATGCTACGTCTTGGATACTAAAATGCTCTTGTAAACTACATGCGTTTACACTACAATTTTTGATGCTCTATATACGGCCCTCATATCGAGTTTATTAATGTTTTTAATCCCACCCCTCTTTGAGGGACATATAAATTTATAACGGCCCCGTTGTGCGGGGATGGGAGAGAAGTAGAATTATGTTATTTACTACCTCTTACTCATTATTTTTAAAAAAATAGGCATTTAAATTATTTTTTAGCCTACTTTTCTTTTTATTAATTGGAAAGAATTTTTAAAAAATGAAAAAGTAGTTATTGACATGCGGTCGATGTCCGTCTGTCTATCTGTCCGTCTGACTGTCCATCTGTCTGACTCGCCGTAGCAGACGATAAATAATATTAAGTTAATTTGCGAAAGAATATTAAGGAAAATAGTTGATTTTGGCTTTTTAAATTTTATACTATAGCTGGAGGCTGTGTTTAGCTATTTTTTTCTAATGTGTGTAAATCTAGTGTAGAAACTATAGTTGATGATATTTACTGTTATGAACCTAGTTGTTTCCCGACTAGAATTTCTGTAAATAACTAACAAGAAAGTAGGCTATTTTAGTTCTTTAAGAACTTCTTGTTTTATTTGGAAAAGAGTTTTTTGTTTTAATCCTTATAAATCGTTACATTTTGTTATTATTTCTAACTGGGTTTGAAGTTTACAAATGTCACATCGGTAACGTGTCACAACTAGTGTTCTGGTATCTTTTAAAGGCCGGATAGACACCAAGAACAAGGGAAAAAAAATTGATCAAAAACACAGAAAATTTGCCAAAAAAACTAACGTTTATTAAAAAAAACACAGATTCAAAAGTTTACAAATTTAAAAAAGGGGTCTCATCATATTTTGGACAGCAGAGGTGGAAAGTAAATATTTGAAGCACAATAACAAATCAAAGTTATACATCATTAACTGATACAAAGCAAATGGTAACTTCTCACACTTAATTAATAAATTACTACCTGGAGTTTAGGCGTATTCCAAAAAAAATTAAAAACAAATTAATTCCCTAACCTCAAAATTAAATCAAAGATATTATTAATCAAAAGGATAAAAGCCCAAAAAATTAATTTAAGAAAATCCTAAACAACGTTACAATTTAAAAAAAAAAAAAACAGAAAATGGTATGGGTTGGCTCACCACTGTGGACGACCGGAAAAATCATAGTTGATGAGAAGTAGTTAAACAGTTCATTTTACGGATGATTGTCCGTTAAAGAAGGTCCGGCCGGCTGGATCGATGGGGCACGGCATGGAAGGGCTTCTCGGGTCCCGGGGAATGGGACCTCCCAGGTCCCAAAGTGTGGTACAACCATGATGGCAGGGGTAACCTTAGGGAATTGGACCTCCCGGATTACCAGGGAAGCATCGGGGAATTGGAACTCCCGGACTACCAGGGAAGCATCGGGGAATTGGACCTCCCGGACGACTTTTAGTCAAGTCGTAAAGAAGACAAGAACGTCTTACTTCGGAATATGAAATTGCAGAAAAAAGATCGAGTCCTCTCAACTCCGGTTTAAATAGGCCACCAATGCAGTATTGCCAACCCATGAAAAAAAAACTAGAAACTAAATAAAAAAGGCTGTGTCATCACAAAATTTCCAATTTCTGCGTACGCAGGAAAAGGGGAAAAGAAACCCGGAGGTGACGTATCGGAGTACTGACCAATCAGAGGGCTAATAGACGACGCTACATTTTCCCGCGATAAATTCGAGGAAGGAGCAATGGCGGCGTGGGGTCGAATTTTAGAAACGAAAGCAACGATGGAAAAAATTAACTAAAAAGATCGATAACTCGTTAACAATACGCCGAAAAACCAGGCAACCACTTTAGCGAGGAGGGGATATTTGACAGGTACATAATGATATAAAATTGTAAACAATCAAGTTAATTCCAGTATTATTTATGTAAAAATTAAGATAAAAATGGCTAAGGGTTTAGACAGCAAAAATGTTAACAAACCAGAATTAATCAAATAATAGATATAATTATAATGAAGTAAATATTGTAAATTATTTAAATTGTATTTAGTGAAAGATTGGATACAAAAATTAAGATATTATAAGCATAATTTATAGGTGAATATGACATTTCAATAATTTCGTCAGTGATAAACAACTTTAAGATGGGATAAAATGACTAAGTTTAAGCATAAAAATGGGAGATTAAGAGAAATACACAAGGAATTTATAGTTAGGAACAATAAAATAAGTGAATATTATAAAATAATTAAATGAATTAACAAGATATCACAACATAGAATTACTCATGTGAGGAATTTGTTATTGTAAACACATCAAATCATATCTAAACAAAATTAAAAGTCCACATTACTGAAACAGTATTTAAAAAAGTTTTAAAAGTTACAAAACTGTGAAACTAATGCATGATAATTTAATTAGTTGCACAAAGCCCCCTCTCCAAAATTAAAATTTTATTGTAAATGAAATTTTTTGCACCAGGGAAGAAATTTAAATTAAAAGGGGACAAACAAATTGAAACTAAATATTAATATATTCAAAAGTTAATATAAAAAGAATAACTGCATAGTAAATTACTCTCAAGTAGCTGAAGCACCACGTGAGTCGAGACTCAACTCCAGAGACTGCGGAATAAAATTAATAACACAGTTGAACACCAAAGCACTCTAGCAATCCACTCTTGCGCAAGGAGAAGACCACAGAGGATTCAGTGTAAAAAAAAATTAACATAAAATCTTTGGTATAGGAAACAAACTAAAATATATTTGGTAAATATTTATAATTACACAGAAAATTGCACATATAAATGACATTAATAAACCTCTTCAACATCTCAAGTATTGCACATAGATTAAACAACATTCGTCAATTGATTTTGGCAAAAAAAAAAAGTTTTTTATAAGATGAAAAGAAATTTTAAAGATGAATGGAACATCGCACAGTGAGAGCCAACAAAAAAAAATTAAGGCAAAGTAAAATCTCAAAAAAAAAAATAATGATTTGTAGTGATAGAAATGCGATTACTCTGATAAGTTACTTAGTTGTCGACCACAGAGGGGAGGGGTTGGGGGGGGGGGGTTTGTGTGGGGTGAGGAAAGAAATCAAAGCAGCCCAAAATGTAAACAGTAAATAGACAAAGTAGATCCAAAGTAAACAAACATTAAATTGTCAAGGTGGGCCAGATGTAAACAAACAGTAGATTGTCAATGTGAAGGAGAGTAAGAAAAAAATCATACGAGAATTTAAACCAATGAGACAATTCCTTCCTGGCAGGAAAAGCATTAAACTGTCCCATAGTAGAAAGATCCGAATGACGAGATTTAAAAGGTGAATAATTGATTGCATTCAACCAGCGACATAAAAACCAAAATAAGATACACAATAAAATACAATAGAATACACTCGTCAGGAGACTACGAACTTGTGAGGAACATCATCTCAAAAGCAAACCCAGAGAAAATAGTGAAATCCAGTGTGTGGATCTGTGAGCAGAGGCGCTATTATGTCATCGGTCGCTGAGCCGGGTAGTGCGCGTGCATTAAAATTAAGTAAGGTGTGCTAGGGTACGAGTGTGATAAGTTTTCAATGTCACTGCAATCAAACGAAACCATGATACGTGTAAACAAGTCAGCCTGTCAGCATCACTACCTGAGAATCACTGTACTACTCCAAACCACTCAAACGGGCAACCAAAA
Source organism: Oedothorax gibbosus (assembly GCA_019343175.1). Taxonomy (NCBI): domain Eukaryota; kingdom Metazoa; phylum Arthropoda; class Arachnida; order Araneae; family Linyphiidae; genus Oedothorax; species Oedothorax gibbosus. Next base: position 145,239 of record JAFNEN010000741.1, on the reverse strand, counting down.
CTGTGGGTTAAAACCAACATGTCTGAGGGGTAAAAGGGAAGAAAACCAGTTGTTGATGTCTCCAAAATTATAGGAAAACAGACAGGGACAGAGAAAAAGTAATAAAAGTGCAGTAGTTAAGAACAACGTCGTTATGAAATTGTTAAGTATAGTGTAGAATGAATGGAAATGTAGTCAATAGTTAATCAGGAAATACACCCACACACAAGGTAAAGAAATAAAAATAAAAAGGCACACTATGATGCGATATAAGTGTTTAAAAAAAATCCCTCCAAAATTAACCAAGGTAAACAAATTGCAACATTTAATACTTAAAACAAAATTACCAGGCAGTCCCGAACACGTAAACAAACGATAGGTAGGTAGGTAGGTAAGTGGGTATAGGGTAGGTAGGTAGGTATAAGCACAATCCAGTATTACGGAACGTAAACAAACCACAACTGTCCAAACACAATGATGAGACAAACATTAAAGTTGGAAGAATAGGTTCAAAATGACCAAAGCCTAACCTAAACTAACAAAACGAAAATTTTAGAATTAGCAAGCTCGACTGGTCGAACGGCACCATTTGTTCTGGTATCTTTTAAAGGCCGGATAGACACCAAGAACAAGGGAAAAAATTGATCAAAAACACAGAAAATTTGCCAAAAAAACTAACGTTTATTAAAAAAAACACAGATTCAAAAGTTTACAAATTTAAAAAAGGGGTCTCATCATATTTTGGACAGCAGAGGTGGAAAGTAAATATTTGAAGCACAATAACAAATCAAAGTTATACATCATTAACTGATACAAAGCAAATGGTAACTTCTCACACTTAATTAATAAATTACTACCTGGAGTTTAGGCGTATTCCAAAAAAATTAAAAACAAATTAATTCCCTAACCTCAAAATTAAATCAAAGATATTATTAATCAAAAGGATAAAAGCCCCAAAAAATTAATTTAAGAAAATCCTAAACAACGTTACAATTTAAAAAAAAAAAACAGAAAATGGGTATGGGTTGGCTCACCACTGTGGACGACCGGAAAAATCATAGTTGATGAGAAGTAGTTAAACAGTTCATTTTACGGATGATTGTCCGTTAAAGAAGGTCCGGCCGGCTGGATCGATGGGGCACGGCATGGAAGGGCTTCTCGGGTCCCGGGGAATGGGACCTCCCAGGTCCCAAAATGTGGTACAACCATGATGGCAGGGGTAACCTTAGGGAATTGGACCTCCCGGATTACCAGGAAGCATCGGGGAATTGGAACTCCCGGACTACCAGGGAAGCATCGGGGAATTGGACCTCCCGGACGACTTTAGTCAAGTCGTAAAGAAGACAAAGAACGTCTTACTTCGGAATATGAAATTGCAGAAAAGAGATCGAGTCCTCTCAACTCCGGTTTAAATAGGCCACCAATGCAGTATTGCCAACCCATGAAAAAAAAACTAGAAACTAAATAAAAAAGGCTGTGTCATCACAAAATTTCCAATTTCTGCGTACGCAGGAAAAGGGGAAAAGAAACCCGGAGGTGACGTATCGGAGTACTGACCAATCAGAGGGCTAATAGACGACGCTACATTTTCCCGCGATAAATTCGAGGAAGGAGCAATGGCGGCGTGGGGTCGAATTTTAGAAACGAAAGCAACGATGGAAAAAATTAACTAAAAAGATCGATAACTCGTTAACAATACGCCGAAAAACCAGGCAACCACTTTAGCGAGGAGGGGATATTTGACAGGTACATAATGATATAAAATTGTAAACAATCAAGTTAATTCCAGTATTATTTATGTAAAAATTAAGATAAAAATGGCTAAGGGTTTAGACAGCAAAAATGTTAACAAACCAGAATTAATCAAATAATAGATATAATTATAATGAAGTAAATATTGTAAATTATTTAAATTGTATTTAGTGAAAGATTGGATACAAAAATTAAGATATTATAAGCATAATTTATAGGTGAATATGACATTTCAATAATTTCGTCAGTGATAAACAACTTTAAGATGGGATAAAATGACTAAGTTTAAGCATAAAAATGGGAGATTAAGAGAAATACACAAGGAATTTATAGTTAGGAACAATAAAATAAGTGAATATTATAAAATAATTAAATGAATTAACAAGATATCACAACATAGAATTACTCATGTGAGGAATTTGTTATTGTAAACACATCAAATCATATCTAAACAAAATTAAAAGTCCACATTACTGAAACAGTATTTAAAAAGTTTTAAAAGTTACAAAACTGTGAAACTAATGCATGATAATTTAATTAGTTGCACACTAGCGATGCCTGTTTAATAAAGATTATCTTATTAGTTTTATTAACAAATATACTTTAGAATGAAAACTATTTTATTTAATGTCTTTCAACAATATTAAAAAAATTTCATTAACATTTTCCCGAACTTCCCAATACGACGCAAAATTGGCATGTCGCAGGTTCACTTGTCAAGAGGAAGAGACCTACGTCATTGAATTTTTTGAAGTTCAAAACATATCTCACAATTAATAAAAAAATCATTAAACAAAATTTAAATTTAAACTTGAGTTAATTATTGTTTGAACAGAGTACTATATGGATAAAATTCAGTCGATAATGAGGAACAATATAACAAAATACACAAGTTACAAAGTAGAGGAATTGGTGATTTTTTTTTCTGAAATTGAGCATAATTTTAAACTTGCATAATTGTAACTAAAATATATATTAAAATCTAACAAATTTAAAGTAAAAACTACCAGTTTTTTTCATGTTTTGTTATTTCTATTGTTATTTCTTGAACACTTTATTACTTGGGTAATAGTGTTGGATTATTTCTAGAAATAATAATATAAACTTGTAAATTATAGTGGTTTTATATTGTTCACTCTAAACTAAATAATAATTCCTTTTAAATAAACATTTTCTAGCAATAAAAACAAATATTTACAAGTAGTTTTTCATTTATTTAAAAAGAAAGTCAAAATTTTGAACTTTTTTAAAACGCTACTCCTCTTTCAATTTTGAGAATAACTCCACCAAACTTTTATAGTTTGTTTTTAGTACTATTTGTTCAAGAACTGTGCATGGATTTCAAAATGTGAGCTACAGTTAAAAAGTAACATGCATTTATACAGAAAATCACAAAAAAATTACAAATTATTGAATTCATCATTTAAAAAAAAACTATGCATAGTAGACCTTATTCCATGCACAATTTTGTGCACCATATATATAAGAACACAGATTAAAAATTTCAAAATTCTAACTTAATTAGCAAAAAAGCCTTAGGGATGTATTAAACACAAGAATTGAAAAACGCGAAACAGAGAAAAAAGGTTGCAAGCAGACGAAATACGTATTCAAACTTATGAAATATTTTCTGGAGTCATTCCTATAACTTTTTTTCTACCAAAGATATCATTATGAAACTTTCAGTAAATGTTCAAACAAATATTGTAATCAATAAAAAGTAAAAACTGAAAAATCGATAATTTGACTAATTTTTGGGTACCGTATCCCCTTAAAAAAAACTGATATTGGCAAAGAACTGTTTCGCGAAAGGCCAAAGAGTTATGCGCCTCTTTACGATTGCAACTGTGCAACAATTCCTTCCAAATTCTGAGCCCTAAAAATCAAGGCGCATGAAAAATGAAATATAAAACGGACGAACAAATAAATGAACGAGGCCGGTGTGATCGTAACGGCGTACCGAAATGATATTTCGTCTGTGAAATAGGGTTATTTATGGCGATTTTGAAATTTTAGTTGCGCTCTTTTCAGAACGAGCATCAATGGGATGTTTCGTTTTATGGAATTGATGAATTTTTGTGAAATGGAATACCTTGGGATCGTTAAAATCGCAACAAGCATTTCAAATAGGAAGCAGAATTCCAGGTTTTTTTAAATCAACTTTCATTAACTACTTATAAGGGTTGGGTAACTAATCTGATTTGTCCCGGTTTACCACTTCCCTCGGAAAAAAAGAACAAAAATTGAAATAAATTTTCGCACTGAAATTAAAATCATTGTAGCTACTTTCCACCATCGTATTATGTTCAATACAAATTATGACAAATTTGCGTTTATGACATTAGAAGTTATACCTGGTTTGCCAAATATTTGAAAATCAATAGTACCAGCACATTAGTAAAAATTGTTTCTAAATAATATTTTGTAGTTTAGTATGAAGTGGATCAGTGGAAATATTGAAACTTATTAAAAGAGATTGAAGGGAAAAATCCTTCTGTCTCTTCAAAATAGAATTAGGATAATCCAGTAGTTCCACACCTTGAACTTCAACAGTGAACTGCATAGGTACAACCATTAATTGGACTATCTTTAATGTTCTTCCTTAAAATTTGAGATTGGCATAAATATTTTTGGATAAATCGGTGTAAAATGGCCTAAAACAGAGATTTTAATATGTAAATTTTTTATATTTAGATATTTTAAGTACAGGTATGTTTCCAAATATTGAAAACTAAGTAAAATTAAAGATATAATTTAAAGAATATAAATTGTAATAGAACATTCGATGAAAAGTTAAAATTAAAATGCTTTTTATGAGAAAAAAATTTCTCCAATTGTTTCGGAACTTTGATAAATCATAAAAGAGTGTTTAAGTGGTATTTTACGACAAACATCAAATAAATTCGATATTTTCATTGATTTTTGGGACCTGGGTCCTCCTTAAAATATTTTTAAAAGGGGTGGGTAAAATTTGAGATTCTGCCCCTTAACACCTAGTTTAGAAATCTTGCTCCCACACTCTGCTAAATCAGAAATTCGACACATATGTCTTCAAATGTAAATGCTATATAATTGCCCAGAAAATCGTAACATTAGTTTTTTTTTTCAATGGGCGAACCGTGCCTCAATGCTAGGTGGGGAATATTAGAAACATGAATTGTGGTCTGTTCACCCTTGTCTAATCCTATTATGACTTATATGCGGGCAGTTACTCGGTCGTTATCATGTTTTACGACCTATCTTTACTTGGCAAGTGAATTTATCATGAAGCAGGGTATACTTCAGAGAGATTGTCAGTCCCATAGAGCTAATGCATTAGTTTTGGAATCACAAATCCCGCAGAAGTGTTGCTTTGCCGTGTTAGACCTTTTCCCTTAGGTATGGGAATCAGCATAACATAGAAATGAAACAAATTTGAAACGAAAATGTTATGTAGTTATTTAATTAGATATTTTTGAAGTTTTAAACTGCCAAAATTATACAGCAGATGGCGACACTATTTTAAAACTTTATCAATTAATAATTAAATAACCGCATGTTATTTTCTTTTCAATTTTGTTTTCATTTTTTTAATTGATGCTAAGATGATTCCCATACCTTTTGAAAATGGGATAACATGGCAAAGCAATTCTTTTGCAAAAGTTGTGATTTCAAAACTAATGCATTAGCTCTGTGGGACTGACAGTCCCTTCTTAAACGTGTCAAAACGCACAAATTCACTGAATCGGGGGTTGGTAGCCCAGTTGGTATGGTGTTATCATCCCAGATCGGATCGCAAGGCGCAGGTTCGATCCTAGTGGTAGTCACTGCTTTAATATACAGGGAAATATGCAGCCAAAATCCAACTAAAATACCCGAGTATACGGGGATAGACATGATCGTTAAATCTGTGGCGTCCAAATTCCCGACGGCGTTAGCGTACGATGTCGCTCGAAGTAGGGTGCCAGCTCAGGTGTCGACCTCGTCACTTGACTGCAGTTTTAAGTTACTAGGCGTAATTAGCTGTGTAAAAGTTCCTCCCAGAAGGCTATAATAAGGCAGCGGGAACGATTAACTTGTACGATATATCTGGAAGTTTCGTTGGTGCCAGCTCCAGGAGTCGACCTCGTTACTTGACCAGGGTTCTTAATTACGAGCAGGGCCGGATTTAAAAATTTGCCGCTTGTAAGCTACGATATATTTGCCGCCCCTGTCACAATATTCTCCCCCTTCGGGGAAAGGTAGCTGGTTATCTGCAAAATAGGGTGATATATGCTGCTAAAAATATATACACATATTAGAATCATCCATGTACCATTACACACTAAGTCCAAAGTGAAATAAGCGAATTTTTTAAACTGTACTACTATTTTTCTTTCAACTTCGAAATCTGGGAGGAGGGGGTGCAATTTCCCTCGCAGCGACCATGTTTGCTACGAAATATTAGTACTATATATACGTTTACGGTTTACGCATTAACGTAAATTATTTGTTTTCTTTCTTAAAAATATTCGTATCTTTATAATAATTTTTTTATGTCGAATGCCACTTTAATTGGTCGTAAAATTTGCCGCCCCAAAAAATTCGCCGCTCTAGGCTACAACCTACTTAGCCTATTTAGAAATCCGGCCCTGATTACGAGGCGTAATTGGCTGTGCTTAAGCTATTCAAGAAAGCCTAGAAATAGACAGCCGGAAATGATTATCTACCTATGTCTAACTTCCGTGTGTCTAAATGTGGGATGCAAGTGAATCGAATGTAAACATAGCACTAATCTGCTTCAAAACCAAAAGATATCTTCAATTAAACGCCTCTTTACAAACTATTTACCATCATAAATATGGATATATCGCTGGAATTTATTTGGAAATTTTTTCAGCACCTCTTGCTTATCTACAAACTAAACAGCTGCCAACAAGACTTAGCAAGTGGACACACATCGCTTCAAGTAAGTCATAAAATGTTGACTTTTCTGGTATTTATAATTCATTTTAAATGACTTTTTTATGTTAAAAGTACACTTTTATAGCCTCTTACAAATCATCCTAGCACCAACCCAGGTGTAATCAGTTCTTAGCAGGCATTAGGAGAATCGGCAGTTTGTCAGGATTAGGGACAGGGAGAAACCTTTTTTCATAATTCCCCTTTTACCTTATGGTTTTCACTGGTGTCATGTTTTCGTTATACTTAGGTCATTATTATAGTTAGTATGACCAGACGTTTCGCAGAACAGTTTAGTTTGTTATTAAGGGGAGTCGGATGGTTCTATCTCGCCAATGCTAATTTTCTTAACTTCAGAAACATTTTTCTCAGGAACTGTATTAGATATCATTATGAACTCTTCTATATTTTGTTCCTTGCTATAGCTCTATGATTTAAACTGAGGAATTTTAAATATCTTTGCTCAAAACAAATTATATAGCGTCAAATCTGATGTTTGTGTTGTTTAATGCATATTCAAAATAACCACTGTAAAAGTATTTTTTTATAATTTGAAATATTCCCAGTCTAAATCAATGAGCTATATGTAAGGAACAAAATATAAAAAATTTCATAATCATATCTCAATAGTTCCTGAGAAAAATGTTCTTAAAGTTAGGAAAATTAACATGGGCGAGATAGAACCATCCGATTCCCTTAAACTAACTAGAGATGAAAAATGTGCAACTAGTTCGGTTTTATTTATTTTTAAAAAAGTTTTTTCAAACAAAAACAACGCAATAAATGATTTCTGAAATTTTATAATGATTTCATAGTCGGAAAGTTAATCACTGAAATAAATCTGGTCAGGCTAATTATGATCGAACACACTGGTCTGATGAATGCTATTAATATTAAACAAAAATTTATGTCCGAAAATGCAATTTAGCTTTTAGTTAAGTCAACGAATATATATATAGGTCATTTAAAAGTTTCAACAACATAATAAACTATTGTAATTCAACTGCTATTTTCATTTGTTAAACTCGGGTTTAATTGCCTCAAGACCTATACCAAACATGGATATGAATTCTGCGCCAAAAATAATATCTTGCCCTAATTTTCAAACTTAGTATCAACTAACTGAAGAAGAAAACAACTATGAAGAAGAAAAAAATTAACGATATAAAATTATTGATTCCTTTTTATATATTTAAAATGCAGCAACCTAGTTAGTGGTATTTAATAATGCCAATTAAATTTATATAAGTACTTAATGTTTTTTTATTATATGATTCTCATAATGGTAGCAGTTATATTAATTGCTTTCCATGTGTTACTAAAAAAACGGGGGGATTGAGAAGCATTTATTTCAATAAAATCAAAGAATATCGAAATATTCATTTTAAAAAATATCGAATGTACACAATGCTGTCTATTTCGAATACTCAAGTTTTTAAAACTGCAATTTGTTTACAAATACAAGTAACCCTATGAAAATCATATAAAAGGTTTTCAATCTAATTTTCCCATTTTTTCGTGAGGAGAAGCTTTAAAATATACCACTGGTAAATAAATATCGACGTACCAATTATTTGGTAAATATGACTATCTCGTATGTCAGAAATCTAAATATGTTTGTGTAAGGACTACACAAATTAACGATGTCTATTTAGAATGGCCAAGATTATTAATCGGAACCCTCTAAAACGTGTAGAAAACGCATTACCTCCATTTCGAATAATTGAACCATTATCTTATATTCCATGTAAGTAAATTCAAAATAAATTTTTTATTTGTTTCAGTAATAGATGTTTAACTGAGGGGGAAATGTAATGGTTATCAATTATTACGCTAAGTTTAGTATTTAATTATAGTTAAGAGTTAGAAAGCGTTTCCTTTTTAATCTCTTTTAATTTATGTTTCGTCCAAATTCGTCCTAATTGAAATGAATATTTTTTTTATATTAAAAATGCTGAAACCTAGTAAGTGGTATTTACTAATGCTAAATAAATTTATATAAGTACTTACTGCTTTTTTTTATTATATGATTATCATTAAAGAATGGTAGCAATTATATTAATTGCTTTCCATGTGTTACTGAAAAAAACGTTTACAAATACAAGTAACCCTAAGAAAATCATATAAAATGTTTTCAATCTAATTTTCCATTTTTTTCGTGAGGAGAAGTCATAAAAAAAATTATCGACGTACCGATTAACTGGTAAATATGCTTGTCTCGTATGTCAAATCTAAATACAGCCCCTGGACAAATTATTAGACGCACTGCAAGATTTCATGTATCAATCAATGATGAACAAAATACCTTTAGAAGGACATTTGTGTTCCTAAACTTAAGCTATTAAATAGAAAATACTATTTGCTATACTTAATACATATATCGACATCTTTTTTAATGATATGGCATTATTTGGTATGTTTTCATCATTACTAAAAAGATACGGTGCGTCTAATAATTTGTCCAGGGACTGTATGTTTGTGTAAGGATTACACAAATTAAAGATATCTAATTAGAATAGCCAATATTATTAATTCAATTTTTATACGAATACAAGTAACCCTATGAAAATCATATAGAAAGTTTTCTATCCATTTTTTCTTGTGGAAAAGTCATAAAAAACAAGTTTGGTAAATACATAACCGAAGTACTGGGAAGTATTTTGGACAAAATTATATCAAAAATATCGACGTACTAATTAGCTAGTAAATATGATATGTCAGAAATCTAAGTATGTTTGTGTAAGGGGTGGGCTAAACGCATTGAATGGTAGTGTTTGTACAGGGTGGCGCAAATAAAAGTGGCCCCGGCGTAGAGATACGAATGCATTGAAATGCTTGGCGAGAAAAGCTATTGAAGCCGCCTGAAAGCCTTCAAGTCGAAATAGACGATTATTCAAGCGTGCAATGGCTTCTCTTGGCAAACCTTATTTTGAATTGGTTGGAATGGAATAGCAGCACATTAGAGCTACTCATGGACTATTGGCGTGTTTAGATCTTATTGCGACTGTGTTAGTTTGAGTTGATCAATGCACAGGTGAAAATGATACAGTACAGCAGAGTTCACTGGGTAGAAAGTTTTATTAAAATAATTTGTGGAAAAAGGGTGCCAGTTGTTTATTTAATAATTTAATGGTGTAAAAGTGCCAAAAAAAGTGCTGTGCAACGATTAGTTACGAAAAGGCGTCAGACAGGATCTGTTTTGAACAAGTCCAAAAGCATTCCGAAACGGGACTTCATTTGTATCTCGCAATCAATTTAGAAGATTTTGTATTAACAATAATAAAAAGGTCCGTTTTTCTAGGATAAATAAATGGGATAAATAATCGCTAGTGGGAACTTTTTTTGCACAGCCAAGCGCTTATCTGGGCGTAATATTGAAGCGATCAATAGCTTCACTTAACAAACCTATTTTTGCAGTGGTTTTGACTTGGCCACAATTCTATCTTATTCTTATCTCCATGACGGGGCCACTTTTATTTGCCCACCCTGTATTTTATGCAGCCCACCTGTAAACACGGTTGTGTGTTTAGGACACGGGTCTCGGCGTCGGTTGGGCGAATTAATTGGCGGTGTCGAATGCAAATTGTACTCTTTAGGGTTGCCGGTTGATACTACTCCCAAAAGGTCGCCAAAGCCTGAGGAGCCCAGTAAGTGAGGCGCTTGCCTTGCATACAAAAGGACTCAGGTAAGGGTTCGGGCATTGCCGATCTATAAACGGTCTGTGCAGCTAAAAAAGTCCGACCAATAATAGGAGTACACGTTAAATATGCTTCACAGTCCTGACGCTGCGTGCAATGTCGCCCTTAACGGTTGCATTGGGTGTCTACTCAGGTGTCGGCTCGTCGCTTGACTGTGGTTCTAAATTTAGACGCCCATCGCCAATAACCCTCGTGTAGCTCTAGTGTGACGATAATTCCACCTATCCTAACCTAGGCTAATATTTGTGTTGTGAAGTGCAATGTTAAACATATCTGTAAAAAATTGTCATGAAATATTTTTCGTCATGATATAAAACATCTTTAGTATACGTTTTTATTGGTTGCAGTAGGGTGATCAGTTCGTAAATCAATTATCTACCTATAAAAGTAGTGTAAATAGTTTGTTTTTGTAAACAAAAACAATGTAAATAAAATGATTTATGAAAATTTAATTATATATAGTCGAAAGGTTAATCACTGAAAAAAATCTGGCCAGTCTAGGTCGCAGTTATTAAGTGTTTAAAACATTATCCCAAGTCCCTTTTTTTTAAATTAGGATTAAGTACTTTTGTTTCAATTTACCTTTCCATGGCAGAACAGAGGTCCAGAAATATTTTTGTAGTTCTACTGCTTTGTTAATCCAACCAAATCAAACAGCTTTATTTTAAAGTTTCAAAATTCGCCAAAAAGCGCCAAATATGGTTTCCATATAGTAAGTATTTAGCCAGGTTTTAATAGAAAAAATACATACCTTGTTAGTTTTTGAGAACAAGCTGATCAATACATGCCATTCAAGCTGCACGAATAGCGGTCGTTGTTACGGAAAATTGCCAACATATTGCCTCGTTTTGTTGTGATTTATTTGATTAGGCAATCTGAGAGAGTTTTATCCAATGTTTGCTCTGTCTTTTTAGGGCCCCTTTACACGAGAGTGAAATTGCTCCAAAAAAAAAGACTGGCCCCATATTGCCTTGTTTTTATATACATTAATTTCCCATTATTCATATGAATCATTAGTACCGGGTGGGGCAAATAAAAGTGGCCCCGGTCTAGAGATTGGAATACGTAGAAATGCTTGGCGAGAAAAACTCTCGAAACCGCTTGAAAGCTTTCAAGTGGAAATAAAAGATTATTTAAGCGTGTGGTTTCACTTGACAAGCCTGTTTTTGGATTGGTTGGATTGGTTTAACATCACATTAGAGCTACTCATGAACTATTGGCCAGTTCATATCGTAGTGCGTCAGACTGTGTGAGTGTAAGTTGATCAATTCACAGGTGACGATGAAACTCGCAGTACAGCAGAGAGTGTTCATTGTAGAAAATTTTATTAAAATGAATTCGTGGAAAAAATGTGGCCCGTTGTTTGTTAAAGAATTTAAAGGTGTAAAGTGTCAAAAAAGAATACTTTGCAACGATCAGTTACGAAATGGCGTCAGCCAGGTTCTGCTGTCAACAAGTCCAAAATCATTCCAAAACGGGCCTGAACACCAGATTTTGGGTCTTGCAATCAATTTAGAATGTTTTGTATTAACAAAACCAAAAAGGTCCGATTCTCTAGGATAAATAACGACCGAAATAATCAATAGTGGGAACTTTTTTTGATCAGCTCTACAAACCTTGTTTATATTTCATTTCAACTAGCTTCAAACCATGGCGTAGTTGCCGGCAAATAAGTCGCCAACCGTTTGTTTGGGCTTAATATTAAAGCGATCAATAGCTTCAGTTAGCAAACATGTTTTTGTATTGGTTTTTGACTTGGCAACATTTCTGTCGTATTCTTATCTCCACGTTGGGGCCACTTTTATTTGCACCACCCTGTATTTTTGTCCTAAAATGTTAACTTGACAAGTTTGTCAATTGTAACTTTGTTTCCTACGAGCTTAGGGCTGTGGGAGTAAAGTCGGTAAAAAATACGCTTGCCTTGCTCGCGAAAGGTCCCATGTTCGGGTCCGGCCATTACCAAAAATAATTGCCCATCTATAAATGGTCTTTGCAGGTGCAGCTAAATATGTTCAACGAACAATATCCCGTATAGCCCCGATGTCGCCCTTTAAAGTTGCGTTGGGTGCCTATGCAACTATCGGCTTGTCATTTGACAATGGTTCTAAATTATGAAGCCAACCGCCAATAGCCCTCGTGTAGCTCTAGTGCTGTTATTCAACTAACAAAACTCGTACAAGTTTAACTCTTGTTGGATATATGCCATTCTATCGACGAGATGGTCTGCTTTGTGCATGACCTGGTATTTACTGTTTTACTTTACATTTCTTTGGTACGTTTTACTAAATATTTCGAAAATATCGGGTTTTTACAAAATTCCTTTATTGGTTGATGGACATATATTTTCAGGCTTGTGTGCTTGGTCACAAAGACCCGCTTATAAACCATCGTCAAGAAGGACGGACACGACATACACACACATATAAGACAGATACTGCCATCTATCGCAACCTCCACAATTTAGACATGTCCCTGAAGGAGAGGAAAATAAATAAATATCTACCCTCTTAAGTTCTAGGTTTAAATAAAAAGGAACTAATATTCATCCAAAAATATTTGTCATATGAATCATCCTCAAGAATTAACAGGAACTAAATACTTAATTTTAATTACCATCCTCAATCTTAAAAATAGTCATATTGAATCACTAATAAATGCAAATCGGCGCGATGGCAGCGCCCTCAATTTGAAACGGAAGTCATACAAGGGCTTTAAACTCCAATTAAACGAAACGCTTAATAGCCACTTCGTCAGAATCCTAATCCTATGCAGGGATTAAATATAACGCATATTATTGATATGGGAACACAATGCAGAATACCATTATGACTTTGTCTGCCATTTCAGTCCTGATGCAGAGGACACTCGTGCAATGTTATTAAGAAAAGAACCAAGAGTTTAGTCTACTCGGGTGTTTCCTCGTCACCTGACTGTGGTTCTAAAATATGACGCCCTTCGCCAATAGCCCTCGTGTAGCTCTAGTGCGACGAGAATTCAAACTAAACCAAGTGCTTAGTTTTTAAAAATTGGCTTAGGCAGTAGAAATCCAATTCCGGAGCATTTGGAACCTAACCGCATTCGGTTAATTAGAAATTCGGGTAATTTAAGTGAATCGAGGAAAATGGTAAATTCAGTTACTGTCAATATTGGGCTGTGAGATCATGTAGTTCTAGTTTCAGTCGTCATTAAACCAACCAAAAAGTAAGGTGATGTATGGCAGTTTGAATTGTAGAATTTTGTTATATATTTTTTTATTCAAACTTATGTGGTTTGTTATGTTGGTTTTACAGTAGTTTATATGCGATATAAAATCTTTTATTCTAGCTTAATTGTTACTGTTTGTCTCTGTTGGATGCCATGCCTAGTAATTTTTTTGGTCGAACCCCCAAAAAATTACTGGGTATGACACCCAACTAAGACAAACAGTAATAGATTGGTCGAGTGGAATTTTTTTCTGAAATTCGGATAATCGGTAACGCTTCGGATGAATGGAGCTCTACTATACCTAAATATTTTATTCTTTTGCTGGGTTGAAAAACACGCACTAGAGCTACGTGCCTCTTATTTCGGAATAAGGTAGACACCCTAAAAGCTATTTCAACGGGGCACATTTTGCTTGAAGAAATAGACAATTTAACTTGAACAAAAGTTATTTTTGAAAGAATTTGACTTTTAAAAATTCGAGACTTTTTTATACCCAACGTTGCTTGTTTGTGAATCAAAATGAAATATTTGACTTTTTAATTTTACCAGTGAAATTGTTATTTTATAATTAATAAAATATTAAAAAGTGATTTCTCGAGTCTCCGAGGCATTTCTTTTTATTTAAAATACGAAAATGGTTCCAAATCATTTTCAAAGATAATTAAAAGTACTCTAAATATTAATATTGCGACTTTTGTCACTTTAGGGTCAAAATTGTTTTAGAAGTTATAAGTATGTCATAATTATTTTTATATTACAATTTTGAATAATTAAAAAGTGGTATTTTTAATAATGAAATCTTGATACAGTTTTTTTTATTCAAACTTGGCAGTGAATGTACTGATATTTTATGTTGTAATAGTAAATACTGTTTCAACACGCCTATACATACTTATACTTCCTGCCGTAGTCAGGCAAACTGCAGTCACCATAACAATGAATTAGCCTGAATTAATCAGTCTTTTAGTATACTTTATTGTAGTAAAAAGTTATTAATTTTTACAACAAAAGTGAAATGTCTAGATACTGCAGTTTGTCTGCCTAAGACCGTTTAGATTGCATTGAGTGTATGCCGCGTTAACCAATACCACCAGGCCGAAGACCTAAGCAGCACATAACGTCACATCAATAGAACAATTTCGAGGTGTCGACCGATGACAGCTTCATTCTAATTATCTTAAGCATAAAACGTGATCGAGTTACGGACGATCATTGGTAAAAACTACGGAATCGGTGCACTAATATAACATCAGGCATCTCAATTCTCCGGCCTTCTAATCTAGGTGGTGTTGCGTCAACTGCTGGTTCAAAATTACGAGCAAGTGGCTGCAATAACCCAAGCGTGTTTCTAGTATGACGCTAATCTAACACAGTGATTCTCAACTTCTGACAGCTTTCGTTGGTATTTTCCTTATCGATATAAAGAGGCGTTTGTGTAATCGTATTTACAATGGAGATTTTCTTAGACACTACCGACACCCACAAAAAACCGGATAAATATGCATCGTGCATGTAATAGCAATACCCGTACTCTGATTGCAAACATTATAATTATTAGACTTCCTGATCGTCGCGTACTCGTGTCCTCTAATTTTGCACTCCTATACCTCCGATTCCCTTCACCTCTATATACAGTCCCTGGACAAATTATTAGACGCACTTTTTTTATTTTAGTAATTTTAAGTTTCTTAAGAGTTTTTATGCAATAATGGTATATTTAAACTACAATATCATTGATTTTTATTTAAAAGAATTGTTGTAGACTACATATTTGTATTTATTTTTAACATATGGCAACACTGTGTTGACAAAGTGATACATGAACGTGAACAAGTACAAACCTGTATCAGTCGCGAATCAGTTGCGAGACAGTACAGTCTTGCTTTGATAGCATGCCGCGCAGAATTAAAGCTTTGATAGCGGCTAAAGGTGGCTCAACTAAATATTGAATTTTACTAACATTAATTTTACTTTTCTTTAAAACTTAATAAACTTATGCTTTTCTAAATTAATGCTGTTTTATTTATGTCAAATAAATCAGTAATTGATTGGATAATATAAAAATAAAAAAAAATCAATTTAACATAATAAAAAGGTACAATACCACCCGGTAATTAATATTTTACATGAAATCTTGCAGTGCGTCTAATAATTTGTCCAGGGACTGTAATTCCAAATTTCAAGACGTTTTTCGGATTAGGCGCTTTGGCCACTTCTACAAATCCGGTTAGTGACATCTATAACAATTAAGCTACGTACTAGAGCTAGAGAGGCAGTTGACTGTAGTTCGAAAATACGACGCCCGTCGCCAATAGCCCTCGTGTAGCTCTAGTGCGACGATAATTCAAACTAAACTAATTAGAGAGGCAGATCACGTGACCTCCGATTGCGGCGGTGGAACACGCAAGGAGCCTAAATTAAAAGGGCAAACTTGCCAATGTTACCACCGCTTTAATGAGAAAAATACTACGGCGTCATCGAAAAATACCATTTAATACTAAAATTACAAAAAAATACTAGTTGCATTACGGACTCTTTTTAGTGACTTTAAAAAAAAAAATACGTGAAACGATTTTATGGGGTTTTTTTTAAAAAAATTATTATGAAATGATAATTTTTTCGATGACGCTGTAGTATTTTTCTCATTAAAGAGGTGGCAATACTGGCAAGTTTGCCATGGGAATCTTGGCTCCTCCCGCTGCAGCAATGGAGGTCACTTGATCTGCCACTCTAATACTTTTACTATGATAACTATGTCTGAAACAGAGTAGCCCCACCTGCGCGCACTCACCTGTATCGCTGTTCTAAGAAAATCGCATCCGTACTTGGTTCTTTTCTATTAAGTAGATCCATCGTGAAGCCGAGTTTGATAATCCTCCTTCGTGAATTTATAAGAGCGCCATCTATCTTCGCGATCATTAAGAAGCGTTGGCGGAGATCACTTTTATTGCGTACAAAGTATTTCGATAATTTTTAGAGGAAAGGGGGAAGTTACACCGGATTTATGGGCGCTCGCGACGCATATCCGTGCAGAGTTAGGTTGACGTTTTGTCTCATCCGACATGTTTGGTCACTCAAGTTTACAAGTACAGTAGAACTCCACTTATCCGAAGCGATGCTGATTATCTGAATTTTCGAAAAAAAATTCCATCTGTTAGTTTTTGTCTTTGAGGGATGTCATAACTAGTAATTTGGGGCTGGATAAGGCTGACTTGGTGGAGAATCCTGTCAAAATTATGAGGGATGAAGTCTTTTTGAGGGTGTGAGATCTCCTGGACTTGTTTTAGTTGATCCAGATCATGGAGAATTAGCAACAACAACGCTAGTAAATTTTTTTGGTCGGTCCAAAATATGACATCCGTTGCTAATAGCCCTAAAGAAGTTCTAACGGGGCATAATTTAAACTGACAAAGAGATAAAAATAGTTACTAGTCTAAACTTTTTGAGCTTTTAGAATTCTAAAAAGAGTTTAATGCGTTAAAAAAAAATAATGTACAGGTTATTTTGGAAAATCTCCCTCAGATTATCATTTAAAAATTTATATTCCGAAGGCTATCAAATGTACAATTACTGGACCATTATATTCGACATAGCTTTATAAAAACTTAACTCTCAATGATAAACTAACGCAAGAATTTATTTCTCATGAAATTTTTAGCATCGTAATAATCAATGTAGTACGACAACCTTAGAAAACAGTACTCACTATTACAGCATAAAATATTAGTATTTTTACTGTCAAATTTGAATACAAAATTGTATCAAGATTTCATTATTAAAAAATACCACTTTTTAATTAATCAAGGTTCTTATATTATAATAACTATGATAAAAAAATCATTGCGGACTATCGTTTTTTTTTTGCTCTATATAAAAACGACTACGTCGTTGTAATATTAACATTTATGCTGGCGCAAATAAAAATGGCCTGGCCTAGAGGCA
Source organism: Oedothorax gibbosus (assembly GCA_019343175.1). NCBI lineage: Eukaryota > Metazoa > Arthropoda > Arachnida > Araneae > Linyphiidae > Oedothorax > Oedothorax gibbosus. The sequence continues at coordinate 127,744 of JAFNEN010000741.1, read as the reverse complement.
GGGTTAGGACAGGAAATGCTGTCAAGTAAAAGAAAAAAATAGCAAAAACAGGTTTGCCAAGCGAGGCCATTGATTACTTCAGTATTAAGCACAAACAAACGCTTGGTGAATTATTTGATGGAAACCATGCCGTGGTTTGGCAAGCTAGTTGAAATGCAATAAAACACTTCCACTTCTAAAACGGCCCAGACGGCCGTACAACTAAGGATTCGATAATGATATTCCTATCACAAATTACTCGGAAACAAAAATCCTGCTTAGCGAAAGTGTTAAACTATTAAATAGTACGAGGCAGATGGATACAGGACAATAATTAAAAAAAACTAGACACGCTGAGGAGCATCTGCTGGTTTTAATTCATGAACATCAACACTTTGTAGTGATGCATTTTTATTTATAGGTGGAGAATGCGCGTCCGCGTGATTGTCGTGATATGCCGGCCTCTTCCGTCAGGCGTCACTGGTTGATTTGCTAGAATTCTGAACCGTTTTTTGGTTAACTGCATTCATATTTTTTAGTGTTCAGACACGTTTCGAAATGCTTTCCGGTCTTGTTCAAAACAGATCCTGTCTGGCTCTATTTTGTAACTAATCGTTGCGTAGCACTCATTTCTAGCATTTTGATACCTTTAAATTCTTTAGCAAACAACTGGCCACATTCTTTCCACTAATATGCTTCAATATAACTTTCATCTAAGAAAACCCTCTGTACCGTAAGCGTCATCTTTACTTGTGCACTTATCTGATCAACACACACTTACACAGCTAGCACTAAGATCTGAACTCGCCAGAAGTCCATGTGCACTTCTATTCTAGTAACTAAAAACTAAACTCCTCGACGCAACAGCCCATTATTGGGCCAAGGCCTGCCATGCCCATTTCAGCTTTTGTGACCTAGGGCACTGGGGTGCTAGACTGCTTTAAGGTGGTAAGCCTCACGCGGAACACCCAGTGTTTAGTTCCCAAGTATGCTTGGTCCCCATTTTATCGACCCACTTAAGGGATGAAAGGATGGGTCATACTCGCCCAATCCGGGGTTTGATCCCCCGGACCTGTGGCTTGGCAATGCGAAGCACTTCCACTAAGCCACTGAGCCTCCTATTATCGTAACAACCAATAAAAAAAATAGGTTTTGCAAGTGAAAAGTGAAGCTATTGAATAATTTCGATTTAGAGGCTTTCAGGCGGCTTCAATAGTTTTTCTCGCCAAGCATCTATCTGCATTCGTAGCTTTGTGCCGGGACCACTTTTATTTGCGTCACCCTGTAGAACTTTTGTCTAAAGGGAGTTTTCGAAGATATGTATAAGTTGAGCGCTCTTAAAAAAAAGATTTCGTATTTATAAACGCTAAAGACTAAAATAGTTACTTTTCTGATATCCACGCAAGTCAGCCACATTTATGTAATCTTTAACAGGAGCTAAACCGCCTTTGGTCTCCAATTAAATTGGCATTTAATAACCAATTTTGGTTTTAAAAACCAATTGGTTTTTAATAACCAATTTTGATACCGTAACATTACAACATCCTCGGCCAACCTTATCATAGTGAAATGTTTTCACGAGACTAACATAAGAACTAATTATGAAGCTAGCTTGAATTTATTCTCTTCAAATTTTGATATTTGTTTTATTAAATAAGAATGAAAAACAAAATAAAATCCTTTTAATAACATTTTGGAGGTAACAAAATTTTTCTCCATTGTTATATAAATCTTTTGCACGATACGCAATGTAGAAAGTTTCTGTAAAATACAGCACATATGCCGTATATTCACAGTGCTTTCTGATGCATTTGATTCGTGTAGCTCTAGTGCGACGATAATTCAAACCTAACCTAATGCATTTGATTGCAGTTGCTGCTGCGAACACAATTCACAGCACTCTGCTGCATTTTTTTAGATTGCGCATGCGTAAACGACGTGACTTGCTGTGACCTTGGTCAATGTTCATCTTTTCTATCAATCGGGAATTTAAATCGTATCGTTACCCAAACCCACGGGCTTGAAAATTACAGCATATTTGCAGGCTTTAAAATAAAGCACCCAATTTTTGTGATTTTTTTTATGTTTTCTCAGTTAAATCGGACATTTTTTGATAAGTTAACAAGCCAAACAATGCTTTACAGTGGATTAAAATAATTTTCTAAAACAATATCAAGAAATTTGCTACACATAAACGTAGGGCTTTTCAATATCATAGCATACCAACAATTTTGGAATGAATAGATAAAAAAAGTTGTTGATTCCATTCATGAATAACTATCAAATTTCTACATACGTTAACATATGAGGAGTTAGTTTCGTTTACAGAAATTCAAATGAATTTTCTGTGTCCCAAAATGGCTTCCCTCTGTACCTTGCGCAGCTCAACCAACCCTCTGTCCTAACCCCTTCAGCACTCGACAAAAGCACCAAGCGATATATAAAGCATTATCTAAATGGGCTGTTCGGTCAACCCTTTTTCCCCTCGTTCAACTTAACCTCTTTTTTTAATTTATACACCCCGACGATTATTCCAGTATGGGCATTAATCAGAATTTGTCACTGTGAAAAATATTCGACAGGCTTTAAATTGGTTTTAAATCTCAATACCACTATGGTATTACTTTGATTTGTTCTTTAGCTATACAGTTGCAATTAAATTACTATTTTGGACGTTTTATCAATGAAACAATATAGCAATGGAATGAGCTTAAAAACGAATTTTAGTTTTAAAACGGTCAAAAAGCGAATCTTATACTAAAAATTTCGTTGATTTTACATTTGCCGAACCAAATGGACAACTAGATAGCCCTCTTGTAGGCATAGTGTATGATAATTTATAATAACCCTAACCCAAATGGACAACTGGAATGGCCACGCCTACTTTGATGTCACAACTTCGGTAGACGTAGGCTTATACACCACAAACAGACCATGTTCCACCTTATCCGAATTGTGCATGTTGGTAGACATATATTTTCAGGCTTGTGTGCTTGGTCACAAAGACCCGCTTATAAACCTTCGTCAAGAAGGATGGACACGACATACACACACACACATACAAGACAGATGCTGCCATCTATCACCACCTCCACAGTTTAGACATGTCCCTGAAGGGGAGGGAAACAGTCTCCAGGGATCTGTACCCGTGGTAAACTGCGCAATGACCGACCACAGGACTTTCGGACCCAAAAGATTTAACGAACACGTACTTCGCATATACTTGGAAGGTCTTCAATGGTACCGGGACTCGATCGCGGGACCTTCCGATCTCGAGACCGAGACGCTGACCACTAGGCTCCCTATGGTCCATTCCTTTGCTGCATGTTAAAATAGCAACTCGACTAGACTATTTATATTGCATAATTGGTGATAGGACTCAGCAGAAATGAAAATGGTTACTGGATGTGGACATAAACACAATTTCATACATAAATCAAACGGTATCTGAAATTCTTTTATAAATTATAGACTTCGTCATTTGGATCGTTGTTCAAAGTAGATGTATATCAACAATAGATCAATATCCCCAACCAATAGCTTTTCACTAATACAGCTCTGATGGTGCAATGCTTTTTAACCAAATAAATCAAATGACGTTCCTAAAAGCTGATTTGCCAAATTGGAAACGAAATCTTTTTTTTTTTTTAAATCTTTAAAAAATTTCCAAGATCACTCTAATTGCAGTTTACAGCAATCGTTAAAGAGCTATCCTTTTTTATTAGAGTGGGATCAGGTTTTAACTCTTTGAAACCCTAAAAAGTGCATTTCAATTGCGCCTATCTCGGGCTCAATGTTGGTCTGATTAAACATAGTGGCGAGATTAAAATGAAATGTTGTGTTAATTCCCTTTATGTATTTTTAAAATTTATTTTAAATGTTGAGATTGGCAAGTAGAAAAAATCTAATTTATTAAAGTATATTTTACTTGTTTGTTACACTGCCAGCTCGGGACACATTTAGAACACTTGGCACACTCATAAAATTGCTTTGGTAGTGTTCTAGAACCAATCCCGTTACTAGATTTGTTGAGTTTATCTTTTAAAGAACAATTTAGAATACATTGGGTTTTTTTTATAAAAGAAAATCCCATATTTACTTAGAAAATCATAATTAGATTTTTTTTTTAAATATGATCTCGAAATCAATTGAAAAAATTAGAATATCTATGAAAAATCATTATTTTTAATCTGGAAATGTATGTTTATTGCTAGAAAAACTGGTGCATAAAATGTGGAAAAAGCAGGGTCTTACGCTCAAAGGGATAACGTGTGTATATGGCATCTTTGGTTCAAAGTTCTGATGTCGCGTACGTTGCGTTGGGTGCCAGCTCAAATCTCGGTTTTGTCACTTGACCGTTGTTCAAAAATAGAAAGCCCGTCGCTTCGCGGAGCTCTAGTGCGATTTTAATTTAACATAAATCTAAACAGTAGTCTCGTTATCATACGGGATAGCCTGGTATTTTGAGAATTTTTTCTCATTTTAAAGTAGTTTAGGTTTTTTTTCATATTTCTAAAAATCAACTTACTTTTATATTTTGTTTTATGTCCGCAAGGTCGTGATGCGCCAAAAGTTTAACAAAATTAAGATTTAAACATTTTGCAAGGAAAAATTGAAGCACGTTAAACTTTATACTACTCTGATAGTCGAATAATAAGTGTTTTGAAAAGTGTCACGAAAGTATTCTAAAAAGCATTTCTTAATGCCTTCTTTTATGCGAAGAAAAGCCTTCTTTTATGCGAACAAAGTACTAGAAATCCACTCTAAATGTGTTACAGATTGTATTTTGGGTCCTATCCAACCAGAGTCTCCTTAAATTAAAAAATTTCTTAGAGGCAAAAGTAAGAGGTAGAAAAAACGGAAAACACAGAATAGGGGGTCAAAAGCTGCTTGGAAATAGTTTTAATTCTTTAAGACCATTTTCAATGTTTTCCAGTTGCAAAGTAATGTTGCATTTTATTTGTTTTTTATTACCAGTTAGTTCATTTTTTAAAAATGTATATAATAATTCAAAAACAAAATTGGAGAACTTTTAAAAAAGGCAGTAGTCTAATAAAAAAATAAAACGAGAATGGATATCAACCATTTTCGTTGTTGAGTAAATAATAATAAGTACTTATTAGACCCTACAGGTGGTCAAAATTTAAAAAATATATTATTTTTATTTGAAAAAAAAAGTGAAGGAATCGAGGACCACTTCACTCGAGGGTGGCAGCCTTTAATTGTTTGAGGAGGGGGGTAATTTTAATTCTATAACACTTTGCTAAACTGATCTGGGTAAGAAGATTTTCTAATTTATACACTTCTGGATGTAAAATTCTTATTTTTGAGTTTTCTTAAATCGTCACGTCAGAGCGAATTTATTCACTTTTGGCAATCCTTTATATACGAGGTCATGTGACCTTTTACGATTTCTCACACTCTATTTTTAAACGAAATTATTTCTTCAATTTTTGCTCGTCAAGTTCGCGAACTGCAACTTTTAATTATTAATTCCTTGATTTGTAAATTACATAATACAAAAATACAACAACACCCAAAACCATCCTAAACATAACTCACAAATCATGCACATTTATGAAACGCGATATTCGCGGGATTTTGTCCCCGCGGGATTATGTACCGAGAGATTTTGTCCATGCGAGATTTCGTACCCAAACCGTCGCTAATAGCTCAAGTGTAGCTCTAGTTTGACGGTAACTCAACTCTTTCTCACAAACCAAGCTGCACTGTACAAATCGACTATGTATGTATTGTATGTATTTGATTTAACATTTGTAACTCCAGTGCAATAAAAACCATTTAAAATTGTCAATGCTTAGTCCACCTTATTCAGAAGTGCATGGTTACATTCATCCTCTCGATTCCACCGCCACAAAAACATATTGAATACTGATCTCCCCTCACACAAGATAACAGACACAACTTTCAGTGGATTATGCAGAAGCAGATACTGTGCACCTCAACTCGATGTTAAAAATAATAGACCCCGGACATATGAGGTTAGAATGTAATGGGGAGGCTGCATGGTTTAGTACAGGCAAAAACAGGTCTATCAAATGAAGCTATTGATTGAATTTTAATAGACCCAAAATACGTGATTGGCGATTGATTTGGCGGTATTTTTTATGTGTAACCAAATTGATATACGACAAACTAGATGCCTAATATGTAATTATATAATTTTTTTTAATTATACGTATGGAAAGAAATATTAAGGCGGGATTTAAATTGTATCTCGCATATAAATTCAGTAACAGTTTTGAAGATTTTTTTTTATTCATGTCATTCTGACCTCGTCATTAAGTTCAAGTATTTAAACTAACCTTAATAATATTTTACTTGATATTAAAATGTAAATGAAAGATATACACGAAACTTCTTCTATTTCTAGTACCAATCTGATTAATTGGAAAATTTAATTTAGAAAAAAATGCAGCGTACTATGTGTTAGTAAAACTTCGTTTATTCCAACCTAAATGGGGTCTTGTCCGATTTTGGAAATCAAACATTAGGAATTTTACTAAAAACCCAAAATCATTATTTTTTTTTTAAGAAAAAGTGCTTTTAATCAAATAAAAAGATAAAACTTACAAAAAATGAGAATAAAACGATGGAACAGAAATTATACCATTCGATTTTCGATAATCGTTTTTATTTTTATGCCCTTATAAACATGAGGCGTATAAGCTTCATAAATTTTAGACTTGTATATAGATTTTTCGTTTGATTTATAATTTTTGGGTCGCACTGTTTAAAATTCTTGATAATGAATGAATAAGGGCTTAATAATAAAAATGTTATTCTTAAAAGGCATACGGCTTAAAACCATTATCGGGCCATTTAGCCACGTAATCACTGTCCAATATTAAAACAAATCACAGCTTCTAATTGCAATCCCCTGATTCAGCTCACGTCTCTACAATCAACCATAATCAAATGACCATCAACCCTAAAGTACCTTTATTAACCCTAAATCTAGGCCTAATCGAAACCCCCTTCGAACATAGCACCTGTTCTGCCCCTTTTGTTCTAAAATATAAACCGCAGACGATCTGGTATGGGGGTGGTCATCGGTGTGAGAAGAGAAGCACCTGACGGAGGGATGAGCTTTTAGGCTTGTTTAATCGTATTATGCCCCCTTACTACGTGGGTTGTTATTACAGATGACGCGGGTAATTGCGGTCTGGGCTACTTGGCAACCTTTTTTTTGGAGTTGGCGTAGAATAAAAGTAGCCAAAAATGTGTGTGCCAAGTTTAGTTTAGTTTATCGTCGCACTAAGCTACACGTGGGCTATAGACAACGGGGGTCACAATTTAGAACCACAGTCAGATGACGAGCCGACATCTAAGTAGGCACCCAACGCAACTGTTAAGGGCGATATCGTACTCAGCGTCGGTGCTTTACCCCTCTACACGAGGTATTATTCGTCGGACATTTTTGGCTGCACGGGCAATTTATATTTGGGCATTTATTTTGGTGATGCCCGGAAACCGTACCTGGGACCTTCCGCATGCAAGGCGAATGCGTAACAGACAAGGCTCCCCAGCCCCGGTGTGTGCTAAGACGTGCTCCGGATTTAACTTGGCAATTACAGTATTTTTTAACTACTTTCTGAATGTCCGTTTTATATCTATCAATTGCTCTAAGGGGAAACATGACACTTTCTCTTGGTCCCTGGAATCCGGAAATGGTTATTACCGAGTAAAATTCGAAGAGTTGACTGAATTAACCTCGTACTAGTGCCACAGTTAGCAGATCTGCAAGACCGGGTAGTCTTTTGATGATCTATGTTAATGTACAACCGGGGGGTATAGCAATCCTTTAAGAAAACAGTTCACCGTAACATTATATTGGTGAACACACAATGGATCGGTATTGTCCTAGACATTGTAAGGACTTGCTGCACTCAACCTCAAATGACATCCACACTAGATGGCGCTGATTTACTGCATTACTCCAGTCATGTAGACAACAACTAATATTATATAATATAATATAATCTGAAGCAACTCACTTAGTTTTAAGTTTCGTTTAATGAACATGGGTTGTATAATATCTTCCGTAAAACTACATCAAATCAAATTGCCTCAAGCGGTGAAGGGAAGTGTTTGCTATAAAATTACACGTTTTAATTGGGTTTCTGCTCAGATGTCGGCTTCATTCCTTGACAGGTCTCTAAATTATTAAACTTGTCCCTATTTACTCGAAATTGTCTAAAAAAAACAATTTTAATTAAAATCATCATTATAACTTAAAATCAATATTTAAATATTTTTTTCATAAATATACAAAGTAAACTTCAAATAAATGTATTTTGTTAAATATTTTCCTTTATTTTATTCTTTAAAGCAATTTTATTGATCAGTTTCAATTAAAGGTACTCATTTCCTTATAAGAAGGGCTATCCTACGGCCTCGAAAAAATAGCCTTTACATTACAAATGTTAAATTAAACAATAGGCAATAGATGGCGTTACTAACATCAGATCTCGAAGTTTCATAACTTGTTTGCGATTGTTGAACGACGTCTTGTAAAATAATTTTACTTTTTTCAATTTAAAATAAAAAATATACTTTCAAACATCTTATAAGACATATTTTTTACACAGTTTCTGTACAGTACAATCACCAAAGCCGCATTCCCCGCCAACTATAGCAACCCCTCCTACAAACTCACGTCCTAATAGCGTGTAAGGGGAAAGTAACAACTGATCGCTACTGATTCATCCCTTTTAGTATGATGACACTGACGTACCAATTCCACCTGGACTTTTAATTCATCAGTGCACTGAATTTTAACAAAGCTTTACTCTTTTCCAGGGTTCAATTGAGGGTTGCTCTTTTTTTTTATCGCGATTACTATTTAAAAGGTAAAAGATTGTTCTATCTCTCCATCTGGTCTTTTTGATTTTCAACTTCAACCCCTTGTTGGCTGGCTTTTACGCATGGTTGGCGAAAATAGGGGGATTTTTCGGTAAGGGGTGTCAAGAAACAAAGGTGGGTTTGGTAATCAGTTTTTTTTTTATGTAATTGCTTATGGGGGATGGCGTTGTAAAGTTTGATGGTTGTTGTTGTGTGACGAAGGGTTTTTTAAAAGGGGTTAGGATGTGTTATATGATTTTATGTAGTACCTCTACAACCTGTAGATATGTTTTTTTTAACTATGCGTATTGCATAAACTTTGCCCTCTGTGGGAGATAAGCAAATTGTAAACTTGTTTTCACTGCATGATATTTAAATTAAAATTTTTAACTAAAAATTCAATTTCTTTAATTTCTGAAAAATTATATTTCTGTAGTAGTGGGTTATAAATAGATCCTCCGTGCTTTAAATTTTAAAATTTAATAATATTATTAAATTTATAAATTTTTGAAAATTATGTGTGTTGCTGGAAAACCTGACAGTCAGGCGACGGGTTTATACGTCTGTATCAGAGGGTTAACTTTAGATTTGATATTATATTGCCTCTCGACTTGTATTAGCAATTATAATTATGTTCTGACGAAAGTTTTACTTTTTAAAAAAAAATTAAGTTAAATGTATGCTTTTTTTAAGGCTCGTAATCTTATTTGTTTGTTTAATAAGGTACTTTATATTTCATTTATTATATCTTGTATCGGTAAAGATATTATTTTTTATAACTAAAATAATTTTGAAAATTTTAAAACGAATACCAGTAGCATTTTAAAATTTTGTGTGATAAGAAATTTAACTACAAAACTATAGTAGTACCGAGAGTCTAATAATACATAATTCGCTCTTTTTTATCATATTTTAATATTTTTTGTATTCCATCTGTTAATATAATACTAAATAAACTGCGATAATTACTAAAACAATACACAAAATATTGTAAAAAATGAGGGGGAAAATGTTAACAATGAATTTTTTTCGTTTAATTTTTCAGACAAGGTATGCAAAATGTTTGAAGAAATGATTTGTGTAGGGATGGTCTATGATTCGCACTTTTCCCACAGAATGTCACCAATCGACTTTGATCATCTCCTTGATAAATTCGAACTTTATATTTAAAAAACGACGTATATTCCTACATTTCAAGAACCGATACCAACGATTAGCGGCGACATTAAGGGGGGGATGGGACCGCGGGTCTCCAAACTCAAGTGGCTCAGTGTTAATCCAATGGGGAAAAAAACTATTTTCTCTGCCACATTTCTCCGGCTGTATTGAATAAATGTAGATAACTTACAGGTATCTATCTTCCCACTTTTTGAAATTGCTTCGAATATTTTGTGTAAAATTATTTAGTGAAAATTTAAAAAAAATATTCGAACCCATTTCAAAAAGCGGGAAGGTCGGGACCTGTAAGTCAGCTACATTTATCACACAAAAAAATCCGCTAACAAAAATATTCAATACAGCCGGAGAAATGTGGCAGAGAAAATATTTTTTCTCCATAGGATAAACACTGGGTGCACTTTGCTTTGGAGACCCCCGGTCCAACGCGCCCATTCCCCCTGAATATTTCTTCCTGGAGTTATTAACATCCTTTCGAAAACGCTAGTATTTTTTTTAAAGAATTCTTTCATGCAGTTATTTTTTCTTTTTAAATCTTTTTTAATGCTTCAGTCAAAGTGAAAAGTGATTTGATTGATGAAACATTGTCACTCATTTGCAACACTGCTGAAAGACATGTAAACAAAACCGCAGAGCTATTGCCAGATCCTCCGTGAAACAACCCCATTAATATAAAATCTTGAGTGGTAACATAAATTATTTATGAAAATAAATTATTTCTCTAGTTTCGATTTATGAAACATTGTCACGTAGGAACAAAGCACCAATTAGAGTATCGATCGTAGGAAAAAAGAAGGAAAGCTAAAAAGAACATAATAAAACTCAATGGATTGTTTCACGTGATGAGTTTGTTGTCAAGTCAAAGTCAAAAGTGACTTGTTGGCTTTAATTTGATATTAGTTTGATCTAAAAATATAAGCTATACTTTTAGATGCAACTAAGTTTGCGTCAAATTTCATTCGAATAAAAGTGCTTGAATTTTATTTTTAAACTAATGTATGTACCCTGATTTTAAACAAATTATTTGGTTAAAAACTCATCACCTGAAACAATCCATTGAGTTTTATTATGTTCTTTTTTAGCTTTCCTTCTTTTTTCCTACGATCGATACTCTAATAGAGCTTTGTTCCTACGTGACAATGTTTCATAAATCGAAACTAGAGAAATAATTTATTTTCATAAATAATTTCTGTTACCACTCAAGATTTTATATTAATGGGGTTGTTTCACGGAGGATCTGGCAATAGCTCTGCGGTTTTGTTTACATGTCTTTCAGCAGTGTTGCAACCAGTTTTAGGAGAAAAACACTACGAAAAAATACCATTTAATTCTAAAATTACAAAAACATACCATGAAAATACTAGCAAAGCGTTTCACGTTTTTTTAAGTCACTAAAAAGATTCCAAAATGCAGCTAGTATTTATACGATATTTTTTTGTAATTTTAGAATAATTCTAAAATTACAAAAAATATCGTAAAAGCTAGCTGCATTTTGGAATCTTTTTAGTGGCTTTAAAAAACGTGAAACGCTTTGCTAGTACACTTTGCTAGATCCTCCTTGAAACAACCCCATTATTTATATTATATATTTAAGTTCAATTGTTTATATTATATATTTAAGTTACGTTGTGTATTAATATATTATAAAAAAAATTATATACACTGTTTGAAAAACTATAAATAACAGCTGTCTTGCATAAAACACATAGGTGTTCGTCATCAAAATTTAAAGGACGCGTTTTAATCAAATAAGATAACAGCGAGATTAACAATGTACTTCAAATTGCAAATAATTAATCTTTAAATTCCTAATAAAAATATCACGTTATTAAATTCCTACTATCTAAGCATCTGTTGTTGTGGATGTTAACAAAGAAAATTGCTTCACGAAGAACAAAGAATTTTTTTAAAAATCTAAAATGGCCGCATACATTTCGATTATTCACATTCCAATTTCCACTTCTCTAAACAAAAATATGTATTTTTATCATCGTTTTTCACAATTTTATCATTTAATTTACTGATAACAACCACTTCAAGTACAGGAATTAGGATATAACACTCAAACGAAATGTAATAACAGATAAAAGGAATTCGAAACTTTCGTGTGTCGCCATTTTGCGCAATTTACGAGTTGATAAGCTAAGCCTAAATGGGGTATTTTCTTCGCTCGAAGTAGTAAGAATTACGCAAAGGTATTTTTAACAACATGAATCATTTTTTTTTCATGTGATATCATATTTCTGTGGTTGGAAAGTTGTTTTTAGGTGATAAGTTAAACGACCTCTGAATTCTTCAAGTTGTTACGCTGTGTCGAATTAGATATGAAATCTTGCTGTTATGTTCTTATACAGAAATGCTGATGTTTTTGTGATGATTCATATCAAAATAATTTTTACGTGTCTTTAAGTTACATAACAGAGTCAAAATAAGAATGTTTTTTTAAAAGTATTCTTACTGACACCTAATTACTGACACCTACTTTCTTTTTCATGACATCTTAATTAATTGTTCTTAAATCATCTGAATTGTTGTTCAATATTGTTGTACAACATACTACAATGGGCAAGTTTCAGGCATTGAGCTAGAAGGGAAACTGGAGTGAAGTGTCAGCGAGCCGAAAACCTACTCGCACCCTTTTGAGCCAACTGGGCAGAAAAGGACTATTTTCCCTACACTTGTATGCAATGCTTGTATGAGACCCGTCTATCATATTGACTTGGGCTCCTAAATGTATTTTAACACTTTAGTTCGAAAGAATTAACTTTCTTTAACTTTAAATTCCAACTTTTTTAAGAAATAACCATGCGGATCACTAACTAAGAACCAGCGTAGACGAACCCAATAGCGAAATAGGCAAGTTTCTAGGTTTTCTGCCCGGGGTTCGTTTCTGCTGTAGTACTGTGTATTCCTCCGCGTTTCGTTATTGGACCGGCTCGTTTGCTGCCCTGTTCAGTGAATCACACACCTCACTCCAGTTTTCCTTCTAGCTCAATGGTTTCAGGTCTTGAGTCGAAACAGAAATGCTGAATGAAATAAATTCTTTCTCGTCTTCTCGAGCCTCAAAGCCCGACGAATAATAGGACCCGTGTAAAGACAGTGCACCCTAAATATGATCCGCAGTCCCGACGCCGTTTACGATGTCATGTAATAACACTCTAATGCTTGTGCCAAACATATTAAGCTTCGCTGCAAGAGATGCTTTAAAGTTTCAAGAACTAAGTATTCGATAATGCTATTCCCATGGCATGTTACGCGGCACCAAGAACTAATACAGCGAAAGTGTTACCATGCACTAAATTTAATTCTTTCACAATGCCATTTTGCATTGTATTATTTAAGATGTGCAGTACTCCATACCAACTCAAAATAAAAAGTTACCTTAATTTCATATTAATTTTTGGGATTTAAAACAATTGGTAGAAAGCAAAATAATACCGTATAACAAACGATAAATTTATATTGTAAATTTTTTTTTCTCCACAATTTATTGCTTTACCAGCAGTAATTAAGGCTCGTCCGCAAACAGTCATGGAAGCCCAAAATTTGAAAGGGTTTTTTTTAGAGGGGAAGGGGGACAACTTAGAATTAAACTAAGGAGTAATATATAGAAACGAATATTAGTTAGAGGGCTCAGATTAACTATGGTGTACGTACTTTAGGGTACGGTTAGAAGGCTCCGAAAGACTGGTACCGTTAAGCTAGTAATCCACTCACGCTGGAGCTGGGCGAGAGCTTGATTTTTTGACGTCTTTGTCACTAGTACGAATGCACGCGAATTCAAAGCTGGATTTCTGAAGCTGTATTTTTGAATCGCTTTCAAAGCGATATTGGAGCTGGAAATAACTTTTGAGCATGCGCAGTTAGTTTCAAGAGAGAGTTAAACTTTATTTAACTTTATTTATGTTTGTTTATATTATGAACTAAGGTATATTATGCTCATATATGAATCTTATTATGAATTCATAATAATGATTTATTGGGAAACTAATTTTTATAGTAAAATCCTCAAATATCAGTAACAATTTGAATTATACATAAGCATGTTTACAGAAATATCTTTGTTTAATTTTAAAGAAATAAGAACTACATATAACGATTTTATTATGATCCTTTGATAATTTATAAAATACTAGGAAGAAAGCAAATTGAATTCAACTAAAATTAAACTAAAAAATTGCTTTTTCGCCTTTGAAACTACACCTAATTTTGTGCAAACAAAAAAGTAAACAATGCAACTTTTAAAAACTCAACAAATCTGGTTTCACAGAGCATGCGCAGTAGATGTGTTTTTATTTCCACGGACGGTGTTTTCCATCGCTCCCCCAAGCTGGATATAGCAGACACGTGACAAAATCAAGCTCTCGCCCAGCTCCAGCGTGAGTGGATTACTAGCTTTACAGGCGGAACGATTTTTGCCGTATATAGAGGGCATCCCTATATCGAGCAAAATATCACCAAATCTCACGCGTCAAATATCATGTAATTTTTCCCGAAAAAAGCAACGTAATATTCAGGGAAAATGGAGTTAAAAATTTCTGTAAAATTTGTTTCTGTGTTTCAATTTGGTAAAATCTTGCATGATAATATTTATCGGGTCTTCATATTTTTAAAGTGTTAGGGAAAATAAAGTTTTTTCTTTTATATCGATTCGTTTGGCGTTCGTTTCTTTCGGTTTGCTTTATTAGTTTCAATTCAGAACGAAAAATAGTGCAGGCAGCTATTGTTTGGATTATCCAAGTTTAGGCTTACACGTCGATTAGTATGTGTTTCGAAGTTTTCCCGGTATCAAACGTCAAAATATATTGAAATAACAAATAGTTTTAAATAAGAAAATGCATGCACTTTTGTACGCACTATGTACTATAGACCCCAAACTATGTACCCATTTTTTTTTTAATTTAGTTCAAATATTTTGTTGTAAAATTATTTATTGAATATTAAAAAATATATTCAAACCAATTTCAAAAAGTGTGATCATAGAGCCCAGTAAGTCAGCTACGTTTAATCATATAAAAAAACCCGTTTGTAAAAAATATTCAATACAGCTGGAGAAATGGGGCTTAACATTTTTTTTCTATTGGATTAACACAGAGGCACTTTGGTTTGGAGACCCGCGGTCATTCGATCTCATTCGCTCTTAAAAGCTATAAATACCTCGACACCTTCTTCTTGTTCTCACGGGAAATCTTTCTCTTTAAGCACAGTTTTTGAGCGGTTTCACATCACCCTTTTGACCCTCAATACCCCGTTCTATAAATAATGAGAAATAATATAGAAAGAGTTAAACATTCGCCAGGACTTTTTATTTCCTTTGGGTCATTAAATAAGGTCTCGTAAAAGTTTCAATTTTCGCATGTCTGCCAGGACGCTTTAGCTACCACTTTGATAATATTTTTCTAAAACATAAATACTTCCAAATCATTTTCCGAACCCTGATAGGATGTAAACCCTTCCATAAGTTCGTCAAGGTTTACCCACGAACTATGGAGGAGGAGGCCAAGATCCTGGCAATCCTAGCCGAAGAGAAGCAAGGGTACTTCCGCCACTCTCACCGCACACACTCCTTCATCAAGACGGTTATCAAGGGCTTGCCCCGACAAACCGATCCCCAGTCAATCTCCGCCGCACTAGTCGCGGAAGGATACATCATCAACAGGGTGGCCCAGCTGACGAAAGCCCGGACCAAAGCCCCTCTCCCTATTTTCCAAGTCCTAGTTGTTCGTACGGGCAACTTCAAGGCAATTTACCAGCAAAGCAACCTCCTGGGCAAGAAGGTTTCCTTCGAGCCATACAGGAAAGTTGCGAGGATCCCGCAATGCTACAAGTGCCAAAACTACGGCCACGTTAGCAGCCACTGCCACATGGAAACCAGATGCCGTTATTGCGGCCTCGGCCACGATTCCCGCACCTGCCCTTCCAGAGACGACAAACAAACCCACCGCTGTGCTAACTGCGGTGGCCCCACCCTAGCTCCTCGGCGACCTGCCCGGGCCGTCCGAAGCCTCCAAACAGGGAGCTGCCTGAAAATGCCGCCAGGAGGCAGCACCAGTCAAAGCCCCGCCCCCAGAGTGCAGAGGATCCTGCCTCCCTTTTGGCCGCTCTAAGAACCGTCAAAGACGCCATCGCTGACGTCTTCGGAGACTTAGAAGCCTTCAAACAGAATGCAGCTGCCCTGGCAGCAACCACCAACAAAGCAGACAAGATGCAGATTCTGCTGCCCATGCTTGCCACTTAGGTGGCCTACATCGCTATTTTCTACAAGCTTGCGGCTTCTTGAAACCTGACATTTTCGTCCCTTTTTGGATATCTTCATGTGCAGAAAGGACGCTAAGCGTCGATGCTGCGAATCTATTTCGAATCTGATCCTCCCGATCGAACCCTGAATAATCGTATA
This sequence comes from Oedothorax gibbosus, assembly GCA_019343175.1. Taxonomy (NCBI): domain Eukaryota; kingdom Metazoa; phylum Arthropoda; class Arachnida; order Araneae; family Linyphiidae; genus Oedothorax; species Oedothorax gibbosus. The sequence continues at coordinate 111,327 of JAFNEN010000741.1, read as the reverse complement.
AGTTTAAAACACAAAATCTACTAAAATACTGAATAAAAGAAATCGTTGGCATCATTTAAGATTATTATGGTTTTTCTCCTGTCATTTGTTTTGTTGATAAATAAGGGTTTAAGAGGGACTGTCCAGTCCCATAGAGCTAATGCATTATGTTTGGAAATCATAATTTCTTCAAAGAATTGCTTTGCCATGTTACCATTTTCACCCAGTATGGAATCGTCATAACATCAATTTAAAACAAATTGAAAAGAAATAACATCCGGTTATTTAATTAGTAATGATAAAATTTTAAAATAGTGTCGCCATCTGCCTGAAATTTGTGGCATTTAAACTAAAAAATATTAATTAAATAACTAGATAAAGTTTCGTTTCAAAATTTGTTTCATTTCGATGTTATTTGATCCCATACCTGGGAAAAAGGCTAACATGGCAAAGCAATACTTTGCGAAGTTTATGATTAGAAACTAATGCATTAGCTCTATGGGATGAACAATCCTCTTATCCAAATGAGAAAATGTCTTCTTTATATCGCTACTTTGTAATAGATTTCCCCAACTGAACTAAATCACTCATGATAAACGAATCATTTAATAAATCTATTTCGTTTGATCGAACTATCTAACCATGGCAATTATAACTTTCACAGTACCATTGGGTAGTGTAATATTGAAATATTAAGGCTTTGTCAGTTATCCAAAGCATATTTTATATATATTTTTAATATCTTTAAAAAGTGCTACTAAAAAAGTATTTTTTTAAAAAAATATTTCTATTAACTTATTATTATGCTTATTATCCGTTAGCTACACATTTTCTTCAAAACGGGTTTAGAAGTTAAAATCTCAAATTCTGTATAAATGAAGTGTTTCGAGCACGGAATTTTATACCAACTTTTTTTTTTTGTTAGTTTTAGTTTTTAGATCTGCAAATGTTTTGGGGTTTTTAAAAAAAAGCGCACACAAAAAAACAAGCAATAATAAGCAAAATACACAGAAAAAAATAACACCTAGGTGCAGGCGATGAATTTATAGTGTTGGAAGAACTATAGAGTCCCGGATTGCGCGAGGTGGACCCATCCTTTCATCTCTTAAGTGGGTCGATAAAATGGGGACCAAGTATGCTTGGGAACTAAACACTGGGGGTTCCGCGTGAGACTAACCACCTTACCGGGACATATGTCTAGCACCCCAGAGCCCTAGGTCACGAAAGCTGAAATGGGCACGGCAGGCCTTGGCCCACGAATGGGCTGTTAGGAAGAACTATAGAGAGAAGAACGCAAAAAATATGTTTTTTTTCTCCCTGATTGTTCTATTATTTGTACTTCAGGCTCGCTCACAAACAGTCCTAGAAGCGTAGAATAAATTTCTAGATCATAGAGTATCTATAAGAATTTAACCCGGGAGCAGGCGCGGGCTATGGACGATACATTTTGATGGTGATTATTTTTTTTAGGCCGGATATCAATTTGGGAAATAAGTTGATCGAGTGACTTGTATCTTTGATCGAGTGAATATGTATTGCCACTATTTGAGCGAATATTGTGGATAAAACCGTAACCACGATTTTATTTTTCATTCGCTTTGAAAACTCCCATTGCCTTAACATTGTCACTGTAAACATGCGGTACCGTAAATCCGGCAAATGTACCTGACACTTTGTGACTCCGCTACATAAGTATAGTCCGGCTGTCACTTCTTAGCATCCCAAATATTTTGATTGTGGATTATTCCATTTTCAATACAGGTAAAGAACCTAAAGGAGGCAGGGGGGCTGGGAAGCCCAGTCGGTTAGGCATTCGCCTATCATGCGGAAGGTCCCAGGTTCGGGTCCGGGCATCGCCAAAATAACTGCCGACCTATAAACGGCCCGTGCAGCCAAAAATGTCCGACGAATAATACCCCGTGGGAGGAAGTGCACGTTTAATATCCTTCAAAGTCCTAACGCTGCGTACGATGTCGCCCTTAACGGTTGCGTTGGGTGCCTACTCGGGTGTCGGCTCGTCACTTGACTGTGGTTCTAAAAATACGACGCCCGTCGCCAATAGCCCTCGTGTAGCTCTAGTGCGACGATAATTCAAACTAAACCTAAAGTTGGCGGGGTTGCCAATGCCTATGGCGTTTGGCAAACACAGGGGATTATTGGGTTAGTTTGGTTGGAAATAATGAGTCACACTGAAACTACACATAAGTTGTTGGTAAAAAGAGGATTATAGTTAATTGTAGATGATCGTCATTTGTGCACATGCATTTCTATCTTGACTTGATCGCCAATAGATTTGCATTATCTGTAGTATGTATTATTTAACGCATTCAGTATCACCTCGAGGATCGCTATAAGTCAAAATACAGCAGCTATTCAATAACAGTGAACCCGATGTAAGTTCGAACTGCACTTCACTTGAGAAATTATTTTGCCTATTTTTAGGAACATTTTTCTCAGGAACTATATGAGGTATCATTATGATTTTTTTTATATTTTGTTCCTCACATATAGCTCTTTGATTTAAACTGAGGATATTTCAAAGTATAAAAAAAATACCTTACAGTGATTTTTTTAAAATATGTATTAAAAAATACAACAAAAAAAATCAGATTTAAAGTTATAACTTTTTTTGAGCAAAGATATTTGAAATTCCTCAGTTTGAATCAAAGATCTATTAATGGGGAAGAAATAATAAATAAAACATGTTGATATCTTTTATAGTTCCTGAGAAAAATATTCCTAACTGTTGAAAAATCTTATATTTCAGGAAACGCAAAAGAAATGTAAGGTTTAGGTAAGAACTGATGTTAAGAGTTTCTCAAAAATGCTTATAAAAAGAAAACCACTAAACAGAAATCGATAATCTTGGTCTTAAATTAAAGCTAAAGATATGTAGAATAAAAAGAAGGAAACACAGAAAATCGACATTTTTAACCCAAACACCCATCCGACTCTCCTTAAAGAATATGCACCTGCAAAAGCAATTAATCGCTAAATATAGTAACTCTTGCCTAAACCAAAATCTTCCTTACCCTTTTTCAAAGTGGACTGTTCCACAATCTAAATATTTGAGATGCTAAGAAATGACAGGCGGACTATAACGAGGAACAACAACGAAAATTCTACTTCATATTTGATGCAAATCGATAGTTATATGAAGCTTAAGTTAAAATTCAAGCTCGCATAAATACGGCATTGTTGAAGACACCTAATAGCTGACCTAATGTTTGAGCATACCGCAGTAATTTTATATTATTATTTATAATAAAATAAAAAGTGGTAATAATTTTAATATAATTTTAATCAAATTTGTATTTTAAAGGTTATCTAATTTTTTTTAAAAGCCTTACTTATTGGCAACTATGTGCGACCCCAGTGCTGGATTTAAATATCCAGGGCCCCTACACTCTTAAAGCAAGAGTGAAATCCACTCCTATAGGGGATATGCATTTGTGGCACCGGAAAGGAGTGGAAATTAACTCAGACTGAGTTAAAACCGCTCGTTTTAAGAATGTAGGACGTAGATTGTTTCTTTTGCCCACTCCGCAATAGTGAAATCCACTCCCATAGGGAAGTGCATTTTCGGCACGGAAAGTAGTGGAAATTAACTCAAACTGAGTTAAAACCGCTCGCTTAAAAGTGTAGGCACTTGACATTTGGGGCCCCCACCATCTCGAAGCTATTTTGGAAATTTAGCAAATTAAATACACTAGTACAGAACATATAATTTTTAATCGACTTTAGTAACATACTATATTATTCTAGTTATTCTATAAAATTTATAAAATCACACGGCGACACGGCGAACTTTCTTCTGTGCAAAAGAACGATTGGCGATTGGCAATTTTTTTTAGGTGATTTTGTCTTTTTAAGGGCCCCCTTCTTGACAGGGCTCCTAGGCCCGGGCCTTGTAGGCCTAGGCTGAAATCCGGCACTGTGCGGCTCTCTGCCTTGTTACGCTTGGAGCTCTATCTCTGAAATATCAAGTATTGAAATTTTATGATGTGATCAAGTGACGATTTCAATAAAAGCTTTAGAAGTTCTCTAACATTGGTTCCTCGTGTCATACACTGTTTAACAAAAAAAGTTTTCTAACTCCACAATAGCTTAAGGGGGAATGGGCGCTCTGGACCGGGGGTCTCCAAAGCAAAGTGCATCAGTGTTAATCCTATGGAGAAAAAAACTATTTTCTCTGCCACATTTCGTATTTTTTATGTGATAAATGTAGCTGACTTACAGGTCCCGACCTTCCCACTTTTTGAAATTGGCTCGAATATTTTTTTTTAATTTTCAATAAATAATTTTACACAAAATATTCGAAGCAATTTCAAAAAGTGAGAAGATAGAGACCTGTAAGTTATCAACATTTATTATTTAAAAAAACCGCTTGTAAAAATATCCAATACAGCCGGAGAAATGTGGCAGAGAAATTAGTTTCTTCGCCATTGGATTAACACTGAGGCACTTGAGTGTGGAGACCCGCGGTTCAGCGCGCCCTTTCCTCCTTAAACCCAGGGAAAGGAGTAATGCTGTTACTTGTAACATGTATTTTGTTTTAGGTAACGCAGAGCAACACCGTTAGATTTTTCAGAAAGTAACTAACTTAGTTACTTTTACCGGTAACGAAAAGTTTCGTTACTTTTCCGTTACTTCTCTTTACGGACATTTTTGGCACAGTTCGGCATTCGACTTAAATTAATATTTTCTAATTTAACTTTTAACAACTTTGAATTTTCGTTCTTAACTTTTTCTGGTTGTCCCTATTTCTTTAGTCTTGGTTCTCTTCGAAAAGCGGTAAGATGGCTAAATTTAAATTTTTCATCTAACTTAAAATTTCTAAAAGTAACTGTGATTAGTTTCTTTTCTTAATAATTAATTGTAACTAGTAACTTTTTATATTAAGTACGTGAACAGTTACTTTTTAAAAGTTACTTTCCAATCCCGGCTTACACTATACAATACACGAAACATCAGGAATGGAAATTAACTTATAGTTAAACTCATATTTCCTTGCACAGAAGCCACGACCATGGGCGGAGCTATAAAACGCGCGGATCAATCAGATGAAGAGGAAATTTAAGCCATTTTATTTTGTCTTCATCTGATTGCTCCGCGCGTATTATAGCTCCGCCCGTGGTCGTGGCTTCTGTGCAAGGAAACTATGAGTTTAACTATAGTATCCCCTCCTACACGGTCACCTTACAAAAAGGAATGGATTTCTTAAATCTAAATTCCACTTTTGAAAATGAATTCAGAGCGGCTTAATTCGTAAATCCGTTTAATCCTTTTTGAACAGATATTTATTTTTTAAAAAAAATGTTATAATTTTTATGGCAAACGCATTTCTTGTAACAGTTATTTTTTTTTAGGTAACCCCGTTAGATTCTTTAGAAAGTAACTGTAATTGTAACTTAGTTACTTTCAGTTTCCAACGAAATAACAAAAAATTTCGTTACTTTCTGAAATCTGTCGCATGCCATTTTTAAAATGCAACTCAACTAAAATAAATATTTTTTTAAATTTTAATTGCAGTGTTTAATTGGTGCTTACGTTTCTTTTGTAAAAGGATTAAATTTCCGATTTACTTACAACTTGGAAATTTCTAAAAGTAACTATAATTACTTTTCGTTTTTTGAAACAGAAATTAGTTACTTTTCATATTAAGTAAATGTACCAGAGATACATTCTAAATAAAGTAACTGTAATTATAACACATTTATTTTTATAGGTACTTTTTAAAAGTAACTTTCAATCCTCTATTGTTTTAAACTAATTAGTAAACGCATAAAATAGGTAGTTGATTGTAAAAGAGCAGAAATTCGAATCTTATTTATAACATAGCTGCCCTTTTAAATGATAACAAGCAAAAATTTTTTTCTGTTTCCGGTATAAGCTAGACATCGCATAAACTAGCACTTAATTTATCTGTTATTCAAGAGCAGTGATACCAATTATCAACTTGCATTGACTTTTGGCATACGATTAAATTAAATCATTAGCCAAAAATTTTTTAACGTTCGGTCATTTGAAAGACTAAGATTGTTGCATTTTGTTCACTGAACATTAGATATTAAGTGTTTTGAAAGAACGCGTACCGGAAGGGTAGCTGTTTGAAGTACCTATACTGCTATTTCTGACTTCCTGCGATTTCATTTTTCGATTAACTTGAGATGAGCTTTTTTTCCTTGTAGTTATCTTTTTTAGAATTCTTACGTCAACTGTTATCCGAATTTATTAAACTTTATTGGTTTAAGGATGGCGGAACCGAAAAAGGCATTTACCGGATAAAAATATTCTTGATTTCTTGTATTGTTTTTACAAGTCGGATTTTTTGTAAAAGAGCTGATTACAGGTCGACCTCCCATCCCCTTGGGATTGTAGTTCCATAGACTATCATTAGTTTTCAATCATAAACTTCCTAAGTTTGCTTGCCAGTTAGCCTTTTGTCAGGTTTAATGAACATAACATCAATGAATAAATTTTTAAAGAACTGTTATCTAGTTATTAAATTATATTTTTTTTTTAAATGCCACAAATTACCAGTGGCGCACTTTTTAACTTATATTATAATTAATAACGTGTTATTCTTTCAAATTTTGTTTAAATTGATGTTGATGCCCATACCTATGAAAATATACATGGCAAGCATTCTTTTGCAAAAATAGATAAAACTAATGCATTAGCTCTATGACTACAGTCCCTAATGATTTGGTCAATTTAGATAGACTAAAGATTGTTGCATTTTGTTCAATCTTGAACATTTTATGCTTTTCATTCTGTGTTTTCTTGTTTTTTTAAAGACAAGCCACGAATTTTTCGTTAACCGCGTACCGGAAGCCGGAAGTGGTTAAGGTTGTTTGAGATGTACTCTATACTGCTTTTATTTTCTGAACTTCCCTCGATTTCATTGTTTCGATTTAACTCTGAGAATGAGCTTTTTTTTTTCGCTTGTAGTATTTCTTTTTTAGAATTCTTTACGTACAACTTGTTTTTATTCCTGTTACTTATTAAACTTTATTGTTTTTAATTCGATTCCATTGAAAGAAAAGTTTGAACAAACATTCGTTTTAATAACATTCATTTTAAAAGACATTCATTACTTTTATTCATAACATTCGTTTTAAACATTTGTATTGTTCAAAGCAAATGTAATTCTAAACTAAACTCCTCGGCGCAACAGCCCATTAGAGGGCCGAGGCTTGCCGTGCCCATTTCAGCTTACGTGACCTAGGGCTCTAGGGTGCTAGGCATATGTCCCGTTAAGGTGGTCAGCCTCACGCGGAACCCCCAGTGTTTAGTTCCCAAGCATTCTTGGTCCCCATTTTATCGACCCACTTAAGGGATGAAAGGATGGGTAAGCCTCGCCCAATCCGGGATTCGATCGCCGGACCTGTGGCGTGGCAATGCGAAGCACTACCACTAATCCACTGGGCCTCAAATGTGATTCTAGACGGGTCAATAATGAAAACAGTACTGTTGGAACTGATGCCACTCACGGCGGGAAACATGCCCATTGGCTGATTTTGGCTGTTTCAAGCATTAACTTTGCTATTTTTTTTGAAATTCCTATTGGTAACCCTGTATGAGACGTGAAAATCAGACGCTAATGTGCACTGTCGCTGTTCATAAGTAACTATGAAGCAAATTGCGAGATCAAATGCGTATATTTCTTAGAAAAAACCTTGGTTACAATGTGTTTTGCATGAAATAGCCTCATTAATGTTTTGAATAACAAACTATCAGTCAAATTTTTATTGTTAATTTGCTGTTTGTGGTTTGGTCTAATGGTGATAGATGGCTGTAATGGATTCTTAGAAGAAACATTTTATTTTGCAACTTAGAACTGACAATATTTTGTACAATGAGAATAACGCTGTTAAGGGGATACGGTACCCAAAACATTATTTCTAGAAATAATAACAAACTTGTAAATTATAGTGAATTTATATAATGTTCACTCTAAATAAACATTTTCTAGCAATAAAAATAAATATTTACAAGTAGTTTTTCATTTATTTAAAAAAAAAGTCAAAATTTTGAACTTTTTAAAACGCTACTCCTCTTTCAATTTTGAGAATAACTCCACCAAACTTTTATAGTTTGTTTTTAGTACTATTTGTTCAAGAACTGTGCATGGATTTTAAAATGTGAGCTACAGTTAAAAAGTAACATGCATTTATAATGAAAATCACAAAAAAATTACAAATTATTGAATTCAACATTAAAAAAAAAACTATACGTAGTAGACATTATTCCATGCAAAATTTTGTGCACCATATATAAAAGAACACAGGTTAAAAATTTCAAAATTCTAACTTAATTAGAAAAAAAGCCTTAGGGAATTATTAAACACAATAATTGAAAACCGCGAAACAGAGAAAAAAGGTTGAAAGCAGACGAAATACGTATTCAAACTTATAGGAATGACTCCAGAAAATATTGAATAACTTTTTTTCTACAAAAGATATCATTATGAAACTTTAAGTAAATGTTCAGAAAGATATTGTAAGTAATAAAAAGTAAAATCTTAATCGATATTTTGACTAATTTTTGGGTACCTTAACGTAAATAAAATTTAAACTATAAAAAAATTGTCATAAATTGGTTAGTAGTTAGTATTTTTTATTGACTTCGTAACTGAACTCTTTGTTAAAATAGTCTGATTTGAATGCCCTAATTTGTTATCCTGTTGTATTGATTGTTCACTTATTTGAACTGTGAGGCCTTGAGCAGGTTAACTACAGTATCTACAACAATAAATTGAACCAGTTTTGCAGTAAAAAAATCAATATTTTAGTTTACTTATAGGTTACAGTTGTTCTTATAGCAACATATCAAATCATTTTCGTAGATACTGCTGTTTACCTGCTCCGGGCATAATAATTACATAGTAATCTCTCTATTTAACCTGACTATTGATCACAAGAAAGAACCCTGACACAGCATGTTTGTTTATTCATAGTGCTTAAAAAAATGCTCTTTACCGTTTTACTTTTACAGTTAAAAACCTCCCAAATTCCACTCAATTGATGGGACTGTTAGCAAATGTAAAACGAATTATTTGAAAATTACTTGCAAAACATATTTCTGAATACATAATTGTTTAAAAATTATGTTTATATACAGAATATATGCTTGAGTGTGAAGAGGATATCATTTAAGTCTCATTATCTGCAAAATATTTTCACACAAATTTTCATGCTTCAAAACTTTTGTTTAGCGTGATTCATTTCAATTAATAAATAATAACAACAGCAAAAAAATAATGACTTCTGTTAATAAAACTTTAAAATGTTCAATAATGTAACGTACTAAAAGCTCTTCGAATGTACACATACACAAAAAAAGTTTAGAACACAAAGAAATAAATCGATGCACCAAACAAAAAAAAACTACATCCACAAAACCGCCAAATCGCTGAATTATAAGCGCCCCTACTCCCGAACAAGCAAAGACTATTACGACAACGTATATTACATGAAAATGAGCAACTAAAGCCATTACAAGAGAATGGTGGTTGCAGCAGGTGCAAATAATTTCAATTATAACAATAAAATCGGAAGTAATTGCATATTTTGTGCGCCCAAAAGTGTCGTCTATAGAAACGGTAATAGGGTGGCGATAAAAAAAAAATTGGCGACATCTGGTGGATAAATATTTTTCATATTTTGAGTTGCTTAAAAAAACTGTGTTAAGAATGAATACCAGTTTATTTTGTGTTTGATTAAAAAGTTTATCGCTAAAAATACTGGTGGAAATAAGTTTTAAATTGATCATAAATATTCTAGAATGAGTTAATAGATTATTAAAGTCTCCGAATATTTTGTAATTTGCTAATATGACAACAATTCGCGAATGATTAAAGTACTAAAAAACGGACGGCTCCGTGATTATTTTGATTTATAATGTCAACCTTTTAAATTGTTATTGTATGAACTCATAAGTGTCGCCATCGAGACAGTAATAGGTGACCAGAAGAAAAATTGGTGGCATCTGGTGGAGAAATATTTTTCATAAAAAAAATCTTGTTGTTACAAAAAATATGTATGAAGATTAAATACCAGTTTATTTTGTGCTTGATTAAAAAGTTTATCGCTCTAACTACTGATGGGGACAAAGTTTTAAATTGATCATAAAAAGTCCAGAATAAGTTAATAGCTTATTAAAGTCTCCTAAAGATGCAAATATGTTAATGTGACAACATTTCGCGAATGATCGAATTACTTTTTTTTAAAGTACTATTTTCGTAATTATTTTGCCCATACATTAAATTGTTTTCAAAAATCTTTATTTAATTTTCTTTTTCATTAATGGCAGCACGTTGGTTTTCACTGTAATAAGTAAAGCAAAAAAACTTTCAAATGGGTAAACAAAACTTTAAAATTTTAGCCTCCATTTCTCAATCTTTAAATAGAAACTTAAACTAAAAAAAACCCTTTCTGATAAATATAGGAAATGATAGTGCTTGAATTTGATAACAGTTCAGTGAACAAAGATGGACGCATTTAGTCTGACATTACGACTGAGTTCCACAGCTGTTACCATTGCTATGCGTTAAAAATATTACGTCCCGTTCCGACACGCCTATTCAAAATAGTGTGTTCACTCACACACACAGAACACAAAACGAATGTCCGCTCAATTCGCGGCATCAACTTTAGGCCCTTTTCCTATAGGCAAATCAGGCCTTGATTATTTGAGATTTTGAAAGTTTATTAGTTATTATTTACTATGCGATTGATCTTCGTAATTCTGTGACTGCTGGTGAAACTGAACATACCATTCGTCCTATAAATAATAAATCAATTACTTGCAGGTAAATGGTCTGGTGCGAAAGACAATCACCAGTCCAGTTAACTGAAAGACAATCACCGATGTCGCGTGCCTACCAAATTTTTGGTTTATTCTGATTGTAAACTATTAATTGTATTCGTTTTTTAAAATAATTAATTTTATTGTCGTCTGAAAAATAAGTTTGTGTATTGGCAGTGGCATCTGTTCTAATTGTCAGAATTTTGTAATAAATTTGGTAGAAGGTTTAAAGAAACCGTTTTAGTTTGTTCTTTTTATTATAATTTTTATTTTAATTTAAACTGTCCCATATGGGTTTTACGGCCGATCTGGTTCAATGGATATTCTCCTATCTTACGAATCGTTCTATGTATGTTTATATTAGAAATTCTGTATCTGTTGGTTTTGGTAATGGCTCTGGTGTTCCCCAGGGCTCTAATCTGGGTCCTTTATTTTTTATATTGTTTATCAATGACCTGTGTAACTCTATTGAGCATAGTGACTATCTTCTTTTTGCTGATGATTTAAAAATATTTAGAAAGATACTCTGTAATTCTGATACTAATCTCTTACAAAACGATATTGACAATGTGTTTAATTGGTGCATTAGAAATAAGTTGGAGTTGAATATATCTAAATGTAGTGTTTTAAGTTATACGCGTAAATCTAAGCCTCTCCTTGTTTCTTATAATATTAACAATACTTCCCTGTTGCGTAATTTTTCTGTTAGGGATCTTGGTGTGACGTTTAATAGTAAACTTGATTTTACCGAGCACATTCAAATTATTACAACTAAAGCATACAAAATTCTAGGTTTCTTAAAACGCAAAACTACTAATTTCACCAGTCGAAAGGCTTTGGAGGTTTTGTATTTTGGCCTGGTTCGCCCTAATCTTGAATATTACGAGAATAGCAATAGTGTCATTGAACGTGTACAGAATAATTTTTTACGTTTTTTGTATTTTAAGAGTTTCAACGCTGCTTCTCGGGAAGTGCCTTCTAGTGTACTCCGTAATATGTTTAACATTTTTACTTTAAAGTCTAGACGTCAAGTTTATTGTCTTTTGTTTTTTTATAAAGTTATTAATAATATGATTGATTCCACTTACATTACTAGTACTATAAAATTTAATGTGCCTTCTAGAGTTACACGTAATCGTTGTTTGTTTTATTTGAGTTCTAATCGGAATAACTGCATTTTAAATTTTTGTCTATATAAATTTTATAAAACTTATAATAGTGTGTCTGAGGAACTTGATATTTTTTGTATGCCTTTTAATGTTTTTAAATCTAATTGTCGGAGGTTATTCTCTTTGTAATGTTTTTCTTTTTTGTGTGTTTTTGTTGTTTTCATTGTCTTTTATGATGTGCATTATAATTGGATTTTTCTGTTATGTGCATCTGAAACAAATAAATAAATAATAAGATATAATATTTTGTAAATTTTATCCTTATACCCCGCGAGATAATTTTAGATTCAGTCTATTTTATAAGCGCGTTCAACGAACGACTTAGTATAAGTGCCAGGAAACAATTTACTGGCGTCCGTTTTAAGAAGAAATTTGGAAGCTGGGTTGATTAGGTAGTCGACCATTAGAAGACTTCGACAACCAGAGTGACATAGAATGGAGTATCAATAACTCTTATGAAGAAAATGACATCTTCCTTCAAGGTGGCAGAATTATATATAAATTTGAAAAGTATCCTGGATTTCACCTACAAGCTCTTAGATATGCCAATATTTTTCCTTCTTGTTGAAGAGTGAAAGTGAAATTGTAGCTATGGGAATTTTCGAAAATAAAGACATGAAAACTTTAGGTTGTTTTTTTTATAAAACATTGGCAACAAAAAAATCCGACAAGCATAAAAACAAGTGGCGATTACAGATAAGGACTTTTCTGAAAGGAGTATCATAAAAAATGCTGCCTAATTGTACTCTGTGGTTATGCCGGTTAGAACTTTCAATCGCGAGATTACTTGCGACAAATTAGGTATTAAACACGCCGAGTGAGATTACGCCAAGACGCTGTTTGAAACAATGTGCTATTGCGAAACTGAAGAAAAGTATTTGGACGAGTACTAAGGGAAAGTACCTCTGTCCGAGTACTTTCTTATTTCGACAAGAACTGGCGTTGCAATTTTGAAAATCGGACAAGCAATGCGAATTACAGCGTGGGCTATTTTGGGAATAAAACAAACAACCGGTAGGAGAGCTTCAACCAGAAGTTGAATCGCAGTTACATCAGATCCATCAGTTCTCTAGAGAGAACCCTAAGCAATTCAGGTTATCATCGAGGGAAGCCGCCATCCAGCTTCAGGTTACATTTTGTACATAGTGCAAATACTTTGAGTTCAGATTCAAATGTCATGTTTTTAGAACCACTTATTTACATTTCTGTATAAATATTGTTATAAAAGTTGTCGGTTTATAAACAGCCATCTATTATTCATCCATTTTGTTGGACTCAATTTTATTTCTGCTGAATCATAAAAGAAATTACGTAATTGGAGAGCTTCGCCCTCTATTGGAGAGATGTTGACATCCATATGCCATATATTAGAAAACATTTAAACTTTTATATTTATTATTAAACACTAAAATACACATTTTTTAATGTCGTTTTTTTCAGATTGAAATGAATCAGATTGAATGGTTTTTAAAAAACCACTTATAAGTTATACCACTTGAGACAGAAGTTTGGTCATGTCTGTAACGCCAGAGTTCTATTTATTTTAATGTAAACTCGCATATGTGTATTTTGTTTGATATTATTATTTCATGATTAATTTCTAGCATCATTCTATAACTTTCTAATACCATCATTCTGCCATTTCCCTTAATTTCCTCATTACGCCGAAATGCATTTTCATCAATTACTTCCTGCTATTCTGGTAAATACGACGCCACTGTAAACTAAAACAAATTGTAAAACGTCGCCGTCCAATATTAGCTTATCCCTTCCTGTGTTTGTGGTTTAAAACTATAAAAGCACATAATGCTATGCAATTTATTAACTCTTCATGCTGTTTAAATTTAATGGTATTCAGTAACGCGATATTGATCGACGCCAAAAAAAAGCAAACCCCTTTCATTGATCACAAATGACCTGTTCAAAAGGTGAACAAGCTTCAACTTCATCATGGATGGAAATTGGGCTTTGCAGAATCGCACTTTATGGGAATAAGTGGCGTATGACTTTTCCAATAAAAATTGCAAAATATGATGCTATTTATATTAAGTATTTTTACACAAAATATTTTTTTAAAAATTATATATATAACGATTGAGGTAAATTTTGAATTGTTCCTTTCAACGATTGTATAACATTTACACAAGATATTTGATTTTTCTATATGCAATGCAATACTTAACGAAGATTCTCAAGAAAAATTGTATTTTGTCCAATTGCCGTTTTTCTACGCGGTGGGCAACTTTTACCCATCATTACATATATGTGATATATCGTACAAATCTTTATAAGTTATAGAGATTTGTGTGGTTAATATTATAATAATCTAATATTCAGTTCTTTCTTAATAACTTTCAGTTAATGTCTTGCCGATCCATCGAACAGTTCCCACGTTTCAATGGGCGTCAATAGATGCTTTTCCCACAGAAATTGCAGACGCAGCAGACTGTTTTGACTTCTGATCCACTCTTCTCATGGCCATTAAAAATAGTCGCTTTTTAATTAGACTTCGAGATGTAAGGTTGTGTGCTTTTTGACGTGCCGAGCTTCGGCTCCGGTCCCGTTCTTTATAAACTCTAAAATATGCTTTCTTTTCAATAAACTACTCTTTGGACGTCCAATATTCCTTAATTCATTTTTAGATTAACTAAATAAGAATTATACTCTCATGTGTAGTAGATGTTATTCTATTATATATATGTGTTTTCACCTAAAGGCAAAGGGACCAAATATGAAGAGTTTCCCACTTTCTGTGAGCCCATTCGGTTAGGATCTTGCCTTGCATGCGGCGAAAGGTCCCAGGTTCAGGCCAGGGCAGTGCCAAAATATCTGCCGACCTATAAACGGCCTGTCGGAAGAATAATTCTAAATATTACGACCAATTATACCCCGTGAAGTGAACGTTATATATGCTCCAAACTCCCGACGCTATGTAGGATTTCACTCCTAAAAGTCGCGTTGGGTGACTACTAGGATGTCGGTTCGTCACTTGACTGTGGTTCAAAATACAGGGTGTCCGTAAAAGAATGTCGGAGTTTCAAATTGTAAAAGTATTGTGGTTGAAGTGTAATTGTAATGTGGTTAAAGGCCGGTGACGAATAACGAATAACTCCAACAGTTTCAGATAAGCGCATGAGCTTGTACCGCTACATCGTTGCACAGGCTGTTGCTTCCATTACTCCGGACTTGCTGCAGACAGTATGGGAAGAATTGTATTTTCGTTTGGATGTGTGCCGTATCACTAAAGGCGCAAAGTGTGAAACGTAACAAATACTGAAATTGTTTGTTCTAGACTGCTCAAAACAATTATGGGAGCACTTTGAGTACTTTTGTTTACCCTTTCAGTTACAACTTTTTTTTTATTATAAAAATCTGAAATATGTGAAATAGATTCATTATGCATCCAGAATGAAATGGTAAAAATACAGGGGAAAAATCTTAATTTTTTAACTAAAATTTAAGGGGAAAATAATGGAATTATAACTTTTGAATAAATTATAACTATATTTTTTTCAATACTTGTAAAAAAAGGTAAAATCAATTTTTAAACATCTAAGAATGGAAGCGTGATGAATTTAGGGTCAATTTATTGCATAAAATTTTTTGGGAGTTAATTTTATTTTACCATGTTTTTCATATTTTCATTTAATTAAAACAAACATTATTTAATTCTTCAAAAGACATGATTCTTCCATTTAACGATAAATAAGGGCCAGCTCAACTTAGTAAGAAAAAAATCGGAAGCTGATGATACCAAATGGAATCATTGGGGGTGAAAGAGTTTAAACCATGCGTTCCCCTAATTGTTGTGAGCAGTGTATTTCAGCTTTCTCCTAAAATTCTAAAAATTTATTTGTTCCATTGTTGATCAGACATACAACACTTGAGCCAAGTTTTCTTTTTCAAAATTAATAACCAAAATTTGCCCGACACACGACCGTGATTGTAGAAGCAGTTGCCACGCACGAAATTCAATCATTTGTTTCGTCCAAGCGTGCTTTTATCGAGCCACCGAAAGTGATAAATGATGCGAAGTGAATTCAATTGGTTTTTCGCTGAGTACAGTAGCACACGCTATCGATGATTATTGTGTGATGATGTTAGCTTTCGAATTGTAGTTATTATTGCGATTCTAAATCAGTGCAAATTGAGTTTAATGATATCCATGTGGGATCACATCTGTGATTTTAATTTTTCTATTTTATTAGAATTAGTTTTATTTCTTTTTTTTAGAATATAATATTCCAAAATGGGAAATTCTAGAATTGTAAACTGCCAATTTGGTCATATAGCTCTTTATACTTTTTTAAAGATTCTAATTTAAATTTTCCCTTCGAAAAACTATATAAAACAAAATCTTTATTAATAGTCCTAAGTCCCGCCAGATGGTGCTTTTTAGTCGGCCAAAAAGTGGTAGTAACAGTTTTTTTTTAAATTTTTAAGGGCGAAAGGGAACGAATGATCGTGGGTCTCCAAAAATAGTGCCTCTGTGTTAATCCAATGGGGGAAAAAACATTTTCTAAGCCATATATTTCCAGCTGTACTACGTATTTATACAAACGTTTTTTTTTTATATGATACATGTAAATTAAAATTCCATTTCTTGATATTGGTTCGAATATTTTGTTGTAAAATTTGTTAGTGAAAATTTTAAAAAAATTCATTAGCTACATTTATCATATAAAATAATAGTTTGTAAAAATATTCAATACAAACGGAGAAATGCGGCTTAGTAAATAATATTTTCCACTGGATTAACTCGGAGGCCCTTTAGCTTGGAGACCCGCGGTCCTTCGGTCCCATTCGCCGTTAACAGACCACATAGCGACTGCACGTACGATTTTCCCACCACAATAATACACAAAGCGTATTTAACAAAGGCCTGATCATTTTTCGCTCGTCCACATTTATATATCTAGCAAATATCTCTAATTTAACTTTCTGAATACTAAAACAAGCTGCCACGCGTCAAAAGTACAAAAGTCACAATATAATTATCATCCGCACTCGAATTCACACACCGAACAGGAAATCACGTACAACGCTATTGATGTTAGGGATTAACTTGTTTGTAGACACCGTCCATTTTCCCCATACTTACTTCCAATGAGTATAACTTTTAAACATTCATTTCCTAACATTGTAATAATACAATGAACTATAATCCCACTCTGAATATAAAAAAAGTCTCGCTTTAGTTGACAAATCATATTGCTATTGATTTGATAATAATGTCCTAATATGAATGTGTAATGATCTTAGTACTTTTACGCGTAGTTTAGTTTTTGTACAATAATTTTTCCAAGACTTCTTTCCAAACATTATTGTAGATTATGACTTTAAGTTAATGAATCAATAGAAGAAAAAAAAATAAAGGTATTGAATTTTGTACAAAAGGAATTTTATCTTATAATTTAGTCTTATAATGAAGATAATAAAAAAACTGGTAATAAAATTTTTTAAAAAAATAATTTAAAGTTTTTTAAGTTTCAGAATTGTATCTTGTAAAGCTGCACTATTACGAGATTTTTAACAAATATCTATCAAACTGGTACATTAATTAAAATATCATTTTAAAATAAATTTTAAAACTCCGAATAAAGTTTAAATTATATTATTAAGTAAATGACTTGACTACTAGATGGCGCTGTTAAGAAGATATAACTCCTTCTTTATGTTTTCGAAAATGATAAGTGTAATACTTTTTGTTATGGACGGGTGTTAAATGAGAATTAAAAAAAAAATCGAACAGCCCCAAAACTAGCAATTATATTTGTTGAAACTAGTAATTACTTGTGTTTTGGTACGTGTGAATAGATTTTAAGTTTGTTGCTTAATTTTTTAAGGTTTACAATTTATGGAAATGCAATCAAAAAATAATGGTGTTTTTCGAAAGGAAGCTAACTTCTATTGAAACAAAACACGTTTTAATATGTGCTGTTGAAAAGTTTTGAATTTTTATTCTAGTAAATTTCTTTTAAATTAAAGCTTAGTTTCACTTTAAGCTATAGAATTTTGTCTCGGGTTTTGTTTATTTTACTGTTTCCAGCGAGTTTATTGACCTTTAACTATTACATTTAAATTTAAGTGGAGTAAAAAACAAAAATTATTTTATTCTTTTACTTTATGTTTAGGATACTAAGAAAAGAAAATCAGTACCTAATTTAATTCGCCAAAATATTTGTTTCTCGTTTGAAAATAAACTTTCGCCTCAAATAATCTGATAGGAAAATATTACAAATCTTTTAGAACACGAAGAGTTTTAAGCCTTTCTTCAAAACTACTGCAACTGTGACCTTTGCCATTGTATCATCCTTCTATATAAAACGCTCCGTCTTGGATAATATGATACCGTTAACAACATATTAAGTTACATAGGGAGATATGAATAAACCTCAATTTTGAGTTCCGCTATTTCGTCGAAAGATTCGCTAAACCTTTCATTGGTAACATGAAACCACTTATTCATCACGATGCCACCGCACGAACTGAAATATATTTCTTAAAGATCCTCCGTAACTCGGTTCGTCCTAATTGCCCACTGAGCCGACTGCTTTCGAATAACCATTAGTATGGCTTCCATTCAGCAGGTGAAATATTAGACAACCCCATTTTGGGAAAACAAATTTTACTTTAACATTTTCGCTCCAATGGTCGTATTCTTTTACATAAGAAATAGAATATTTTTTAAGGCGAGTGACATTTTCTTTTCCCGCGCAAACGACCCACTAGAACATTAATTTCCTCTTTCTAATGTCTTTGTTGTTAATTTGTACCAAAGCGAATTATTTTTCCCCATCTCGAATATTGTACCGAAAGAGTCCTTAACGAGCTAATAGGTAATACAGAAAGGAAACGTATCGTTATTGTGTTCCGTAATGTTCCATCCGCCATTACAAACCGGATGGAACATTAAAAGTGGACGAGGATTTTTGCTAACTGTGCAGCCGTAATCGAGAGAACGTACTCCCCCTCTTTTAATTTAGATAAAAACGAGGAAAACAAAAATCCCGCTTCCTGATACTACTTAGCTCTTTTTCGAAATCAATCTCTCATGACAGCGATAAAAAGAATTAAAAGAAGAAAAAAAATGGCGGAGTGTGGGGAACGAAAAAAAAAAGAAAGTCGCGAGTTTATTATTCTTGTTCCTTCTTCTGCAGATAAGAACCAGCAGCTTCCATTTTGCAGACTGCCTGGCTCCGTTTTCGGATAGGTTATTATCCGCTTTTGTTTTATTTGTGTGTTCTCTTTTCTTGAATTATTTTTTTCTTTCCTTCTGTTTACGTTAATACCACTATCGGATATCCAAAATTTGTTTTCGTTATTGAAAAAAAAGTTATATGCATTACACCTACATTTAATGTCACTAAATGTAGGTGTAATGCATATAACTTAAGAAAAATAATTAAAATACAAACATTTACTTGTTTAATTAAAATTAGTAGAACTTAAGTTTTTCAATTCGAGGTATAGGTATTGAAAATGTAAGGCTGTTTTTGGTTCTTCAAACAATTCTATTAAATTAATTTCAATTTGTTAGAAATAGGAATTTTTGAGGGACAAATGTTTTTCTTTATCCGGGAGAATGCTCGACCTATTGACCAAATATTTCAATATTGCTTATTTTTCTAGAGGTATATCTCTTAGACAAATTTAGGACATAAGTTGATTGAGAATTTCTAATCTAATCTAAAGGTTTGACGTACTTTGAAAAGAAATCGACAACAAAAGGATATTAGTTCTTAAAAAATAATTTGGCTGTAAAACACCCTATGTGCGTTCTGCCTGTTCAAGTTCCTGTGTAGAAAGTCATAATAAAGTTTTCGAGAAAATCGAAGAAAATCCGAAAAGGGCGTATTGAGTGGTAATTGAAAGTCATGTATTGTTTCATACCCCTAGTTTTTTTTTAAATGACAACTAGACTGATAGTCTCTTGTTGTCTGCCAAGTGGATCAGTTTAGGGTCGGTTTGCGAAAGGTCCCAAGTTCGGCCTCGGTCTGCCGAGCTATAAACGGTATGTGTGCAGCCAAAATACCCCGTGTAGAGTTAGTGCACGTTAAATAGGCTTCAAAGTCCCGACGCTCAGTACGATGTCTCTTCTAAAGTTGCTTTGGGTGCCTAAGAAGGTGCGAGTCACTTGATTGTGGTTATAAATTACGACACCTGTCGCCAATAGCCTCCTTTCATCCCTGAAGTGGGTCGATAAAATGATGACCAAGCATGCTTGGGAACTAAACTTTGAGAGTTCCGCGTGAGGTTGATCACCTAACCGGAACATATGCCTAGCACGCCAGAGCCCTTGGTCCCGTACACTGTAAATTTTGTGCTTGGTTCACCATGATATTGGTTCCTAGTAGCTGCAACGCTGAATGGTAAAACGTTCCCATATTTTGGTATTCGGTTGACTTTCTCAGGTTTTTGTTCTAAATCAGCAAAATGGTTCAACCAAACACCGAAAAAAGGAGAAACTTCACCATTCAGCGTTGCAGCTACTAGGAACCAATATCATGGTGAAACCTACCAATATCATGGTGAAACCTAGCACCAAATTTTTAACAGTGTAGGGGTTGGGGAGTCCAGTCGGTTAGGCACTCGCCTAGCATGCGAAAGGTCCCAGGTTCGGGTCCGGGCATCGCCAAAATAACTGCCGACCTATAAACGGCCCGTGCAGCCAAAAATGTCCGACAAATAATACCCCGTGTAAGGGAGTGCACGTTAAATATCCTTCAAAGTCCTAACGCTGCGTACGATGTCGCCCTTAACAGTTGCGTTTGGTGCCTATTCAGGTGTCGGCTCGTCACTTGACTGTGGTTCTAAAATACGACGCCCGTCGCCAATAGCCCTCGTGTAGCTCTAGTGCGACGATAATTCAAACCTAACCTAACCCTTGGTCCCGTAAGCTGAAAATGGGCACGGGAAACCTTGGCCCACCAACGAGCTGTTGCTCCAAGGAGTTAGTTTATCGCCAATAGCCCTCTAGTGCGACGATAATTTTCAATTCTATGATTCTACAATTAACTCAATTCTATGTTCTGAAAAGGACAAGGGTCCTTTTCCAAGACATAGAATTTCTTTCCTTCTGTTTAGTGGGATTAATAAATAAGTCAGGGTTCACTTGAGCGATATATTTTGGCTGGTTTGACAGATTGGCGAACGAAAAAAGAAGCAAGCGTGTCCTTCGAAACGCAATGATTACAAACATTATTATTTTGTTTCAAAAAGAAAAACGACAGAAACAATCAGAAAATATTAAAGGTGGTTTGTTTCGATAGTTCAGAAATCTTGGCCGCAATGTTTTTCGCTTTGGATTGGTTTTGTAAATAATTCCATAGATCTTTTGATACAATATTTCTCATTTATTAACACACACACTTTTTATTCCGTACTACGTGAAACAAGCCCATTAAAGCACACAGCTATAAAATCACGTATAGAGTCATATTTCATGACATGTTTTTAGATCTCCCAAAAAATAGTACGATCGCTATAAGGAATCTGCAGGTTTTTCATAAAAACGATCTTGTATAATTTTGTTACAACCCACCCCCAATCATCAGATTTCTAAAAGCATGATTAATAATTTTTTTAAATTTTTTTTTTTAGAAAAGACAACATGAAATTTAATTTTCGATTTTAAAAGCAGTCTTGAGTCTATTTAGACTTAGACAGTATTGTGTGCAATCAAATTTTTCCCTATTGCATTGAAAAGGTTTGAAAACCCTTTTCAATTTTAATGAAAGTTGACGGAATTGATCTTAACAAATATATTTAAATTTAAATTTTTTAAATACATTTTTAAAAAACAAATTTTCTGGTAACATAAAATATATAAAATTCAACATTACTTTGAGTCATAGCAAAATTTAAAAAGGCCAAGAAAATATCAGTTTTTTCAAGGCTATAAGTTTTAGATATTATATTATTTTGTGTTGCAAAAGTTCCCGAAAGAATGTTAAAGCAAAAAGCAACTGAAATGTAAAAATTAAAAAAAATAATAATTATGATTTTACAAACTATTCATGGATAGATTTTACGTTGTTCACCATTAATCTATCCGTTTCCTCTAGAAGTTTTTTTATTTCACAATATGACGTAATAATTAAAATTAAACACTTTCAATTGCAACACTTAAAATTGAATTGAAAACACAAAAACAATTAAACACTTTCAACACTTAAAATTGTTACACTTTCTCGTTATTCTGTAAGTATATAAGTTTCTAATAAAGTAGAAGTTAAAGAGCTAATATTAGTTTAAAAACTAATAAACAACAAACCTTTAAATGAGGAGCAAACATTCAAAACCCAATATCTCCAACTTTGACTAAAGCCGCTTTTGTACTTAATCAACACTCAGGTTTAGTTTAGTTTGAATAATCGTCGCACTAGAGGTACACGAGGGCTATTGGCGACGGGGGTCATATTTTAGAACCAGAGTCAAGTGACGAGCCGACACCTGAGTAGGCACCCAACGCAAAGGCGACATCTCAACACTCAGGAGGATTTAGTTTACTTCCCTAAGCATACAAACAAAAGTGGCTTAAGTGAAAGTGGATGTATAGGGTTTTCAATGTTTGCTCCTCAAAAAAATTTTACTGATAATAGGCCTCAGTTTTCCTACCAACAAAAAAATGAACTTTTTAAAAAAATTTACAAAATATTGCTCGTTGAAGCAAATCTTCAAAAAAAAAAAGTCAGTATATAGCATTTCGGCGAATAGGGTATTTGACTAAAAAATTTATTGACTTAAAATATGTTTATGCCAAAAATATTAGACCCGTATTTTTTTCTTTTTTTCAAATACCCCATAAAAAGGCAGAAAAATGAATTTTAAAATTAGGACAAAAAATTACGCCATTGGAAAAATGGGAGTAGAGGCGCAGTAACGCTATTGCGTAGGGTTAAGTTGAGTTGAATTATCGTCTAGAGCTACACGATGGTTGTTGGAGATGAGTGTTGCAATAGGGTATTCGCCTAAAACAAAATTATTGGCTTAAAATATTATTATGCCAAAAATATTAGACCCGTATTTTTTTCAATGCCCCATAAAAGGGAAAAATTAATTTTAAAATTAGGACGAAAAATGACTCCGAAAACGCTTTGTGGCTGTCACGTGTATCTATGACGTCACTAGTAACTATAAACAAACTTTGAAACACCATTTGGAATCTACTTTAAGCAAATTTGAACTATCCGCTTCTGTAAAACCTCCTTCCATTATCTATATAATTCTTATTTTAATAGTAAATTAAATCAGTTTAATTGCAAGCAAAAAAACATCACACCGATTTGTTTAGATATTCTAGTGACGTCAGCCAAATCGACGTATTTGTGATCACATGACTTACCGATGAAATAAAGACATTTTAAAATGATTTTTATTAATTAAAGATTTATTTTGCAAAAAAATATATACGTTTGTTATTTTTGGGTTGAAACTATAATTAATTTAATATTTGAAGTTATTTTAGCGATACAGTCAAGTACCCTATTGACTTTAGTGGAGAAACTTCATTGTCACATTTGGTTTAAACACTTTGGAAATTACAACGGTAATCTTTAAAAGCTATTTAATTGCTGCCTGCAATTTATTCTTAATTTTAAACAGGTTTTTATCAACGTAAATATCTTTATGGAAGAATTAAAATGAAAGATGAATGTTTAAATCCAAGCTAAATTCTTTTATCTAATTTCGATCTTATAAACTCAATATTTTATTTTAATAAAACTTCAGAAATGCCCCTTTAATTTTTTTAAGTGGTTGTAAGAAATTATAAAATTATCTTTTTAAACAACGAGTGCATTATTCAGGACTATTCTGTCAAAGTTAAATTGGGCGTTGGTCAGCTTACATAATCATCTAGGTCATCTAAAAGGACTTACTTGTAAGCATATTAATTCAAATTGATGCTCTATATATTGATATTGATTTTTTTTCATCTGAGTGACAAACTAAGAGCCTTGACTGTACAGATTAAAACAAATTCCGGCAAAAACATTATGGAATCAAGTATTGTTTTTTATTCTTTTGAAATAAACTGACAAATACGGAAAATTAAATTTACTTTCCAAAAAAATTACTAGGCATGAATTCAACAAAGACAAACAGTAACATATTGCAGGGAGGTTTTTTTTTTGACGTTCGGATAATCAGCAACACTTCGGATAATTGGGGTTCTTTTGTATGTACTTCAAAATGAAGTACGTCTGTCACCCTAGAATAACTGTTTAAAAAGGAGTATATGAAATGACGTTTTTTATTATTGATTTGTGAAAAAAACAATTAGTAAACCCCTAATCTTCGCTATTTTCATAAAGATTTGCAATTTTACTTTTATTTGGCATTGCTAGAAAACAAACGCTTTTTTTCGAACAAATTATATCAGTATCAATTTAAATGGGTTATTTTAGACATTCATTTGAGTAAATAGATTTTATTGCATTAAAAAACAGGAGGTACTTTTGGTGCTTAAATGTTCCCTAACACCCCACCCCTATTTACATATGAAAGACGGTCCTTGAAGTTCAAGTTTCGCAATACCCAATGAGTATTGTTTTTTAAAATTGAAACAGTTGATCTAATTGTCTACGTGTATTAAATCTCAGTAATTTTATTAAAACACTATAATAAAAGAAAAACTGGCACTCTCTAAATTATAAATTAAAATTATCTGTTGTACATTTCAATTATACCATTACCAATGAAAATTTCTTTTTCAACAAATATTTTTCGTAGATTAGTTAGCATAACCAAACATATATTATACGTATAACTCATCAAAATAAAACATTATAATTTGAATTAGGTACTTTACGGTAGAGAAATCAGTAGCAAAAGTATTCTCCTTTCCACCGAAACGTGTAAATTTCTGTAAAAACTGGTTTGCACCAAAAATAAACGTTGTTTTCTCTTCATGAATCTTGTCAAACATAGTATTAGTCTAGTCCAGTGGTTCCAACCTTTTCTGAACTATCGCCCCTTTCATTAGGTTGACTAACACATATCGCCCCCTTTTAATTTTCATGTTTTGTCCAATTATAATTTGAGTAAAGTGTAACTATAAAGCAATTTTATCATTTTAAACACTAACTACCATATATAAAAACAACCGAAGCAGCTTTATCCGGTCACTTAAAAAAAATAGAAAGAAATAAATGTTTATATTTAACAGATTTTTTAAAGAACAAAGTGAAATAATTACCTAAGATCTTTAAACTGGATTCTGCAAATTTAAGAGAGCTGACAATAAAAAATAAATACAAAATTGAATGTTGAATTTTTTTTTGTCAAGTTCATGCGCAAGTCTTGAGGCAAATGTCCAACTGATTTTTTTGTTTAGTAAGGAGCTGGATGATAATAGAACCAAATCCTTTTTCAACTGAATATGTTGACGGGAACGAGATGAGAAGTAGTTCGGCTTTTTACCACAGTAGTGGATAAGTGTAAATAAGTTTCACGCAGGCTAACTCATAACCTCTCTGCTTGAAAATGATTTTCGCCTCACAGTCATACTTCAGACCTACAAACTCCGTCTGCAAAGTGCAAAGAGTTATCAAGGTTATCCACACCCACAGCTTCAAACGAGAATGGATCTACAATAGAATCAGAATTTCTAACTTTGCCAAATCTTCAAATCTTGTAAGCATGTCAGTTTTTAACTGTCAAAGTGATCAATAAAATTAGAATGGTTTTACTGTACTACGGTACAGTATATTTTAATTTCCCCTTCGAATACTCATCGCCCCCTATCGCCCTAAACTATTTATTGCCCCTTGATAGCACAAATCGCCACTTGGGGGCGATCGCCCCAGGTTGGGAACCACTTCTAGTCAAATATGATTTGACCTCGACAAAATTGCTTCATAAGCATTTTAAATGGCATTCTTATCAGAAAATGGTGTATATTAACATATCCAAAATCGGACAAAATCCGAGCATGGGAACCCTCCCAAAAAATGCAATTCAAATGGCGACCATTTTTCCATGTTACCGCATTTCTTAGTATCAGATTACATGTTTTCTAATGGATAATTTTAATATGACAATAACTATAATATTAAAATAATTTTTTGTTTATGTGTCCGGCTTATAAGCCCAAGTTTTCGGGTTGGAGCACCGGCTGAATCGTCAGATTTTCTGGATGGGAAAATCGCAGGCACGCATGTCATATGATTTTGAGGCATGTAAAAGATCCCTTAAGTACCCATTTGGCTTGCGTTCTCTCGGAAAAATTGAATCTCGGCATGCTTTAACAATGGACAGGGTTAGGGAGTGATCTGGTGATAGAACAAGTGCTCATGCTCTATTAAAAGCAGGGGTGGGTTGACACGAGGAAGTGGATTTACAGAAATTCAACATGCAACTTTGCTTAAATCAATGCAGGTGTGTCCTCCTTACTACCTCGCAATGCAAGAATTCACCAGGACTTCGTTTGAAACTAGCGAACAGCACAAAGAAGTAGGAGTGAGCAGGCGATCCAGAGATATAAGTGACTTCCAGAAAGTTATGGAATGCATGAAACCAATCTCCTCATTTCATTGTGACACATATCTCCGAAATATTGTTACAGGAGTTACTGCTGATCCAAGTGTAAATGTACATGAACTACATTCCATTGGCACAGAAATAATAAACAAAATGGAGGGAAAACCGGTATACACATATGCTGCTAAAAGAAGCGACAGAGTAAAGACACTGGGGTCAGCATCTGCTGTTACAAGTGGGAAAGACAGTGACATAGATCCAGCCTTGTTGTTCCAGAGAATGATGACTGTTCTGTTGCTACAGTTGGGTGACATGAATCTTATAGATGCCTTAAATTATGAATTCTGTGCTTACCCGCCAGCGTTATTCGAATCAAGAACTCTAATAAGAAAAGCTGACAAGCCTCAGTTAGCCCATGCGATAATGGAAAAGTGTGATAACTTGTGTGCAGAAGATGTTCCAGAAACTGAAGCAATTGTCCAGTAGTTTCAGATAGTGGATGCCTACTTCATCGTGTGCCGTGGAAGACTGGGGATACCTACCAGAACATTGCAAATTCCTTCGCCAACTTCACATTTCATAATTATGGCAGAGCTATTGTTGTCTTCGATGGCTATGATAGTGCTCCTTCAATTAAGGACATGACTCACAGACGGCGCATCAATTCCAAAATTAGCAAGACTGTGAACTTTATTCCTGGTATGAAGTTTGTTGGATACAAAGAGAATTTCTTAGTTAATGATACAAATATAAGCAACGTATTATTACACACATATCAGAGGCCTTGACGAAAATTGGGTGCACTGTTCAACATGCTGGTGGAGATGCAGACTTCGATATTGTTCATTCTGCAGTATCATCATCCCAAATTAGAACTACCATCTTTATTAGCGAAGATACAGACTTGTTGATTCTTTTGTTACACCATTTGTGAAAGCAATCGTTTTAAACTGTACTTCCGGAGCGATATTATAGACGTGGTTTATCTACCAACGCGTGTACTATATTCTTGGAATTAAAGTCTAGCTGGGTAGTGATATTTGTAACAACATTTTGCTTTTACGTGCTTTTACTGGTTCTAATACTACGTCAAGAAGCTTTGGGATTGGAAAAAGCTACAGCACTGGAAAAACTGATGAAGGATAAACAGCTACAGGTGACTGCAAACGTATTTTCCTCAGATGGATGATTGCAGATTGACATTGAATCTGCAGGACATAAGGCTATTTTACTACTGTATGGTTGCAAGATAGAGGATTCTCTATAAACACTTCGTCATCGAATGTTAGTGGAAAAAGTTGCAACAGCTAAAGCAATTGTCACACCTGCACGTTTGCCACCAACAGAGTCAGCAGCAAAGTGCTACAGTTATCGTACGTACTGCCAAATCAGTATTTGGAAATCAAGAGAAACATTGGTTTCATGGAAAAAGGAAATTGGTTTCATGCATTCCATAACTTCCTGGAAGTCACTTATATCTCTGCATCGCCGGCTCACTCCAACTTCTTTGTGTTGTTCGCTAGTTTCAAACGAAGTCCTGGTGTATTCTTGCATTGCGAGGTTTTGTAAAGAGAACACACAGGCATTGATTTAAGCCAAGTTGCCTGTTGAATTTCTGTAAATCCACTTCCTCGTGTAAACCCACCCCTGCTTTTTAATAGACCGCATGAGCACTTGTTCTATCACCAGATCACTCCCTAATCCTGCCCATTATTAAAGTATGCCTAGATTTAATTTTGCCAAGAGAACGCAAGCCAAATGGGTACTTAAGGGATCTTTTACATGCCTCAAAATCATATGACATACGTGCCTACGATTTTCCCATCCAGAAAATCTGACGACTCAGCCGGTGCTCCAACCCGCAAACTTGGGCTTATAAGCCGGACACATAAAAAACATTTATTTTAATATTATAGTTATTGTCATATTAAAATTATCCATTAGAAAACATGTAATCTGATACTAAGAAATGCGATAACATGGAAAAATGGCCGCCATTTTGAATTGCATTTTTGGGAGGGTTCCCATGGCTCGGATTTTGTCCGATTTTGGATATGTTAAAATACACCATTTTCTGATACGAATGCCATTTAAAAAGCTTGTGAAGCAATTTTGTCGAGGATGATGTTTTTTTTTGTCTTAGTTTGACTAGACTATATGTATAAAATTATTTTTACAAGAAATTCTAAAAGATTTAATATAGCTTATTTTAGTACTAACTGAAATTCTTATAGAAAAAACAAGTTGGTTTGTAACAGTATTAACTTTCACCTAGACCTTCTTCATCACAATATTTATAGACTTTAAAAAAAAAAAGAATCGACCAACGCAGCCATTTAAGCTTTTAAATGCTTAAAATGTACTATTTTTTTTCGTAAATTTAATTATTTTTTTCGTTTGCTAAATTTTATTAGCAGTTCGATGAATAATTATGTGAAATTGCTTGCTTGAAAAATAGTCTAATCTTAGTATCTCGTGCGGTGACAATGGGCGTGTTTTGACAATGTCGCCTTGTCTAAATAATGGGACTTTCTTATTCTTAAATAAATATCAATATAATACTGAAAAAACTATTCATATATTCGAAATATTTAGTAATAACAAAAAAAGAGAAAACACCGAAATTGTCTCTCCGAAACCTATAATAGGATTTAGCCAAAGAAAAATTAAATTATATTTGCATTTTTTCAACATTGATTTATAATTTTAGAAAAAAAACTATAACTTGGAAAAACAAGAAGTTCTTAAAGAACTAAAATAGCCTTCTTTCCTGTTACTTAAATACTTACTGAAATTCTAATCGGGAAACAACTAGGTTCATAGCAGTAAATATCATCAACAATCGTTTCTACACTAGATTTACACACATTAGAAAAAAATCGCCAAACACAGCATCCAGCTATAATTTAAACTTCTAAAAGCCAAAATCAACTATTTTCCTTAATATTCTTTCACAAATATTATTTATCGTCTGCTCGATTTATTTGTAGTTCGAAGAATAATTACATGTTTATTAATAACAAAACTAATGAAACTACTCCAAACTACATTTAAAAAAAATAAATGTAAATTAATACTAAGCAGAATTGTATGCAAAAAATATGCCTTGCCGCTTTCTTGGTAAACAATTAATGAACAATCAAAGAATTACATTGTGCTACATTTTATGACGTCATTCCAAAATGATTCAGGAAAAAATTATTTTGCTTCAAATATTTTTAAATTAAGTTTCTCACGCCATTGTTGATTTGACAACAGTGATTTAAATGACTCAAAATTGAATTTCAATGCTAATTCAATGGGAAATTCGCCGACAGATACTAAATTTGTGTCCGTCCGGACGTACAGACAGGCGGACAAAAAGTAGGAAAGTTGGGTCTCTGAGGTCATAGCTTTCTAACAAAAAAAGAATTTTTAAGATCCGAATGTTAGAACCGATTTTGGAAGGGGGGTACGGACAGACGGACATCGTCCGCATGTCAATGCCTACTTTATCATTTTTAGCCTACTTTTCTTTTTTTAATTCGAAAGAATTAAAAAAATGAAAAAGTAGGTATTGACATGCGGTCGATGTCCGTCTGTCTGTCTTTGTCTGTCTGTCTGTCCGTCTGTCTGTCCGTACCCCCCTTCCAAAATCGGTTCTATCCATCGGATCTTAAAAATTCTTTTTTTGTTAGAAAGCTATGACCTCAGATACCCAACTTTCATACTTTTTGTCCGTCTGTCTGTACGTCCGGACGGACATAAATCGAACCGATCTACTATCTGTCGGCGAATTTCCACTTGAATTAGCATTGAAATTCAATTTTGAGTCATTTAAATCACTGTTGCCAAATCAACAATGGCATGAGAAACTTTATTTATTTAAACATATTTGAAGCAAAATAATATTTTCATGAATCAGTTTGGAATGACGTCATAAAATGTAGCACAATTTGATTCTTTGATTATTCATTAATTATCTACCAAGAAAGCGGCAAAGGCATACTTTTGCATGCAATTATGCTTAGTTTTAATTTACATTTATTTTTTTAATGCAGTTTGGAGTAGTTTCATTATTTTTGTTATTAATAAATATTTAATTATTCTTCGAACTACAAATAAATCACGAGCAGATTATAAATAATATTTAATTAATTTACGAAAGAAATTAAGGAAAATAGTTGATTTTGCTTTTAGAAGTTTAAGTTATAGCTGGGTGCTGTGTTTCGATTTTTTTTTCTAATGTGTATAAATCTAGTGTAGAAACGGCTGTTGATGATATTTACTTTAGGGAACCTAGTTTTTTTTCCCGATTAGAACTTCAGTAAGTATTTAAGTAACAGGAAAGTAGGCTATTTTAGTTCTTTATGAACTTCTTGTTTTTAATTCTTTCGAATTAAAAAAGAAAAGTAGGCTAAAAAAAATCTATCATCAAAATTTCTCAGTGTGATTTTCAAGCCCTTTCTGAAAACCAAAACCATAAAATTATATATCGCAGTTAATAATTTGTATTTTGACGCCCGTTTAGAATTATACAGTAATAACTTAAATAAACAATAAATATACATTAATAAACGAATAAATGTAAATTAAAACTATGTATTTATGTAAAAAAAAAACCGGAACACTGTGTGCCTTGTATTCGAAAGTAAACAAATGCATAACAATTAAAGAGTCTAATTTTGCTTCTTTGGCTCATATTATGACTAAATTATATACGGATTAATATGAAAAATATAGATCTCCAAAACGTGAATTCTTGATTGTTATCAATGTTTTATTCTTATTGACTTATATTATTGAAAACGGTTAAATACCCTTTTCAATTTTAATATTGTTTTTAAGTTTTAATTTTTTTTAATCTCTTATTTATTTATTTTTTAATTACAACACAAATTAAAATGCCACCTACTAAGTCTATAGAGGAAAAAAATTTAAAAATACCTCAGAAAATCGGTGATTTTTTTTTTGTCTTAGCTAAAACTTTTAGAAATATTCTCTTTTTGTGGTATTAATTTTTCCTACAGAATGCTAAAGCAACCAACAACTGAAAATTTTACATTAAAATAATAATAATGTTACACTATATTCAGAAATAGTTTTCATATTGTTTACTATTTTGCTTTTCGTTGCCTTCTACCTCTAGTAATTATTTTTTTAATAAAATTGTGACATTTTCATTTGATTCTGTAAATAGTTTTATATTAAATGATAATTCAAAGCGCTAAACTTAGTTTTTAACAAACTTTTAAAAAATGTTTACAAATTGATGCTGTTTATAATCCCCAGTTTTTTAGCAAACAAAAAACTTTTAAAAAGATAATCATTGAATGTTCGTTGAAATGTGATAGCCAATTTACGAAAAAAAATTGGCAATCGCATTTCGACGAATTAAATTTAGTTTCAGTACACCGGAAATTACAAAGTATTCTGGGTGTTGGTCAGCTTATGTAATACGTTAGTCCACCTAAAGGACTTTTAAACACGTTAAGGGGGAACATGACCCCCAAAAATGACATTTCAATGTTTTTATTGCTTCTTAAAATACGAAATCCTAGCTTTTCAACGATATCTTACATTAAAATTTTTGAGTACTGGAAATATTTTTTAAGCAAACGTTGTTTCGGTAAAATCCAGTTATGTTTTATAGGTAAGAGACCACAATTGTTTACTTTAAACGGTTATATCTCAAAACTTACTTTTTCAATGTTCATGTACCTTTTTCTCAAAATCTACTGTAAGTATGAGCCTGAAATTTTTTATACGTATTTAAGAAGTTTGTTTCTAAAAACCGCTCGAGGGATTTGACTATAAATCTCTTACTTTTATTTTCTTTTTAATATTATTGATTTTTTTAGGTAAAAAATATGTAGTTTCACTTAAAAAATTATAATTTAAAAACTAAACAAAAATTTTGAAAATGCCTCCATTAAAGTATAGTTAAACATCCATTTAACAACTGGTAAAATAAAAAGTATCAAATAGATTCTGAGAAAAATGTACATAAAAAAAGTCATTTTAACATGGGCTTCAATGGAGGGCTCCGGTCACCCTTAAGCAAAAAAAAATCCTATTGTATTGTTTAAAACACATGTAATCCTAGAAGGATCAAGAAGGAAAACAATACCGCTGGAACTCTTGCCACTCCCGACGTGAAACATGCCCTTCCCAAAACACGCTGGGGAGCAAAGTCAGTAAGGCATGCGAAAGGTCTTGCGAAAGGTCCCAGGTTCCAGTCCGGTCATTCTTAATATGACTGCCGACCTATAAACGGTGTGTGCCGACAAAAAGTCTGTGTGTAGAGAAATAGTTTTTTCGCCATTGGATTAACACTGAGGCACTTGAGTTTGGAGACCCGCGGTGCAGCGCGCCCATTCCCCCTTAACAGTTGCGTTGGGTGCCTACTCTAGTGTCGGTTCGTCAATTGACTGTGGATCTAAAGTACGAAGCCCGTCTCTAATAGCCCTCGTGTAGCTGTAGTGCGACGATAATTCAAACTAAACTATGATGGCGGCTCGGTGATTTAAAAGGCGTCATACCACGGAGGATATCTTGCGGGGTTCTGCACTCGTCTGCCTTTCAACCTTTCAATGCCAAAAAAAACCTGGTTTGAAATATTAAAAAAAAAAAATTTTACTTAATAAAATCGACGACTTAATTTGAATGGAAGTTATTTTTGAAAGAAGATATAACTCAAAACGGGACAGTAACCAAATAGCTGGGAACCTAGTCCTGTTATTATTTACCAATGAAAATGGTTGAGCCATTTTCATTTTTTACGAGCGTCCTTTCTGCACATTGAAGATGTTCCAAAAAGGGGCGAAATTGATCAGGGTTTCAGAAGAAGCCGCAAGGCTTGTCGAAAATAGTGATGAGTGGCCAACTAAGGGGCAAGCATGGTGAGTAGGGCCAACATCTTGTCTGCCTTGTTGGTGGTAGCTGCAAGGGCAGCTTTCATTTCTCTTTAACGCCTCCAAGTCCCCGAAGACGTCTGCAACGGCGTCTTTCACGGTTCTTAGAGCAGCCAATAGTGAGGCAGGATCCTCTGCGCTCTGGAGGTGGGGCTTGAACTGGTGCTGCCGCTTGGCGGCACTCTCTGGAAGCTCCCTTTTGGGTGGTTTCGGTTGGCCCGAGTAGGTCGCCGAAGAGGTAAGGTGGTGGCCACCGCAGTTCAGGGCATATTTTAAGGGGTTTTTTTGGGCAATTGCCCACACAAATAAAATTGCCCCCACGGTCAAATAAAATTGCCCACTTACATTTTCCTAATTTTTTACAGTGGTTATGTGTTTCTATAAAAAAATTTATTTTTCTGTAAAAAAATGCCACATGGAAGCGTGACCCCTAACCCTCCCCACAAGCAAAAGAGTGAAACAACTAGGGGGTTCTCTTTCTTTCCTACTATGGGATGGGGCAACTGAACTAGATAAGAAATTAGTAATAGTGTGGTGCGTTGCACACAGAAGCGATTTAGCATTATAAAGTGTAGTGTCGTCAGTCCCTGAACTCACACTTCTTTACAATTCAACTGACTTTAGTCATGGGCGATGCTATCAGACATCATCATAGTTTTGAATATTGCCATAACTAAACTGGAGTTAATGATAAATGCGCCTTATCCCGGTGGTTTTGAAGAAAAGGAAGACGACCATAAAAGTCTTTTATGGTCGTCTTCCTTTTCTTCAGACCATCGTGCCGACATGAAATTTGCAACAATAAACAAAATATTGAATATCACTCTAAATGGCTGCAGGGCGGCCTATTTCAGCCCGTGGCCATCCGTCATAAAATTTCTGCAAATTATAAACCGAAGAGAAAGAAATCCAGAAGCTGAACTCTACAAAGTGAGGTTTTATATAAAATCTTTTCTTGAAAAAGACAATGTTATTTGAATTTGGTTGTATTAAAATGAAAATGATTGGTTGTATTAAAATGAAAATGAATGGTTGTATTATAATGAATGAAATTAAAATAGTTCAAAAAGTCAGAGTTTTCGTTCCTTATACACTCTTTTCCTATTGAATTAGCAATAATTTACGTAATTCCAATTTTCACACCCCAACTAGTTTTTGACGACTATTCACCTAACATAAACTGCACATTAACAATCCCCCCCCTCCGAGGAAGTTAGAGTTGCCCACACAGTCAAATTTCCTTAAAATATGCCCTGCCGCAGTTTGCAATCGTGGCCGAGGCCGCAATATCGACATCTGGAAACCATATGGCAGTGGTGCTAACATGGCCGTAGTTTTGGCAGTTGAAGCATTGGAGAATCATTGCAATCTTCGTGTAAGGCTCGAAGGAGACCTTCTTGCCCAGAAGACTGCATTGCTGGTAGATTGCCTTGAAGTTGCGCGTCCGAACAACAAGGACTTGAAAATCGGGAGTGGCGCTTTGGTCCGGGATTTAGTCAGCTGGGACACCTTGTCTATGATGAAGCCTTCTGCGGCAAACGCGGCTGTGATCGACTTTAGATCGGTATCACGGGGCAGGCCCTTGACAACCGTCTTGATGAAGGAGCGCTTTCGATGAGAGTGGCAGAGTTCTTTGACTTCTCGATGGCCAGGATGGCCAGAATCTTGGCCTTCCCTTCCGCAGTCCGTGGGAAGACCTTCACGAACTTGTGAAAGGGTTTTGAGCCGATATTGTCTGCCACGGTCTCACCTATGCCTCGCCATGGTCTCGTCTATGCGAATATGGTCTCGCCAGTTTCCCCCCCCCCCCCCCTCCGGAGGAAAAGAATTAGCAGTGGTTTTGGTGCTGCCGGAAGTTGGGCATCCAGGGTTTTGGAAGAATCATCTTCAGGGAATGGGTTATTCGGGTATCTAAGTCCTCTGCTCCTCGGAATTGGGCATCCGGTAACAGACTGGTGGGCTCGTCCGTCGGGGATGGGGCATCCGGGGTCCGTACCGTAATCTCAGGCTGGGAAGCCAGAGCGTCAAACTTGTTCGAGACGGGGATGTTGGCCACGGCTTGCGGCTCGTCATCAGACTCTATCGGGGGAGGTTCAGGCACCGGATCCGCGGCTTGCAGAGGGTTTGGGCTGAGCTCCGTTGGTTGTATCCTTTCTAAACCGTGCCGCTCAAGCAGTTTGTTCAGAATTTGGATATTAACAGGTTTACTTGGGTTGGTAATGGCTTGTAGCATATGTTGTCCGTACTCTGAGCTCATCTCTTGGCCGCGCGACAGGTTGCACCAAAAGGCATAGCTCTAACATCTTAGCTTGGTCTATCATGCTCGAAGGAACTGTCGATGCTGTCCGGCCAATGTTGATACCTTTCTGTGATCGCCTTGCTACATACGTACTTTTTAATAATTTCAATTGAGCTTTACAAAAAAACATTTACTGGTGCTGTCAGAAAGCCAAATATTTTTCATTTTGATTCAGAAACAAATAAATTTAGGTATAACTATCCAGTTTAACATTTAAATGTCACATTCTTTCATAATGAACTTCTGATCAGTTAAGATCAGTTTAAATTAGCTTTTGTTACAATCATATTATCTGCATTTTTGGTAAAGTAACAAAAATGCTTCGTCAGGGCCTTACTACTAACCCATTCTGGAATTTGTCTAGTATGGAGTCGCAAACAAATATTTTAGTGAGCAACCCCAGGTAAGCCCGGTTACTTTTGTCGCAGACTGTTGACTACTAGCAAACCAAATAAGTCGTCAAGGAGTTGACTCCGATGATCTAGGGAGATCATAGCTTCGGCTGCTTATGCTGCTATACCATAAAGAAGAGTCACTCACAATATCAACTTGCAATTCTTATATGAAGAGTACAGGGGAAAACCTTCTTCATCGACAGGGAATCTGTATTGAAATCTGCTTGGCGAGAGTGGCGATCGGAAACCGGTTTCTCCCTTGCTCCTCCTTCTGCGGTTCAAGTGTCAGGCTAGCACCTGGGGTGAATCTCGATTACAGAGATAGTATCGAACCCGTTGCCCGTGTGATAAAAACCAAGGCAAAACTGGTTTCTTCGCACCATTTTAGGCGATAACTCGCTATCTTCGCCAAGCATACCTGATGCAGACAGACTCCCTGTCAATGAAGGGGTTTCCCCCTTGTATTTTTCAGTTATAAAAGACACAACTAATAGTTTTGGATAGTGACGAACGCTTCCTTTTGCCGTCCGAGGTTATTTAGTTGGAAAATCAGTGTCCTCCAGGCCAATAGTGCAAACGCGAGCTGTTATACCATCAAATAGCTGCCACGATTCTGTCTTCGTCAATACAACCATCGTCTAGCATGCAAATATACCCATATACAAATTTAATAAATTTAACCCCCCAACTACCTCTCGAATTAGGGACAAATCGGATTCGTAAACAACACTATGAATAAGTAAGACAAACAGGGAAATTCTCAAATATGGGACTTTTTTTAGACGCTAATTTGAGTTGATCTTATTTGTAGCACTTTACAAAATCACTCATTCACAGACCGCGACTAAGTGGATTGTATTTAAATCTTGTTAATTGTGAAAACAACGAAAACAGTTTTGAACCATTTTCATATTTAATATTTTTATTCGCACCAAGGACAACAATACAATTTGGTTACATTTAATTTCTTTACACATTTTACTAAAACAGATATACTGGTAACATCAAAAAGCTAAATATTTCAGTTTATTTCACAGATTTTCGAAATAACTATTCGATTCTACGTTTAGGCGACCAATAATTTTAAAAGTAACTTCGTTCAAGTCGAATTGTTTAATTTCATCAGTTAAAACTATTACTTATTTGAAGTTTTGTTGAAATTAACTTTTATTAACTTTGTTTACTGTTACGATTAAGTTTTTTAAATACTTTGTTTGTCCTCAACGAATAAAATACTCGATTACTTTCACTGCGCATCCTAAAACTTTGCATATTGGTTGCATATTGATTTTATTTTAAATCAAAAAAGTTATATTTACCAGTAACTATAATTTTGGCGTAATAGGCATACATTGAGGAACGGCTTATTGCGAAGGCCATATCTACATTTTCTCTTAAGCGCAAATTTAATTTAAATTTTAACAAAAAGTTAAACACATTAGTTTTATATTTTCAAAAAAAAAATTATGTATAGTATTAAAAGTAAAAATTTATTATTTGTAACTAAGTTTAATTTAATTAATGTCTTAGCTTTTTTCAAAAAATTAGAATAAAGCTGTTTTAAATTTTATATTCTTCATCAATTTGTCATTTACACTTATAGTGCTTGTTATAATTTATTTTAATCAACCTTTTAACTTTTAAAATTTTAATTTTTTCGAGATATTATTCTAAAACAATTAAGTATATCAATTCAATTTCAATGCATTTTTTTCTTGAAATCAGAGGAAAAAAATAATAATGTATTTATGAAATATATTGTACTAAATTGTTGCCCACTGTTTTTCTAGCATATAAAGCCCATTGTATTTCTATCATTCATCATAAAGTGCAATTTCTAATAAAAAAAAAATTTCTTTCAAAATTAACTTCAGCTCAAGTTAAATCATCGATTTCATCAACTAAAATACTTTTTTTATAGTTCAGTTGAAAATAGTTTTTGTTACTATTAATACTTAACATTTTCTTTCCATTGCTCGGCATTGTAGAATGACATTACACAGTGGATAAAACGATTGATCGCCGCTTTAAAGAAAAAATGTAAACTTCAATTTTAGCTTCCACACTACGTTTATAACTTAAAAAGTGGAAGGTATTATAAT
This sequence comes from Oedothorax gibbosus, assembly GCA_019343175.1. Lineage (NCBI taxonomy): Eukaryota > Metazoa > Arthropoda > Arachnida > Araneae > Linyphiidae > Oedothorax > Oedothorax gibbosus. The sequence goes on along the minus strand of JAFNEN010000741.1, from coordinate 73,194 downwards.
CGTTCAGTCCGTCTGTCTGTCCGTCACCCACTTTCATAGCCCAAACTACAAATGCTACGGACAAGTGTGACACGTCAAATAAATTCAGCGCATCAAAATTAGAATACATTGAAAATTTCAGAAAAGAATTCGAAGTTCTTCAATTATTTAAAAAAAACTGCAAAATTTAATGCTCATTTAAAAAGCATAAGAAGCCATTTTTATTAGAATTAAATCACCATCGCCATTCGCAACAATCGCTCGAGAAACTTTAATTCTTTTAGACAATAAATTGAAATAAATTTATTTTTGCGACATGATCAATTTGAAATGGCGTCAATATATTCATACGGATTCTTTGTATGTTGATTGAAATGTTTTCATTTATTTATAAAAGCGAGGAATATTACATATTTATCTTTAAATATAAATTAATTTTTGCAAACGATAAGTAATAATTATTGAATTTTCGAAATAAAAAGAAACTAGCCAAATTAGCATGAAATGTTTATATAGAATAATGCTGTGTTGTTGCTTTACCTGTTAACACAACTGTTGTGTGGAAGCGGGTTAAGTGACAGATTCTGTTACAAACCTACTTGTTAATATTTAAAATTATTTTTAGAAGAAAGATTTTATAATAAATATCTTTATAACAAGCAAACGATTTATTATAAAAGGAAAACAATTATATGTATTCGTAACTAGGAATTTGTTTACCAATTTCAGTATTTTTTTTAGGTGTTCCATGCAAAAGTTGGATGAAATAGGTTTTTGTTAATAAATGCTCGTAAGAATACAAAAGCTATTTGTGGTATCACCAAAATTAGAATGAGATTATTTTTACATGAAATGAAAAGCAATATTTCCACCTTTCTAAAAATGTCAAACAATTTAAGATGGGATGAATGAAATGGTTGGATGGGATGGATGAAATAAAGAAGCAAATCTTTTTTTCCGACACCTGGACCCAAGTTACCATCCATGGCCAAAGATACTCTCTTCGACAGTACATAATTATCTCGTTTTAAATATAAATTTCAAATTCTTTCAAATGTTGCTTCAGCTCAAGTTAAATCGTTGATTTCATCAAGTAAAATGTTTCAAAGTTCAGTTGAATTAAATTAGCTTTTGTTACTATTGTTATCTGCTGTTTTGGCAAATTAACAAGAATCCTTTGTCTGTCCCCAAATACTAACCTCTTCCGGAATAACCAGCTAACCCTTTTAGTGTGGAATCGCAAACAAGTACAGTGGGTTAGGAGTTCGCTTTGCATGCGAAAGGTCGCAGGTTCGGTTGCGGGCATTGTTAAAATGACTGCTGACCTCAGTGCAGCAGCGTGCAATGTGCAACCAAAAAGTCCGACGAATAATACTCCGTTTAGCATTGAGCTAAAAGAAACGTGGAGTGAGGTGTGTGATTCACTGAACAGAGCAGCAAACGAGCCGGTTCAATAACGAAACGCGGAGGAATACACGGCACTGCAGCAGAAACGAACCGGCAGAAAACCTAGAAACTTGCCCATTTCGCTATTGGGTTCGCTGGCTCTTGGTTAGTGATCCACATGGTTATTTCTTAAAGTTGGAGTTTAAAATTAAAGCAAGTCAATTCTTACGAACTAAAAATGTTACAATACATTTAGGAGCCCAAGTCAATATGATAGAGGGGTCTCATACAAGCATTACATACAAAGTGTAGGGAAAATAGTCCTTTTCTGCCCGGTTCGCTCAAAAGGGTGTGAGTGGGATTTCGGCTCGCTGACACCTCACTCCAGTTTCCCTTCTAGCTCAATGCCGTTTAAAAGGAGTGCACGTTAAATATGTTCCAAACTCCCGACGCCGCGTACGATGTCGCCCTTAAAAGTTGAGTTGGGTTAGGTACCCATTTTTGAGATGGTTTTTTAAAAAAAATTTCAACAATTTTAAACGTTAAAAAGATAAAGATAAAATGCAGGAAACGTACAACAGGTGTCGGCACGTCACATGTGTATGGATCTGAATAATAACGCCCTTCTCCAAAGCCCTTGTGTAGCTCTGGTGCGACGATATTTCAATTCAACTAATCCTCATTCGCCAAACCACACTTCGCCCGATAAGCAAACAGCGTAACAGAGCCAATCCTACGCATTAATCGCTATTCTCAAAAGTATTAAACTACACTTTAATCTTTCTTTGTCTGCACTGTTAGAACTTAAACCCTTCTTTTCGCAATAAAACATATAATATTGTAAAACATATAATATTTGATGGATTTTTTTTACATTTATTAGAGCCAAAAAATTATTGCATTGAGCAACCAGAGATCCTGTTAGTGCCGAATTGTGCCCTCACTCTCTTAATTTAATTTGAAAAAAGGTCTTTGTTCAAAATTTGCAGTACTAATTGGGTATTGCTTTTTAAATTGAATTGAAAAGATGCCAGAGTCCTTAGAGTCGAGGTTTCCAAATTTTATTAAAACATTAAAACATAAGAAAAACTGGTACTAAATTGTAATAATCTTTTTATCTTTGAGTGCATTATTTAGGACTATTCTGTCAAATTAGGAGTTAATCAGCTTATATAATAAGCTAGTAAGTGTGGTACCCTTAAGAAATTCCTTTTAAACACATTATGTAAAATTAATGATTATATATTGATTTATTTCATCTAAGGGACGTACTACAAAAACTAAACTATAGATATTTTAATTCCGTGGTATACTTTTCAAACAAAATAATTTTATAAAAATTAATGCGAAATAAAGCATTGTTTCTCTTTCTTTGAGATAAACTGGTAAGTACGGAAAAATAAATTTATCATTGACATTTGCTTAATTCAAGTAGGAACTATTCCTCAAACTCATTAAATTCTTTTTTTATAAGTTTATTTTTGAGAGATTTAACTGCGGTTACAAGCGGTTTTTAGGCTGCAATTCAACTTGAAAACTTTCCACAAAACGTAGTAACTTTACATTATGAAAATTATGCATGTGAAAAATAAAGAGCAGTAAATAATGCACTTATAAACCTACAATAAAATTTAAAAGGGTTCTTAACTATTTTCCATGAACTAAGAAAAATTTCATAGAGAATGTAGAGGAGACATTGGGAGGGGAATGATGACTATTCTCGCGCTTTTATAACAGATCCAAAAACTAGTAGCCTTTTGAAATTGTTTTGAGACGTTGATAGTACTTTTGTGAATAGAAATCTCATACTTCGTTCTTCATTATTCGTCTCATATAGAAAGTGTGCGATAGCCCACGGTTTTACTATCTCTATGGTTAAAAGAAACAGGGCAACTCGCAAATAGGGAACTATTTTTAACCCCTATTTATAAATTATCTTATTTGTAGCACACGGGGAAAATATCACTCATCCTTGGACTGCTTTTGAAATAATTTAAAAATACTTTCACTTGACGAAATCGACGACTTAACAGGACAAGGAGTTATATTTTTGAAAGAATTTGACATTTCACCGTAAAGCATGGTAGTAACCAAACATTTGGATTGCAACCATAGTAGCATTACTTCTACATTATCAACCAATGAAAATATGCCATTTTCATTTTTTTAATATACTTCCAGGAATAATTGATATCGTCAACTACATTTTAAATTTTTCTTTTAAATAAGTTTTACAAAACAAATTACTGGTATTATTAAATTGTTAAATATTTAAATTTGATTCATAAATAAATAACTTTCGGTATATCAACCCTTCTAAAAGCGAGTCGATCATCTTCAAGAGAAACAGAAACTCTGCCATCACATCCAAGCCACGATTCATCGGTACCGAAATCCCCATTTCCAATGTTGTCAAATACCTAGGTGTACACCTAGACTCTAAACTCAACTTTAAAGCTCACATCGAGAAGAGCATTAGAAAAGCTCAAGTAGCATCTATTGCCCTAAACCCAATAACTGGCCGAAACTCAGACTCCCGACCAGAACGAAGAGACTACTTTATCAAACAATGATTAAACCAGTCCTATTATATGTATGTCCAGCCTGGGCTACTGCCAGCAAAACAAACAGAAAAAAACTACAAGTTTTTCAAAACAAATCCTTAAGGAGAATGGTTGGAGCTCCTTGGTTCATTAGAAACGAAGATCTGCACAGAGACTTAAAAATAGAACCAATCGACTCGGCAATTCTATCAATCGCGCATAAACACGTCACTACTATGAAGAGCTCTAAATACGAGCACATACGTGAAATAGTAAATTATGACTCTACTATAGACCAACCCTTTAAAAGGCCCTGTACTATTCACCATAACTCAAATTGGTGAATAACACATAATAACTGTTTATAGCTATTGTAAATTTATCTACTAATTCAGCTGCAGCAGAAGCTGCACTTTGAGACTAAGAGTCCTCCGTCCCCACTGGGGTTACCGGCGATGGAAGTTTGGAGGTCCTCGGGTCAAAACTGATGTTCAAGTACGATACAAGATATACAAGATCTATTCAATTTAAAGTTTAAAGTCACATTCTTTCAAAAATAATTTCAGCTCAAGTTAAATCCTCGATTTCATTAAGTAAAATGATTTTTTAAAATTAATTTTGTTACTCTTATGCTGTTTTGGTTTAAAAAAAAGATAGAAACAGAAATGCTTTGCCAGCCCCAAACTATTTTTCTGGCGCATGTAGATAACCCCCTTTAGTGTGGCATCGAAAACAAATATTCTAACATACATATACACGCGCTGGTAAGTTCGGTTACTTTTTTTGCAGATTGTTGACAATATGACCTGTATGTTGACAATATGGACCTGTATATTTATTATATTTAAAAGGGGACCAATTTTTTTTTCAAATAGCGCCCAATTGTGTCCAATCTGCGACAGGGGCCCACTTTGCCACTAGAGGCCCTATATATATTATATAAAAGAGGACCTACAAATGTTGTTCATATTGGGCCCAATATATTCCTGAAGGGGTCCAGGGACCTCCTTTCCTCTGGGGGCCCTGGGCCTGTATATATTATATAAAGGGGCTTACATATTGTTCAAATCGGGCCCACTTTGCCTCTAAAGGCCCTTATTAATATAAATAAAAGAGGCCTACATATTTTGTTCAAATTGGGCCCAATATGATCCCATTCGGGCCCATTTGGTTTCTGGGGGCACTTAGATGTTGTAAAAGGGGCTCCAAATTTTGTAAAAATCAATATATTTTTTCGACAAAATTTAGATAATCAACCTCAAAATCGATGATTTCATAGTCTTTAAAAAGGATAGAAACTTGAAATTAAGTAATTGTGAAAAAAAATGGTTTAAACAAATTTTATGTGCATTCATTGTTGTTAAAATATGGAAATATTTTATATTGCAATGTCACGTCATTTCATTTTAGCGCGCGATGTCGTCTCATGCTGAGCACGAGCGGCATCGTATGATTTGTAAAGATTGATCAAATTGGTCATTCTAAGGTTTTTCCATCGACTTGTGGTTTGGATATCTTTTGTCTGTATCGTTTAATAACTGTTCTTCTTTTTATGTCTTCTGCAAAGTCCAGTATTCACTCTGCAAACTTAACAGGTTATGGACAAGCGTGGAAGAAATTGGAAGAAAATTATCAGTCAAGAGGACCTGCTCGAAAAGCTTCTCTGCGGAAGTCTTTGATTCAACACAAGATGTCTGAATCTAGAATGGATGTCCGAGATCACTTGCGAACTTTTTTCGATTTAGTAGATAGATTGTCTGAGATGGAAATAAGTATTGATAAGGATTTAATGTCTGTGATGCTGCTATATAGTCTATCAAATAATTTCGAAAATAAATGTTACAACGATCTTGAATGCACGATTTCTCAGAATACTAATAATATAGATAAGGAAGTTGAATGCTCGAATTTTTGGATATTTCACAGGGGGCTCCTAATTTTCTGAAGGCCAGGCCCCAAATTTTATAAGTATAGGACCCTTTTTAAAGGCACAGTAAGTAATAGAGGACCCCTTCGAGGGAACGTATAGGCTGGTTGCGGCAATTGCAAATAAACTGGTTGTACAATTCAATGCTTAAAACCTACTTTTTATGGTTCTACGTTCTAAACAATTGTATAGTGTATAATAGGGTATTTGACTAAAACAATTTTACTAGCTTAAAATATTCTTATGCCAAAAATTTTAGACGTGTTTTTTTTTTCTTTTTTTCAAATTCCCCATAAAAAGGGAGGAAAATGAATTTTAAAATTAGGACGAAAAAATACGCCCGAAATCGCTTTGTGGCTGTCACGTGGTATCTAATGACGTCACTAGTAACTGTAAACAAACTTTGAAACACCCTTTTGTTATAATATATATATATATATATATATATATTATATATATATATATATATATATATAATATATATATATATATATATATATATATATATATATATATATATATATATATATATATATATATATTATATATATATATATATATATATATATATTATATATTATATATTATGATATATATATTATATATATATAATATATATATATATATATTAATATATATATATATATATATAATATATTATATATATATATATATATATATATATCCCTCGTGTAGCTCTAGTGGGACGTTATTTAAGCCAAAACCAAATGAACTATCATTAATCAACCTTAAAGGCGCCTGTTGTGTGATACATCAGAATTTTCAAGGTCGTTGGTTTAATGTTTTCTTCCTTTTGCAAGGCCGTATTTGTTTATCAAGTTCACATATAATCTTATATACAGTCCCCTAAAGGGTAATTAAAGAGTATTTTGTGATTTACTCAGCAAATTATCGATAAAATTTTTTAAAAATTGGGATTTCGCTTAAACTTCATGTCTTAAATTTATTTCTGTAAAAATATTAAGGGGTTTCTCTTCATAATTTTTTTTTAATTAATATAATAATTATTTAAAAATATAAAATTTGTTTTAAATACCCCAATAGTGTATGCATTTTGTTTGGGTTATTATAATTATTATTCAGTAAAAAATTCGTTTCATTATCTTAATTATTTATAGAGTGGGGTAGTTTTTAATGTGCAACTCATTTAACATTGCAGCCCCTAAACTTTGCACGTCTCTAACTACACTAATAATGCTCAAAAACTAACAAAACTTGGTATTTCGTGTTAAAATATGTAATAAATTTGAAATATGGACTCAAAAAGGGGTGTTTTTATTCAAAATTTTGAAGTTGGTAACATTTTTAATATGAAGACGACCCCTTATGCAAATGTCGTGTCATTAATTTAACTCAGAATGTTATTTTTTCACAAAGTCAAAAAGGTCCGATTCCATAGGCTCATTAACGTCCGAAATAATCCTAGTGTTTACTTTTTTTTTGTCCACAGCTGTACGTGTGTATGTATAGTCTTCGATTATTTTGATACTTACAACTCGATCAAAACATTTACTGAAACATTTGAAGCTCACCGGAAACTACATTTTTGGTTTGGTCATTTATTTCACGATTAGTATTAACTGTATTTTATGAGCAGCGAATATTTTTTGATTATATTGAGACAAAAAGATATCAGACTAGGTATAGTAATGTTCAAAGAATGAATTTGGCATTGTGTTGACTATGAACCTTTTAGATTTCAATTTGACATTAGTAGATTAAGCCTAATTGCTCTAATTAATTTTCAAAAATTCAGGTGTTGGTCAAAATTAAACGATACAAATGTCTAATATGTCAGTTTTTTTTTATTCTTGGATTTCAACAAAATTCTCAGGTTTTTTTTCTTTAATAGGATTGTTTCAGATTATATTAATCTCTTGCTTTTATTTTTGCATTTCCTGCGGTTATTTAGATTGGTTGTTTCAATTCACTCTGAAATTTAGCGTTTTTATGCAAAACTTTAACAAAACATCAATGTTGTATAAACCTCTATACCTCTTGAACTGTTGCCACTCACGATGTGAAACATGCCCAATCCCAAAACCCAATATAAGTATTATTTTGGAGAAGAAGACGTTTTGTTTCCAGCCGTGTCTCGCTCAATGTTAAGAAAACGCGGCCGTTGCCAAAAGCTGGGAGGAAAACTATTTGGCATCTTTTCTAATTTGGCGCTTTTACTTGGCTCCATCGATCTATAAATGTTACTAGATAGACCAAAATACTTAGGAAAATGAGGCCACTGCCAGATCTATGTTAGCGACTGTTATTTTTCTATTCTTTATTTTATTTGGAGGAAAGTGTGGTGAACGAATGTAAACAATATGAAATTTAATTGAATTTGTCTGATAGAAAGAAACTTTTAAAAAAAGAACACAATTATTCGAAAAGTTCATAATTAATTATTTAATCGTAAAAGATATAGCAATAAAAATATTTAACTTACCTTCCGTACTTGATGAATGCTATTCCCAAGTCTTTCGTTTAGTTGAAGTGTAAAATTAAAACTCCTTATTTGATTTTTATTAGCAAACGATAATAAATGTAGAAACGAAAATTAATATATTCGACCATTGATTTCTTCGCATGCTCACTAATCCTCTTCATCAGTATTGATTGCAGAAGTAGATGTGTGTTGACACTAGATCGCTACTTCTAGTTATATTTAGTTCGAAAATTAAATTTAAATTAAAAAAAATTTGAATTTGGCGGTCAAGTTTATAAAAACCGCCAAATGACTTCATTTTTCTTTACTGCGCATGCCCTGGATCGCAAAAAACGGCCGCGCTTTTTCAGATGCGTCGCCATTGGAGCGCGACATGGCTGTTTGTTTCTCACATTTTAGGTAGGTAGATTGGTACATGTATTTTCCGGTTTGTGTGCTTGATCAGAGACCCGCTTATAAACCTTCAAGTAAGACAGACACAGACAGAATTGTTACTGACACAGTGAGAGAAAGTACACTCAGTACGATGGCGGGAATCGAACCGGTACCCGGTATAGTGCGCAGACTTCTAGCGTTATGAGCTGCGATTAAACCAACTAGGCCAACCGGGCCTCCGTTCACATTTTTATCGCCAAAACTTTTCATGTTCTTCTAACCTCCTTTCTGGTAGTGCTTTGCATTGCCATGCCACAGATCCGGGGTTCGAATCCTTTATTGGGCGGGGTTCACTCAACTTTTCATCCCTTAATTGAGTCCATAAAATGAGGACCAAGCATTCTTGGGAACTAAACACAGGGGGTCCCGCGTGAGGCTAACCACCTAACCAGGACATATGCTTAGCACCCCAAGCCTTTGGTCACGAAAACTGAATTGTGCAAGGCAGGGCTTGTCCCAGTAATGGGCTGTTGCGCCGAGGAGTTTAGTTTTTTCTAACCCCAATCCGCCAAACCACATTTCTCTCGTCACCCAAAAACAGTTAAGCAATCCTACGCACACAGCTTATAACCCCAAATGGTTAAGTTATAAATAACAACCTGCAAAACACGAGATATTAATGTTCTCCATAAATCGCCACGGGAGATTGTCTAACCGTTATCGTCAAGCTAATAAAAAAAGGGGGAATAACCTTCTATATTTTGACCAGTGACAACGCTAGTCGAAATTGTTGAGCTTCCGGTGTAAGAGTGGCGTAATGTCCGGTTTGTTTGTGAATCTTCACCATTTCTTAATGAAGTAGACTGCCAAAAGAAAATTTGATTGCTTGTGATGTCCCTTTTGTTTATATATTGCACAATACCGATAAGGTATTGTTTGAAATTTTTTAATAACAATAATTAAACGAATTCTACAAAGAATTTTTTTTTATAAAAACATTAAAATAAAACAAAAACTGGTATTTACGTAGTTAAAAAATATTTCGCAATTTAGTTGTTAATACTAAACCTTTTCTAGAGTATCTATTGATATGCGTTGAAGTATCTATACTGAGGTGACGTCAGATCCAGTTTTTTTTTACTACACAGGTACTACATGTTATAAAAAATTTTATTTCTGTATTTAAGTTATAAAAAATTTCCAGGTTTTTCAAGCAATAATCGTGTTCTTCAGTAAATCTTTTAAAATCTCTTGCGTAAAAATTATTTTAAAACAAGGGCTTAAAAAAATTAAAATTCTTGTTTCGTAAAGACAGAGGAGGAGGTGTCGCCATTTACATTAAAAGGAGTATCAAGAGCACGGAATTCATCCTGCCAACACTAAATACCATCGAAGCCACAGCAATTATTATTGAAAACAACCACTTTGGCCAACTCTTAGTTATCTCAGTCTACAATCCCCCCAACTCCAGACTCACAAATGAAGACATTCACGCCCTCATGAACACCGGGCTACCCACCATACTTGCAGGTGACTTAAATGCAAAATCGACCTCATGGGGATGCAGAGCAGACAACAACAACGGTCTGACTCTCAAAAACTACATAGTTAACAATGGCATCACCCTCATTGCCCCAGACGAACCCACCCACTATCCTGGTACACTCTCTCATAGACCAGACATACTGGACATCATGCTTCTGAAAGGGATCCCCAGTTACCCCACTCTCAAGGTCCATCATAGCCTCTCTTCCGACCACTGCCCCATCACATTCACTTTATACGGACTAACACAATCGCCTGAATCCCTCAGATTCATTACAAACTGGGAGAAATTTCATGAACTCTCCCATGATAAGATCCAAGCTAGCCCAGACCTAACTACCATCGACAAAATAGACGAGTCCATTGAGAATCTCACAGAAAAAATCAGAAGAGATATAGACAGCAGCTCTAGACCAATGGAAATTAACAAAAACCACAAGCTTCCCCATGAGATACGGGTAGAAATTAGAACAAAAAATAGACTGAGGAAAGTCTTCAAAAATTCAAGACATCCCAGAGACAAACGCTTATGGAACGAGGCCTGCCGCAAAGTCAGCGACCTCATAAAAAACCATAAGCAGGCCACCTGGGAAGAGACAGTTATGAAGCTATCCACAGAAAATAACTCAGTTTGGAGGATGGCAAAGGCCTTGAAATCAAAAACCCAAAGTATAGGTCCTCTCAAGGGGCCAGTCGGGATGGCCTACACCGAGCACGACATGGCTCAAGTGCTATCAGACAGCCTCAGTGGGCAATTTTCACCCCACGACAACCCGATAAATCATGACTTGGTTGAAGAGGTAGAGAGGAAGGTTACCCTTTACCTCACCACCAACCCCACCACCAACATCGATCACACTTCCCCTAACGAAGTCATGCAAGTTATTAAAAAACTTGACCCTAAGAAAGCTTCTGGGCACGACCTCATCTCAAACAAAGCCCTCAAATATCTAGCCCCTAAATCCATAGTACTTATCACCAACATTTTCAATGCGTGCATAAGGAAACATTACTTCCCTTCTAAATGGAAAAAAGCAATTGTCATCCTATTTAGGAAGCAGGGGAAAAGCCCCCTCTTACCAACTAGTTACAGACCTATTAGCTTACTCCCCACCTTGGCCAAAGTCTTCGAAAGAATTATCCTATCGAGACTAAACAACTTCACCCAAACAAACAGAACTGTCAACCCCAACCAATATGGGTTCAGACAAGGGCATTCCACCATACATCAAGTTCACAGAATTGTTGAGTATATAAGCAACGCTTTTAACAATAAAGAACACGTTGGTGCTGTCTTCCTAGACATTGAGAAGGCCTTCGACAGCTTATGGCACGAAGGCCTTATTATGAAACTAATTCAAGCCAACCTACCGAAGCCCCTCATTCATATGATTTATTCTTTCCTCACTGACAGGAGCTTCCAGGTCAGGATAAACAATACATTGTCAGAGACGAAGGCTATAAAAGCAGGAGTACCTCAGGGTAGCTCCCTCTCGCCCAGCCTCTTCAATCTGTACATAAATGATTTTCCGGCCAAAACCAACACCATTACTGCTCAATTTGCAGATGATACTGCAATTCTGGCCAAGTCAAAAAGAGGCAATATTGCCTTTGAGAAACTACAAAACGCGCTTTACTCAGTCGAGACTTGGTGTGAGGACTGGCGAGTTAAAATCAACGGACAGAAAAGTGTATCGGTTCTTTTCCGCAACCACAAAGTTAAAACTCACTATGACACCAACCTTGAGATTTTTAACTCTGAAATTCAAAACCAGCCCCACACCAAGTATCTCGGAGTCCATCTCGACAGCAGACTGAGCTTTAGAGAGCATATTAAACAAGCCATCGCAAAGGCGACAGGAGCAGCCATTAGCCTAGGACCAATAATTGGAAGAAACTCCAATATGTCCCTACGAAACAAAGTCTTGCTCTACAAAAGTATGATCAAACCAGTACTATTATACGCGTCCCCAGTCTGGGCAACAGCAAAAAAATGCCATAGACAAAAAATCCAAACCTTCCAGAACAAGACACTGAGGAATCTCACAAACGCCCCTTGGTTCGTCAGAAATACAATCATCCACAATGACTTGGGAATCGAATCTATCGACTCAGCCATCCTCTCGGCCTCCCATAAGTATTTTAATGCAATGGAAGCATCCGAGCATGAAAACATAGCTCAAATCATCAATTATGATCAATTCGTTGATCAAGCCTTCAAACGTCCCCGGACGGTCCACCACAACCCATTGTGGTAGAGGTAGGATCTTTTCCACCAGCGTTCTGCTAGGGTTCTAGGACCCCCCCCCCCCCCACATCTATGTTTATACCGGTCTACTGACCACTTCTTATCCCAGTGAATCGTTTCGCCCCTTTTAGGGACTACTTCGACGTGTAGTAAGGACGCTTCGCGTCGAGACTACGAATCCTTATTTCGATCTCCGATCTCCGTTTCGTAAAGTAATATATCTTTGCTGAAAAGTCATGGGTGTAAACTACGAGGTGATATATGGCTGTGATAGAGCTCTTTACAGTTTACACTGGGGAAGCAATCAACTCATTATGGTCATTTAGTTTTAATAAATCTCTTTGATGATATAAGTTATGTAAAGATTGTCTCTATTTTAGTTTTTTATTAAAAATGTCCTTTTATTTAAATATATTGCAAGCATTCGTTCTTTAAAAGTACTTTGCATTTTAATGGTAACTTTCAAAAACAAATGTTCCCATTTAATTAAAAGGTCTTGTGGTCAATTAAATTTAATTAACATATATTAGGACTAAAAAAAAGTTATTTTTAAATAAAGGAAAGCGATATTTTTTCCCCGATATACGAGGGCTGTTTTTTTTCAACCTCCGATGGGCTGTAACAAAAAGACGGGTCAAGATACAAAAAAGATTTTTTTTACCAAAAGTAAAGTATAATACTGCTTATTTCTCCGTATAATCACTTTGACGATTAAAGCATTTGTCATGTCTGTAAACAAGCTTTGAAATACCCTCTTCATAAAGTGTAGCCGCCTATGATTTGAAGGGAGTTGTGACGGTTTCTTTGAGCTCCACGTCAACTTGGAAGCGCTACAATCCAAGCCACTATGCTTATCAATAATCCAGTTATGGTAAACCTTCGAGTTTCCTAAACACTTGGTCAACTCGATGAACAATACTGATGTTCATGAAGAAGGGGACCAAGGAAGCAAGCCTGTCGCTACAGACGGTATTGTTCAGCGAGTTGACCAAGTATTTAGGGAAACTCCAAGGTTCACCATAAGTGAATTATGGACTAGCAGTGGCTTAGAGGACAGAAAAAAATTGACGTAAAGCTTCCAAATTTACTTTTTTTTAAACGAAACCGTCACAACTCCCTCCCAATCATTGGCGGCTACATTTTATGAAGAGAGTTTTCAAAGCTTGTTTACAGGTATAACAAATGCCTTAATCGCCAAGATGATTATGTGGAGAAATAAGCAGTATTGTACCTTTATTGTATTGTAAAAAATCTTTTTTGTATCTTGACAAGTCTTTTTGTTACAGCCCATCGGAGGTTGAAAAAAAACAGCCCTCGTACATACTACAGAAGGGGGCTGGGGACCCCAGTCGGTTAAGGAGTTTACTTTGCATTCGAAAAGTTCCAGGTTCCGACATAGCCTACAAAAATGTCCTACGAATAATACCCCATGTGAGAGAGTTCACACTAAATATACTCCAAAGTCCCAACGTTGCGTATGATGTTGCCCTATAACGGTTGCGTTGGGAGCCTACTCAGGTGTCGGCTCGTCACTTGACTGTGGTTCGAAATTACGACGCCCGTCGTCAACAGCCCTCTTATAGATCTAGTGCGACGATAATTCAAACTAAACTACACATACTACCGGAGACCCGTATTATATAATCACTGTATTGTTTGGCTCCTCTAATTCTTGTGATTGATATGAGAAAAGTAACGAATAATTAACCACTAACCGTCGCTATTCTCATAACGAGCTGCGATTATGCCATTATTTAGTATTTTTTGTCTGAATTGTTAGAATACAAATGCTTCTTTTCGGAAATATTATCTCCAAATCAATTTTTGATGGGACGTATTTTGGATATTAAACTGAGTAAATAAAAGCTCATTTACTAATGCGAGTTATAGTACGTGCAAAATTGTGCACCAATTGCTTTTTAGTAGCTATCCTTCTTAGGTTCAAAATACAAAAACTTATTAGGTTTTTGTTTATTAAATTAGGAAAAGAAAAATAAAGAAGAAATTAGATGGAAAGGAATTTAAATATTATTACATCTTTGTAATTAAAGAAAAACTGGTACTGAATTATAATATAAAATTATCTGTTTTGAACTACAATGGTACCATTTGCAACAAAATTTTATTTCGACAAGTAATAGGTTTAATGATTATTAAAAATAACCGAATATATATTATACAATATACATACTACTTAGCAAAGCATTATTTTATCATAATAAAAAAATACAATTTATTTCTTACTCATTTCCTTTTTTTCCATTCCTACTGAAACAGAAACAAATAGGTTTGTAACAGAATCTGTCACTTAACCCGCTTCCACACAAAAGTTGTGTTAAACAGGTAAAAAGGCGCCAAACACTGCATTAATTCTATATTAAACATTTACATGCTAAATTTGGCTAGTTTTATTTATTTTATTTCGAAAATTCAATAATTATCACTTATCGTTTGCAAAAATTAATTTGTATTTCAAAGAATAAATATGTACTATTCCTCGCTTTTAAATAGAATGAAAATATTTCATATCAACATACAAAGAATTTCGTTGTGACATATATTTGACGTCATTTCAAACTGATCGATGTCGTAAAATAAATTTATTTTAATTTATTGTCCAAAAAATTAAGTTTCTCTTGCGATTGTTGCGAATGGCAATGGTGATTTAATTCTAATAACTAACAGGGCCTTTAGCCATTTGTAATTCAAACTTTTAAACGCCAAATTATTTTCATTAATCTTCTTTCTCAGATTTAATAATTAGATTAAATTAAATTACAGTTCGAAAAATATATAATTAGTACAAATGATGCTTTAAAAATAAAAGCGAAACTTTGCATATTTTTTTTATGCCAAGTTAGAATTCTCTATGCATCTTTCTTCATACATATATAATGAACTATCAAAAGAACTCTATTGTGATATTACAACAATCCAAACTGAATTATATCACATAAATAAATATTCTTTCAAATATTTGTATTTTTTTTAGTAAAATTTCTCGTACGTTTAACGAAATGGCAACAGTGAACATATTGAATAAAAATGGAATTTGCATGTTATTTCAATATAGATTAAATTTTAAGTTATTTAAATTTTAAATAAACTTCTCATTTAAATTTTTTAATGAAATTTGGAATGTAGCCTAATCTGATTTTTTGCTTCAAAATGACGTATCCCACTTGTCTGTGGGACTTGTGGTTCTTTCTGTGAAAGTGGGTGACAGACGGACAGACAGACAGACAGACGGACTGAACGATTATAAAACCTTCCACTTTTTACGTTATAAACTTAGTGTGGAAGCTAAAAATGTCTTCGTAATAAACTATTTGCGCTAAGAATTAACTTTTTTTTCTTCATGAATCTTATCCAATATCGTGTGTATAAAATTATTTGTTAAAAATAGGATAAAAGTTGTTTCAGTGCAACAAAAGCAAATTGGTGTGGTTTAGTAACTGGTACTAATAAAACTAACTTAACTAATTCGTAATAAAAAATGACGGACAATTTTGAACAGTACGGCACCTGGCTTCTAAACCCATAAATATTGAAGGAAGTAACATGGAATTTTCATGGTTGAGAGGCAAACAAAAATTTAGCAATTATGTCCAAAATTGAGCAAATCAGCAAAAAGTCGCAAAAATCAAGCTTCAGGAGTACATGGCAGCCTAGGAAGAAGCGAGCAGCAGCAGCAGCAGTAGCCTACACATGTACAGGCTAATATAAAATATTTCGTCTTGCATTTTAATTATACCATTTCCAATGAAAATGTCTTCTTTTTTTCAACTTCTTGTCATCTTTTTAAAAAGTTCGGTGATCAGTTAACATATACAGGGTGGCGCAAGTAAAAGTGGCCCCGGCATAGAGATACAAATGCAAGAAGATGATTGGCGAGAAAAACTATTGAAGCCGCCTGAAAGCCTCCAAGTCGAATTCATAAATTATTCAAGTGTTCAATAGTTTCACTTGGCAAACCCGTTGTTTGATTTGTTGGTTTGGTTGCTACTAGACTACACTTGCACATGAACTATTGGAGAGTTCAGATTTTATTGCGAGATGTGTCCGTGGATCGGATTAGTCCGTGGATCGGATGTCCGTGGATCGGTAAAGATGGCATAGTTACCTGCAAATAATTCGCCAAGCGTATTTTTGGCTTAATATTGCAGAGATCAATGGCTTCACATGGCAAATCTGTTTCTGCATTGGATTTTGACTTGACAGCATGTTTGTCGAGAGTGTATTCGATCATTTATGGCTAATTTCATGTAACTGTAGTGTAAGTCACAATTTAAGAGGAGCTTACAAGCTTTTCAAATTTGAAAAATAAATCAAATTAGAAAAAGCACGTACATTGTTTAATTTAAATGAGTGTAGATCAGCAATTCCGATAATTTTTTTTCTCATTTAGTGTTAAAATTTAGTTATAATCACTTTTTACACACATGTGACTCACACTACAGAAAGGATAATTTTGCATGGAATTAGCCCAAAGAGTCTATTTTGTAGAATAAATGCAAACCAAGAACGTCTGTGAGCCGAGAGTAACTTCGGGTTTGCAAGTGCGGACTATATGTATCAGTTGAAACACCGTCAAACTACCATGGCGTGATGGATAGGGTTTCTAACCTGCGGAAACTCTCATATGCTGAATATGATGGAGTTTTCATCGGCTTTCGTGTAAGTTTGGCGTTAAAAAGGTAGTTTCGTGCCGCTTTTTTTTTAATCAAAGGGCTTGTTTATCTTTTGAAGTGACTTAATAAAGTGTCCTTTGAAATGCAGGGGAGGTTAGAATAAGATACATAGTCAAAAATAATGCAAAAACCTATTTCCCCAGTGAAGCCTGGACTGTGGGGAGCCTAGTGGTCAGCGTCTCGGTCTCGAGATCGGAAGGTTTTGCGATCGTGTCCCGGTACCACTGAAGACCACCGAGTATATGCGGAGTGCGTGCTCGTTAAATCTGTTGGGTCTGAAAGTCCTGTGGTCGGTCATTGCACAGTTTACCACGGGTACAGGTCCCTGGAGACTATTTCCCTCCCCTTCAGGGATATGTCTAAATTGTGGAGGTGGTGATAGATGGCAGCATCTGTCTTGTATGTGTGTGTACGTCGTGTCCGTCCTTTTTGACGAAGGTTTATAAGCGGGTCTTTGTGACCAAGCACACAAGCCTGAATATATGTCTACCAACAAACCAAGTTGCATAGCCAAAAATAATGCGAAAACCTATTTCTCCAGTGAAGCCAATGCTTTTCTTTTCAAACACTTGTCTGGTGAATATTTTGGCGATTTTTCTAAATCTCCTCGTACTGTGATAAGCCACTATTATACTAAACCGTCCGAGTTTAGTTTGAATTATCGTCGCACTAGGATGGCATGAGAAGGTGCTTAGTGACACGAGGGCTATTGGCGACGGGCGTCGTATTTTAGAACCACAGTCACGTGACGAGTAGGCACCCAACGCAAACGAAAACCGTCCGAATTAAAGTTACACTCTTAAAACAAAAGAGTGAAATTCACTCCTATAGGAGAAGTGCATTTTCGGCACCGGAAAGGAGTGGAAATTAACTCAGGCTGAGTTAAAACCGCTCGTTTTAAGAGTGTAGGACGCAGATTGTTGTCTTTTATTTCTTTTACCCACTCCGAAAAAGAGTGAAATTCACTCCTATAGGAGAAGTGCATTTTCGGCACGAAAAGGAGTGGAAATTAACTCAGACTGAGTTAAAACCGCTCGTTTGTTTTAAGAGTGTATAATTCTAATCTAGGGGGTTAGTGTTGTGTATATATTTTGAAGGCCATAATATTAACATTAAGAAGTTGAATTGATGAGCGAATAGGATGGCATGAGAAGGTGCTTAGTGAAAATGATCAGAGTAACTACAACTAAATATTTTGTACACACTTTTAGAAATATCTAACATTTTTTACTTTTTAAACTTGACGAATAATACCCCGTGTAGAGGAAGTGCACGTTAAATATAATCCAAAGTCTTGATGCTGCGTGCTATGTCGCCCTTAACGGTTGCGTTTGGTGCCTACTCAGGTGTCGGTTCGTCACTTGATTGTGGTTCTAAATTACGGATCTCCAATAGTCCTCGTGTAGCTTTAGTGCGACGATGATTCAAACTAAACTTAAACTTTTAAAACTTGATCACACTTGCAACCGTAATAATCTTTGAGAAATATGTTTCGCTTTTTGAGAAATAGAATAGCATGAACAAAGATGTAGGGGTGTGAAATAGTTGTCGAAACCTGTGGGAATTCGGATAGCATACATCTGTACAAACGTATTAGTAGTTTTAATCCTCTATTCTGAAAATATAAAACTATAAAAAAAAAACTACGGGACAACCTAAGTAGGGTAAATAGAAATATGCTATGGAGAAGATCTTTCCGCGGATGTAAAGAGTTCCATAAATTATTTGCGAATCCATCCAGAAAACTTGTTTAAAACGTTAATTTCGTTTAAGGTCTAACATATTTGAATATTATTTGAGAAAATGTGGTAATTTTATTAGAATGAAAAGTGTATTTTGATTAAATTGTATTCAGATCATTTTGTATATAAATATTACCTTACAAGAGTTTCCAGCCAACGGATCATTGTTTCTTTTTCGCGTTCCAGGGTTGCCGATTCGATAGGATTTTGTTTTATTATGACAGCAGCAGATGTTTTTTTCATTATATCATAATTCACTGTGTAATTGGCGATTGAAGATGAATTTCTGTTTAAGAAAGAAGGTTCGGTTTAAATTATCGTCGCACTAGAGCTACACAAGGGCTATTGGCGACGGGCGTCGTATTTTAGAACCACAGTCAAGTGACGAGCCGACACCTGAATAGGCACCCAACGCAAACCGTTAAGGGCGACATCGTACGCAGCGTTAGGACTTTGAAGGATATTTAACGTGCACTCCCTTACACGGTATTATTCGTCGGACATTTTGGGCTGCACGAGCCGTTTATAGGTCGGCAGTTATTTTGACGATGCCCGGACCCGAACCCGGAACCTGTCGCATGCTAGGCGAGTGCCTAACCGTCTGGGCTCTCCAGCCCCTAAGAAAGAAGGCAATTTACAATTTTTTCCTTAAATTTAAAATAGAAGTTATCAAAAGCATTTGTCCAAATCTGGCTGAACAAAAGTAGATTTTAAAAATTTCAAATTTTTTGGAAAAAGTCGTTGGTAATTGTAGTCAAGTATTCAATAAATGTCATAAAGATTTTTTTATATTTCCTTTGTTACTTTTTGAGTCGTATTGTACGAAAAGTGAATACTTGTGATGTACATTATTAATTTTTTTGGTTTTGTTAAAATAGTTTTATAGTTTCTCGGTTTTCAGAAATATTTTGTATGCTTTCTATAAAGGGCTAGAAAAAAATCTCCAACTATAATTCGATTTATTTTTTAACCTTTTGTAGTTTTTTTATATGGTTTCTCAAGGTTTATCTTCGGTTATAATTGCAATAAAAGTTTGGAATTAACACTTTACAATACCGTAAAAACATTTGGTGTTTTTTGCGGTGTTACAATGGTTAACATTTTGAATAAGAACATAAACTCTCCTGTTTATTATATGTTTGTTATGTATTATTATTTTTCGCTTAAAAATATTATCCTTCTACAGTTATAACACAAAAAAGTGCGTTTTTTTGCAAAAATAATTATTACAATTGATTTTCATCCGCGGATTTAAATACTGCTCTGAATCCCTACTGCCTCATTTTTTAAAATTATATTTTAGAGATGTGTGTTTATTTCTAGCTTAAAAATATTAACCCTTTTAAAATTACAATTAAACAATACATATAGTTTTTAAGTATTTTGAAAAATATTTTTTATATAAATTTCACATAAAAATTTTAACTATTTTTCTAGTATTCTAAAAGCTTACAAATCAAAATTGTGTATTTTAATAAATTTACCCAACCCCTCACCATAATTTATAAATTAATTTATCAAAAAATATTAAATCAATACTGGGAGTGAAGAAAACAGGAAAAGATTAAACCTTTTTAGAATTAAGAATTTGAACAATTTAAATATTTTTTATTATTAACAATTATATTTCTTTGTATTTGGCACCTTGCTTTAAAAAAAGCGCCTTATTGCGCATCAAGAAATTTTTTTATTATACCATTAATTTACAATAGGCCAAATGAAGCTATGTCGGCGCCAAACTAGACGTCTGATTGAAACTTTTTTCTTGTTTCGTTTGAATCGGCGAGGTTGCGATGTGATTTATTGCCTTGTATCATAGCACCACGCTTTTCCCTTCCCTCTGCCTTTTTACTATTTGTTGTTACCCAAGTTAGGCTGTCCCCGAGTGTAGATTTTTGGCAAAGAAATAACGTTAAGAGGGACTGTCAGTCCCATAGAGCTTATGCATTAGCTATGAAATCACAACTTTTGCAAAAGAATTGCTTTGCCAAGTTATCCCATTTTCAGCAGGTATGGGAATCATCATAACATCAATTTAAAACAAAATTGGAAAAAAATAACATCCGGTTATTTAATTATTAATTGATAAAGTTTTAAAATAGTGTCGCCATCTGCTGTATATGTTTGGAATTTTAAAACTTCAAAAATGTATAATTAAATAACAAGATAACATTTTCGTTTCAAATTTGTTTCATTTCGATGTTATGTTGATTCCCATACCTACTAGGAAAAATGGGCTAACATGTCAAAGCAATACCTTTGCGGAAGTTGTGATTCAAAGCTAATGTTCTATGGGACAGACAGTCCCTTTTAAAATGCTGGAAATTTGGGTGCATCATATCGGTTTGACATCATTCAGGTGACTTCACTCGGTTTGCTTCCATGCATCTCCATCATCATCTAACCTCTAGGGGTTGTCGTGTTATTTTGGCATTAGAAAGAAGATTTCGTGCTTCTTTTTTTAATCAAGTTCCTGTTTTTATCTCTTTAGTGACTTAATAATTTGTTGCGAGGGTGCTGAAAAGCTCAGTCACTCTGACTGTTTGTGTGACGGAAAACTATCTGTTTAGCATAATGCAATGCATTTTTAATAAGCCGCACTGCGTGGCTGTATTTATATTGCTCCAGAGTAAATGTAAATGAAGCACAATTTTACGCAAGCTACTTTTTTACAAAATGTGGATATGTGGTCACCATTTATGTTGCTTAAGGGGATAGATACGGAACCCAAAACATTATTTC
The DNA here is from genome assembly GCA_019343175.1 of Oedothorax gibbosus. Lineage (NCBI taxonomy): Eukaryota > Metazoa > Arthropoda > Arachnida > Araneae > Linyphiidae > Oedothorax > Oedothorax gibbosus. The sequence goes on along the minus strand of JAFNEN010000741.1, from coordinate 51,552 downwards.
TAGAAATAATAACATGAACTTGTAAATTATAGTGGAATTGTATAATGTTTAATCTAAATAAACATTTTCTAGCAATAAAAACAAATATTTGCAAGTAATTTTTCATTTATTTTTTAAAAAAGTCAAAATTTTGAACTTTCTTAAAACGCTACTTTTTTTCAATTTTGAGAATACTTCCACCAAACTTTTATAGTTTGTTTTTAGTACTATTTGTTCAAGAACTGTGCATGGATTTTAAAATGTGAGCTACAGTCAAAAAGTAACATGGATTTATACAGAAAATCACAAAAAAAATTACAAATTATTAAATTCAACATTTTTTAAAAACGACTATACATAGTATACCTTATTCCATGCACAATTTTGTGCACCATTTATATAAGGATTTCAAAATTCTAACTTAATTAGCAAAAAAGCTTTAGGGATTTATTAAACACAAAAATTGAAAAACGCGAAACAGAAAAAAAAAAGTTGCAAGCAGACGAAATACGTATTCAAACTTATAGGAATGACTCCAGAAAATATTTGATACTTTTTTCTACAGAAGATATCATTATGAAACTTTCCGAAAATGTTCAGAAAGATATTGTGAATAATAAGAAGTAAAAACTGAAAAATCGATATTTTGACCAATTTTTGGGTACTGTATCCCCTTAAAGTAAAAAACAACTGAAATGTTGACATTTAAAAAATCATAATAAGTTCATAAGCGATTCATATGTAGTTTTTACGTTATTACTTTTCTGATGTAAGTCCGTCTGCCTTTAGTCGGGTTTTTTTTCATAAGGACTTTTTTCCTTTCAAATTATTGCCTTTCCACGTTATTCCGTTAGTAGTTCCTAATAAATGAGAACTTAAAAAGCTAATATTAGTTTTTAACAAACCTTTTGCGTATAATCTGAAATGTTGCATTTAATTTTCCTTGATAATTTCGATTGTATAATTTTATGTGTGGCCTGGAAAGGCCCGGGGGCCCCTTGGCAACCGATGTATTCTCTTTTGAAAATAAAGTTTCTTCTTCTTCTTCTTTTGAAAAATAAAGTTTCTTCTTTAACAAAAAAGTGTAAAATTTATTATATTTATAAGCACCAGTTTTTCTGCAAAAAGAAAAAACTTCAATGTCTAACTCTCGTTAAAGCCTATTCTTTAAGAAAAAATAACTATATTTCGGCGAATAGACCATAGTGGAGAATGGGGTTATTTCAAGTCGTGGATGACAACAGCTCCAACGATTTGATATCATTTGTTGGCTGAAATTACTTTTGTTTTGGTATTCGAAAATGAGTTTTCTAAGAATATTTTACTTATTAAATTTTTTAAATGCCGACTTCTTGCTGCGCTGTTGGTTGCTCAAAACATTTGTTAAAGAAAGCTTGCATAAGAAGGAAAAATTTCTTTTCATCTATATCGGTCATTTTGAGAGTGAAACCCAAGCAACCAATCAAATCCAGCACGGATACAAACGAAAACAAGAACGTAACATCATCAGAAACATTCCCATTTAAAAAGTTTATGCTTTCTACCTCCTACTGTGCTGCAATACTGTTGTCACCAGTTGCATACACGTGCCGATAACAAACTCAGTACGTACCCTCCTCCCCTTAGTACTTCGCTCTACTGCTACATTATCATTTCCTTCGATTTATCTATTTTAAAAAATGGTATCACCGGTTAAATCTATTTACTATGTATCGTAGTCATTGGGATCAAAAATTAGGGTATTAATAAAAAAAAAGCTATAAAATCATATAAACAGTAATTTGCAACGATTTTTTGAGCCATTGAAACGGTAGTAAAATGCGGATTAAATTTTATATTAAGATTGTAAAAAAAAATGGTACTAATTTATTTATTGTATAGAAAATATGTGAAAAGCCTAAATTCTACTAACCTTGTCGTGTTAATATCTGCTTAGGTAGACTATCGCTAGATGGCGCAACAAGTTTTTATTTTATCTCTCAAAGTTCAAGAGCGATTGATAGTTAGATAACTCTTATCTAAAAGGAAATAGTTCACTATACACAATGACAATTTTTTTTTGGTATTGGATTACATTAATGTATCACATCTTTTGTAGCAATCACATAGAACTTTTTATTGAGCAAAAAAGTAAATTTCATAGGAAAAGTTTAAAACAACTATTATTAATTCATTAAAATAAAATATAGATATATTTCAAAATTGTAACCAGTTTTTCTTCAGTTAAAATTTTTTACAAAAACGGATTGCCTTTAACCTTTAAGTTCAGACACACAGTGCCAAACACCAGGATTTTTTTTTTAAATATAATTTTTAATAATTCTCAATTTTTAATAAATCATTTTTAATCATTCATAATTTTAATTAAATAATTATTCTTAGCAACTCTTTTCAAATACTTGTTTGAAACTATTATTTGAAGAGCTTAGTGGAAGAACGTGCTAAGTGACAAAAAGGTGAAAACGAGATAATGAGCTTCAAAGTTTTTAGTTTGCAACTTTTCTGTCATTCACAAAATCAGTTTTTTTTGCATGATTTTTTAGTTTGGTTCTTCAAAATGCTTGGTGGCTTTTGGCTTAGCCGTAATTTACGTCATAACGCGTCATTTACAAAACGCGCTTGACAACTCATGCACTTGGCACGTTCTTCCTCCGAAGTGCTTCAGATTTTGGCCAGTCGCTTAGTGGATGAACGTGCTAAGTGACATTTTTTAGGTAAATTTGATCCATAAGCGTTTCATAATTTCTGTACTAATCTTCCGATTTTCAAAATTCTTTTTCTGTTTGTAAGATAGGACTTCGCAGATCTCTTTTATACTTTTTAATCGTTTGCCTGTCCGTCCATCATTTTGTCTGTCCGTCCATATCCCTTTCAATTTCCGATGCAAAGTACCTGATTTTGAAAATTCTTTTTTTGGTTCGAAAGTAAAAAATTAGATGACTACAATGTATAGTGTTTGGCCAGCTGTCTGTACGTCTGCTATTTTGTTTCTGTCCGTACGTCCTACTATCCCCCCCCCCCCCCCCAACTTCCTTTGTACCCGTCCAATTTTTAAAGTTATTACTTTCAATCACCTAATATAAAATATAAGGTAATAAAACTATTGAGATGGGGGTCAATATTCCAAATTAAGATTTTGTGCTCTCTACACGTTTTGGAGGGTGCTCACTCTAAAAAATTGGGGTTTTTTCATTGATCCGTCTGTCAGTCTGAAACTACTTTACTGTTCGAAATAAAAGACCTACGGACTTCAAATTTAGTACACGGGTTCCTAGTTCCTGTTGGACGTCATAATAGGGTTTTAGAAAAAATTGCGCATGCGCAAGTAGAGGCTGCTATAAACTTTTTTGGGGTTTTAAAGGTATTACTGAATAACGGAAATAGATACAGACTCTAAATTTGATACACGTGTTCCCTGTATTTGTCGGACCTCAAAATAAAGTTTTCTACAATATTGTGCATATGCAAGGAGTAGCTGCCATAGAACTTTTTAGGTTTGACAGTTATTGAAAATACTTTATAAAGGTATATATAACTTTTAAATGAGCGTATTGATACATAGTGTTACTCATCCCTAGGTTTTTTTAAGATATCAATCAGTCACCTATCTTATGTTTTTTGTTCGTCCGTCTGTCCCTACTATAAGGATTTCTTTGAGTATTTAAGTTAAAAGAAAGTTATATAAGTTATTTTAGAACTTCTTGCTTAATGTTAGATGAGTAAGTTTTTAATTAAAAGTATTTTTTAAAAAATGCCATTATCACTGAAATTATAAACTAAATACTTTGAAGAATAATAAGACAAATCAACTTAATAAAAAGTATACAAAAAGATAGTACAAGAAACACAAATGCATGTGAATAAATAAATATTAAATTTAAAAGATTTAAAAAAAGATAATAATGCAAGATGTAAGTTTTCGCAAAATAAATGTTTAAATAGTATTTAGATAAGAATAATTGAATTTAAAAACAAACTTTGATATTAAAAAAAAGTAAAAATAAGTTGTATGGCAAGATATAGATCCTAAGGTTATTTACGTTTTTTTTTTCTCCTTTTCAATTAAGGGTTTAATCAATTTTAAGAAATCTACTTTAATTTACAGCATTTCTACTACAGTAGAACATGATCGTTTAAACAATTTATTTTTACAATCGTGATGTATAGTACTTTTTTAAAGTCATCGATATTTTAATAAATATTAAGAACTTATAACGTTTTATACTTTGTTACTTTATTTTAACATCAATTATTATAAAAATATTTTAGTTTTGCATAACAAAGCAAACTCTTGATTAAATTTGTACTTATCGTATAAGCTGCAATTCACACTTTCAAGCAAAAATTCAGCTTTCCGCTTGCTTCTTAATTCCATTTTAATAATTTTAGGAGTTTAGGACATTGCACAAAATGCGTTCGATAGCTTTAGAGATCAAACGTAAAATGGCTTTAAAACGTTTTTTGTACCCAGAATTCATTTTTTTTAAACAAACAAGATGCTTTGAATGTTTGGTGCAATGTTGTTTTAACGCCAACTGCGATCTCCCTAGTGCAGGTGCAACTTTGTTTTAATTATACCATCTGTTCGCTGCTAAATTATCTATGTTTTGTTTATTACAATAAAAATCAGACGACATTCAAAGTAGATGACATTTTATAAAATGTCAAAACCTTTAACTCCGTTTAAATTTAAAATCAAAAGGCATTTTTTTCCTATTTTGCTAAATACACTCAAAACCCAGTTTTACGCATTATAAATTTTATTTCATTGATTATATTTAATAATTAAAGTTAATTAGGAAATATAAATTACATTTTGTTGATTTCTTTTTGATTAAAACCACAAAAGAACCATTTTTTTTGCTATTAATGCAAGCGAAAGTCTGAAAATTTTCCGCAAACGTGTCACTTAGCACGTTCTTCCACTAAACGATCGTTCAGGAATCGGGCGATTTCGGTGGAAGAACATGCCAAGGCTCCTTAGCACGTTCTTCCATTGAAAAAGTGACGAAAACGCGTGCACCTACCAACTTCGTATGCGAAAAATATACGAAATCGAATGTTTTCTAAAAAATTGAAAGCTGTTATGTTTAAAGCAGGTAATAACATGATCATTGACACAAAAATCTCAATTTTTTCAAAAATGTCACTTAGCACGTTCTTCCACTCAGCTCTTCATTTGTTAAAGACGTCTTTCTTTTATAGATGATTTGATATTAAAACAAATGAAAAAAAAGTGTACAAAATGTTTTAATAATTTATATAAAATATTAAAGCCCCTTAAGAGAGTAATCTCATATGTTAAAAATGCAATGTGTAACATTTTATTAATTTTCATAAGAAGATCTGAAATCTAACAATATGAATTTATTTTAACGTACGTTTAAACTCAGATATTGTGTTTATTCATAAAAGTATATTTAAGTATATTAAGATTTTTTAGTTTATTAATCGTATAAAAACTTAAAACGCAATTTTAGATTTAAAAAAAGCTCATATTTATAATAGCATAAAAATGGCAAAAAAAGCCTATTTTCATACTAAACACGTTTAATTTTTCGAAACCTAAACAAAGCATTTCAATGTTGAAGAAATAGAAAATTTACATTTATTTTGCCGAAGTGTAACATGTTATTTTAAATATTGTATAAGTATACATATACAAATTTTATGCAGTAATTAAAGTAAAAAATCTAATTTTCTTTGTTTAATTTTGCTGAATCTATCAATAATTTTATGGACATCCAAAGGGACATATCTATGTGTATATTTAAAAGTGCTAATCCTGTTAGACGATCTTGGGTCATATTGCTTCTTAGCCAAGTCTTCAGCCGGCTCCCATTCTCCCTGTATCTGTCTTACTTGACGAAGGCTTATAAGCGGGTCACTGATCAAGCACCATAGATATCATAGTTAAAGTATTAGATTGGCAGATCACGTGACCTCCAATGCTAACGACGGGACGCGCTTGGAGGCCAAATAAGAGGGCAAAATGGCCAGTGTTGCTGCCACTTTAAGGAGAAAAATACTACGAAAAAATACCATCTAATTCTAAAATTACAAAAAAAATATCGTAAAAATACTAGCTGCATTTTGGAATCTGTTTAGTGACTTTAAATCCTTTTCTAGTATTTTTTTGTAATTTTAGAATTCGATGGTATTTTTTCGTAGTATTTTCTCCTTAAAGTGGCAGCAACACTGGCCATTTTGCCCTCTTATTTGGCCTCCATGCTCGTCCCATCGTTAGCATTGGAGGTCACGTGATCTACCAATCTAATACTTTAACTATGATATCTGTGTCAAGCACGCACAAGCCGGAATATATATGTACCTCCCTCCCCCCCCCCCCCCCTCCCCGACTTATAAGATGTTTATCAACGCTGAATTTTCATTCCTAAAGTTTTCCCATTACCCCTGTTTCTTTAGCCTTGGTTCTCTTTGAAAAGCGATACGATGGCAAAATAACTGCCGACCTATAAACGGCCCCTGCAGCCAAAAAATGTCCGACGAATAATACCCTTCGTCACTTGACTGTGGTTCTAAATTACGACTCCCGTCGCCAATAGCCCTCGTGTAGCTCTAGTGCGACGATAATTCAAACTAACTTACGATCTATCGTTGGTCAAAATAACAGAATCGGTCCACTAATAAGACGTTAAGCCACTTAGTTTGACTGCCTTCTAATCTAGTTGGAGACCCCTAGTAAAAGGTAGGGGGTAGGGGTAGGTACATATATATCGGCTAGTGTGCTATAGAACCCTTAAGAGACGCTTTTCGTCAAGTAAGACAGACACAGAAAGAATTTTTACTGTCACAGAGAAAGGAAAGTACACCCAGGGCGAAGGCGGGAATCGAACCCGAACCCATTACAGTGCGCAGACTGCTAGCGTAATGGTCCAAACCACCCGGCCATCCGGGCCCCTAGTAAAAGATTAAACAGGGAGTCCTTATTTTAGGTGTTGTTTCACCACAGTTTAAGACACCCGTCTACTTTCAAGGTGCTTCTCTTGTAAAAACTATCTCTAAAGATTGCCATGAAAGATGGTTTGAAGGGGATTGGGGCTATATTTAGCGTGGGAACGCCATCGGAAAGTGTTTCGCATACCTCTCTTTTTTTAACAACTGAGGAACATGGATTTGGCCAAAAAGCGTCGCTTTTGCACAGTAAGTAGTTGTAAGTTTTTTGGGTTCGAAAAATGAAGGGTATTTTTGAAGAAAAAAAACATTTTCAACTTTACAACGTCAGAAACATACCGTCGGCCAAATGACAAAACCACGAATGTGCAAATCACAGGGATGGAAAACTTCATACTGTAAGCCTATCGTTTTCAAAAATCGACCATCTCTAAAATTTGCACATTCGTGGTTTTGTCATTTGACCGACGATACGAGAAAGTCCTATCATTAACAGTTTAACACTTTCACTACGAAGGATTTTTGTTTCCGCGTAATATGTTATAGAAATATCATTATCGAATCCTTAGTTGTTCGGCCGCCTCGGCCGTTTTAGGAGTGAAAGGGTTAAAAGTAAACCCTTTCGTTGTAAAGGGGCTGGAGAAACCAGTCGGTTAAGGCGCTCGCCTTGCAAGCGAAAGGTCCCAGGTTCGGGTCCGGGGATCGCCCAAACAATTGATGACATATAAACGGCCGGTGCAGCCAAAATATGCACGGAGAATAATACCCAATGTAGAGGGAGGGCACGTTAAATATTCTCCAAAGTCCTGACACCGCGTATGATGTCGCCCTTAAAATATGCGTTGGGTGCCTACCGAGGTGTCGGCTCGTCACTTGACTGTGGTACCAAAGGACGTCCGTCACCAACAACTATAGTGCGACTGTAACTCAACCTTACCCTAACTCTTTTGTTTCTAAGATAAACGGTTTACATAATATTTGTACTGATTAATATATATATTAATATATGAATCACCAATTTCAATTTTTAACTGAATACATATCGTAACATAAATTTAAAATTACTTACTGAAATAAGAAATTATGATTTTAGAGTTTTAACACAGAGTAAAAACACATATGAACTTCTTTAAATTGCAAGTACAATCTTCCTTGAAGATGGCGCCTGCTTGAATGACCAAATGTATTGTTTAAATGAGACATTGATAAACATTGTTGTTAGGCTGTGTCCTGACTACGACATTAAATGCCGCAAATGCAACAAAACTTGGCGACTTGGCAGAGTCAGCCACATGCTATTGCATCGCTTGCCGCCCTTGGCGGTCGACAAGTTTTGTTGCATTTGATGTCGTACTCAGGACACAGCCTTAGAAATTTAGACCTTCGAATTTGTAACAGTGTTTAGTTTCTTGCTTTGTTTATTCTCTTTGAGAGAGTGGATAAGTATTGTTCTTAAAATTGTGTTGATTTTTGATTGAACGGTATTCGATTTATATAAAATAAATTACGATAATGCTGCCAATTTTCTGTTAGTTCTCATTCATTTTCTCTCACACACATTTGTACGAAAAGTTTATCTTAAAACATTAATTGTATAAAAATTTTTACGCATCACTCAAAAATGTCAGTGTTTATTTAGGTTAAAAATTACGAACGACCTGATTTTACAAATATTTAGCCATTTGGCACTAATGCAAGTGTTCACTAAAAGATTTTTTAAAGTAGTCTTTTTTTTGCATGATAATTTCTGTCCCTCGAAATATTAGGGAAGCCAGATGTTGTTAGTTGCAATTATCTTTTCTAAGAGTTTATTTTCTAATTCAATAAAAATATAATTTGAAAAAATAACTATAAGAAATACCAGTATTTATAATAACAAAGTTTATGTTTAAAAAATAGTTGAATCGTACTACTATTATTTAATTTAATGTGTATCAGCCATAAATATTTGTGACTTCTATTAAGAGGTTGCAAGATTTTGAAATATATTTTATTCAAATAGGATGTGTTGCTGGGCTGGTGAGTCTAGTCGGTTAAGGCTTTCGCTTTGCACGCGGAAGGTCCCAGGTTCGGTCCCGGGCATCTACTAAATAACTGCCGAACTATAACCGGCCCGTGCAGCCAAAAAATGCCCGACGAATAACACCCCGTGTAGAGGAAGTGCACGTTAAATATGCTCCAAAGTCCCAACGCTGCTTACGATGTCGCCCTTAATAGCTGCGTATATAAGAAATTCAAGGATACATGATGTTTCTAATCTGATTAATATTATCAATAGCAAAGCTGTATATCATTCGTAAATTTCAGTTTAAAGCTGAACCATTTTTTTAAACTCTAACAAAAAAAAAATCAGGTGCTGGCTCGTCACTTGACTGTGGTTCTTAATTACGACGCCCGTCACCAATGGCCCTCGTATAGCTTTAGTGCAACGATGATTCAAACTAAGCTAACCAAAGTTCGAAAGCCGCGTGCGATGTAGCTATAAAGTTTGGTTCCAGCTCGCCGCCACGGCACTTGACCGTGGTTCAAAATTACGAGGTCCTCTTTTAGCTCTATTTTAACGTTAATTCAGCCACTATTATTATAAAGGAAAATTCAAGTTGCAAAAATCTCTTTATCTTCATGATAATTTTTTCCCGAATAAAAAATAACTCTCGAAATATTTTTTTTGTGTTCCAACACGTCAGTGGAATATATTGGTTTAGTAAATTTCTGCCCCCACCCCCATTAAAAAATACTGGTCAAATTAAAAAAAAATCAAAATTAAAATAATAAGCAATTTTATTTTGTTAGTTAAGAGAAAAAAGAAAAAAAATACAACTGGAACATCAATAAACGACCACGGATAATTAAATAAAACCAAAAACTTTTTTAATCTTAAAAACAATTAACTCAATTCCGAGAAAGAAACAAAAGACTTTTTATTAAAGTAAAACACAACGCAAGAGGCAACTTTACTTCCCCGCCCCCTTTTCCCGTCTCGCAAAACTAAAAGAAAACAATTCTATAAAACAACCCCAAACAAAAAATAATAACAAGAAGCAAAATAATCACTTGTTTCTTCTCTAAAATCTAAAACTTCTCGGACATTGCCTTTTTCCTAACGCAAAAGAAAAAAAATATCTTCTACCAATCCTGAAACAAACACGAGTTTAGGAAAGAATATAAAAAATAATAATACAAAACAACATGAAAAGAACGTGGGGGAGAGGGGGCGCCACGTGTTCATCGCACGAGTGCAGTCCCAATCACCTCATTGGAACCTGTGGCATCGTCCTTCTTCCTATTGGACAGTTTTCCCGCGAAATCGGACGTGACGTCAAGGATGACAGCGTTCGGTTGAAGAGCTATAGTTGGCTGGTTATCGTGCTGCTAAGTGATTATTGTATGTTTTTTTGTAAATGTTTTAATGTCAATCTTTCGCCAATACTGTAATTCTTTTAAAAAAAGAATTTTATTATTTAGATAAGTTACAGTGTTTTATCTATAATTTTTAAAAAATTTCATATATAAATGTGATAAGTACCCAAAGTGTTTCAATTAGTGTCCAATAATCACTGATTATTAATCAAAAACTTTAATTAAAAGAAAATAACTTTATAATAAATTATACAAATTAGAGAAGGAAATGCGATTCAAATTAGTTTTGCGCGATTGAGATGGAATGGAAGGCTAAGAAAATCTGGCTGAATAGTTTGAAATTCTTTAAAATTATAATTAACTTTTAATTTTATTTAAAGTTAGCTATACATTTTATTCATAATTAGGTTATAAACCAAATCACATAATTTATTGGCACAAATCAAACCTCAATTTTAATTTTAAGTAATTGTGAACAGTAAATTATTCCAAATTGAATAAATATAAAATCAAAAATAAATCCGATACCACATGAGTATTCCCAAGACCGCCGCTAGATGTCGCTCGTCCAGAACAACCCTTGGCGACAGAATCGTCACCGCAAATAGCAGCAACCCATTGTTTTGGTCGCGTTTGAGCGAAGTGAAACTTAGTTCAATTTCTGACATTTTTGTGAGCAGACGCAATATTCGCTGTTGGATATAGAATTAGAATATTTAATATTGTGATTAGTGTTGCGAATCTTTTATATATACCTCAATATATTTGGGATTATCAGGTAAATGTTTTGTATTTTCTTGAATTAACTATTTTGTGAGTATTGTATTCTATACGAAATGTTCCTTAAAATTTGTATGTTTTTATGGTAGTTGAATGTATTTGAAATTGTTTCGATTTGAAAATGTGTATTTCGTTCTCAGCATTAATAATTAGTAAATAATTTATGTTGTTATATAATTCCGAATTCTATTTTAAAACAGTTTGTAAATAGTTTATATTTACCGCTGATGTTTATATTTACGGTACAGAAACGTCAAAAAAAAGTTTCGATTTCGATACAAACTTACTCTTGCGACATTCTCAAATTTCATAAAATGTTCTAACTTTAACAAATCATTGAAATTTCAATTTGATAACGAAGTTAAAAATACAAAAACTTAAAAGATTCGTTCTTCGAGTTTTGACATGTTGCTACACCTGTTGAACTGTATGGTCATGTGACTGTTTGTTTACCTAACGTTCTGTCCATTCAACTCGTAAATTTCCCATAGTATTTTTACGTTTTTAACGCTTTAAAATTTCGTTGCTTTACAATTTATTTGATAATTCGTATTATTTTACTAGGGGTAGATTATTTATGAACGGAATTATTTAAGTTTAATTTGGTAAGCATAAGTACTTCTTTTCGAATTCGAGTTTTTTTTTCATTGTTTTAAGTTTCTTAGACGTAAATAATGCCTTTAAAACAAAATATTTTACTAGGTTATACCTTCTTTAAATGTATTTTAGTCGTGTAACACTAAACACAATTTTTGCGTTTTCATGTATTTTAAAATTTTGATTCATCTTATTTTTAATGTTGTAATTTGCTCATTTTAATATTAAATCATTATTGTCAAATGTGTTTATATATTGTTTGAATTTATGAAGAATTTATTATATGTTATCGCATTTTTCAAAATAATATTCTATGCAATGTTTGTCTTTTCATTGTTATTATTCAATATTTATTCTATATACTGTTTTATGAAGCTGTTCGTGCCTTTAACTATATAATTACTTTATGATTAAATTTGAAAGTTTGGGGCCAATGTTATATCACTAATACTTTATTTATTAAATTGGAATAACTTTTTTGATTAACTCAAAGTAAAACTCTTAAGCTTTTGCAAATAATTTGCAAAAAACAATATTAGTACTTTATATAGTTATTTGAGCATTCTCATTCTATATTTTTAAACAGTAAATATTATTTCTCAAATCTTGTTATTTCTTTAAAATAGATTGAATCACCTTACTTATTAATTACGTTCCTTTCTATGTGTAATTGTTTTTATGTTTTCGGATATTTTTCATGTCTGTCCCATTTTTACGTTCTCTTTGTTTTCACCTTCATTTTCAAACTCGATTGCACCTCAACTTGTTTCTTACATCATAGATGTTTGGTTTCTTGAATTGCCCATAGACCTTAAACTTTGTCTTGGCTATTACGACAATTTTTAATTACCTCCTTAGTTGTAATGATAAAATTATGTGTTTATATAATATTCCAGTTTTAGTTTCCCTATTTAAATTTTTACTGTATTCGCCAAATGATGCGCATTTTGCCAAATTTGAAATTTATTTTCCATCCACCTAAAAAATTTATTGACCGAAGAAGGATAAATTAAACTACTACTTATCGCATATATAGTTAAAATTAATTCAACAGATGACTTTACAATCGACAACTTATAACTTAAAATTAGTAATATGAGTACATTATGTTTCTTACATGATATACTACACTTATTATTCAACTGTGTTTATAACATTACTTGTTTATAACATGCTATAACTGAGCTAGACTATCTCAATAACATCGGAAAAAACCACCCTAAAAACATATCTTAAAATGATTAAAGTTGAACCACTTTTAGCACAAGCTCTTCTATTAACACCATTATCACATAACAAACCAACAATACCCTCGCCATGTTATCATTACCCCAAGACCATAAGTTTTCCTTCAATTAATCTTCTATAAAAACCAATCAATCGTCATCCCACCGCAAACACAGTGATAAATAGCAATGGTAATGATCTAGGCCCTGACAGGACTATTATACTCTAGGTCCAGCGTTGATGAGTTATTATTTGGTCCTACTTTCCACAAGGTTGTGTGAAATATGGCAATTTCACCTGTTTCTTTTGTCTAATGGACTCTAGGTAATGCCGACTTGTCTTTTTCATTGTGTTTCGCTTAAGATTTATTGTTGGTTTTGGTGTAGATCTGGAGAGTTAATTTTGTGGGGAATGTTATTAAGGTAAATAGTTGATGTGGTATGAGAAGGACTTTTGTGTTTTGATGGATATCTGTTATTTTGTGCCTTTATGATTGTCTGAAATGAAATAGTAGATGTTTTCTATTATTTATTCTAAATGATTAATTAAATTATATAACATATAAGAGTTATTTTATGGTAGACCTAGTACGGATGTTCAGAATATGTTGCCTATTGCCAATCCCCCCCCCCCCCCTCAATGATTTATATTCTTTAATATTTGGTTATTAAAAACAAAGTGATATAGTTCGTTTGTGTTATCTTTGTTTAAAACTTTAATTATAATAAAATGACAATTGGATTGTCTCCTCCTAAAATTATTCCTGAATTTCATGGGTGGTTTCGGTATTGGTGGTATGCCACAGTTAGTTCTGTCCACTACATTGATTAACCAAACAAGAACTTATTTTCATTCTTGGGTAACTGTTGCCACTTAAGACATGAAACATGCCATTTGGGATACTGACATAATAAACTTAATTTTAATTTTTGAATAGATTGCCATCATTTCAAAATTAGCCAATCTAGGCTGCATCCTACATTGCCTATTTGAAAATACTGTCCTTGTTTTACCTAATACTATTTTCATTGTATGTTTATTTGCATATTTTGAGTTAAACGCAATGCACTGTGTAGAGCTAATCTAACCATCTCTGTTTCTGTAATGTTTTTCCTGAGGTTTTAATGACAACGGTTGTCCCTGTCGGTTTCGATTATGCAATCTCAGTTTACACTACCTGACTCGTGTACGATCCCGGGTTGACAGCGTGGTAGTCAGACACGTTAACCACCACACCTCTTCAAAATAAAAATTAATAACAGTCACCATTCACACCCCTAAATGATCATTCGAGCCACTATTTACATTGGTCTTGTTTTTCCTCGAAACAGTCTAAAAATATAAACCGCATCTACTCTGAGATCCAAACCAAAGTCGCACTTTTATCGCCGAAACAGTCGCAATTCCACAAATTCGTTCTGATATCCGCAGACGAGTTTTTCCTCGCTTTTCGACCGGAAACGGCCCTTCTTACATCGATGCGCAGTTATTCGAAAATACCGGAAGTTGTGTACGAGATTTTTGAACGCTTTCCGACATTATTTGATACATCAATGACATTTTATTTTGAGCGGATATTTAGAATCTAGATGTTTTGCTCCCGTCTAGCCATCCAAACGGTTAATGTGGGGAAAATATTACTAATAATTAGCACGATGTTTTTGAACTTTGGATGCATTTTTTGTTCTGCCTTGAGCAGGTAAAATCAACGCAATGTGTTCCGATTTTCTATAGAGTTAGTTTTTATTATTTAAATATAAGATGTTTAAAACAAATCTGTCCGCAAATCTGCCTTGGACTGAAAACTGCAGTGACCACAACACACAGATTTGAATCATTCTTGCCCTGAAATAATCAGTCAATTTATATATTTTCTTGCATATTAGGGTTGTTGAGTGCTTACAACAATGGTTTAAGTCGTGATTCCATTTAATGCAGTTTACCTGTTCACGGCTGATAGAGTCTCGAACGGATTCTAGATGGCAGTGGACACACGAAGAGTCCCCTCGTATTTTGGTAAAAATTTTCGTCTACGCTCAATGTGAAATCAGCAGGCCTCTGCCGAAAAATATCCTAGACTGCTTGGGTCTTTACCAAGGAGGACTTATACGCTTCTCTCAGTTCTTGTCATCGCTTTTGGGGGTCAACAATTATTGGATCTTGTCTGACTCCGCAGACAGGATGGAGATAAGGAACAACAACACACCTGTCAGGCATGTAGTTCGTCCGTGTAGATGCGCTTTTCCGTAGTGCCCTTGCGCTGTTCTTTCAAAATGTATTGTTTAAAAATAAGAAATATGCATCAGATAACGTATATAAATCGGTCATAATTAACATGTATTAGAGACTGGAGCATGTTAAAGTTGCTCGTACTCTGAAAGTCCTAAGCATGCGATGGCTGTGGTACCAAATTATGACGATGCGACGATAATTAGAAACTTAACCCTAGGTGAGACTTCCTGTCCTTAAGAGGGACTGTCAGTCCCATAGGGCTAATGCATTAGTTTTGAAATCAAAACTTTTGCGAAAGAATTATTTTGCCATGTTATCTCATTTTCGCTAGGTATGGGAATCATCACAACAACAATTTAAAACAAAATTGAAAAGAAAATAACATCCGGTTGTTTAATTATTAGTTGATAAAGTTTTAAAACAGTGTCGCCATCTGCTGTATATTTTTGGCATTTTTAAACTTCAAAAATATATAATTAAATATCTAGATAGCATTTTCGTTTCATTTCGATGTCATGTTGATACCCATAACTGTGGAAAAAGGGCTAACATGACAAAGCAATACTTCTGCGAAGTTGTGATTTCAAAACTACAGCATTAGCTCTATGGGACTGACAACATCCCTCTTAAATTATGGGACTTGCATTTCCCGTGTCGCATATTTTAACAAGACCAAAAATATAAAACATCTAATCCCCTATTACAAATTGTATACCAGACCAGGAAAAACTATTACTAACTATTTAACCATTTGACAGGAAATTGCCTCATCGTTCTTGCGAGACTGGTCTCCTATTGGTCCTTGAGACACCGGAAATGACGAATATTCCGCCAATTTCATCTCTTTTAAAATGATGCAATCATTTTATTTGGGTGCTTTTTTACCATTTCCAAATAGTTAATTTATTTCTGGTTCGATTTTATTTCGAGTATTACTATACATAGAAAGGTGCTTTTATAGCATATTTCGTTCTGTTTTAGTATTTTCCTTAGAAGAAGCTTAATTTGTCATTGTTTTTCGGTATGAGAAATTTTTTTAGGGTTTGGCTATGGTCAATACGTATATTACCCGGTTATTTTTTGTGGTAGACTGACTTTGTATATCAACATGGATTGGAAATGTCCCTTTATTCGCAAATTTTATGCTAGATAATCCGAATTCGAATCAGTTTGGAATTCGTTTTAGTCCTAAGATCTAATAATTGTCGCATATCTGCACAAAATTACCAAATTGTAAATGTTATGCTGTAAAAGACTTTTACCGAAATTTCCCGCACTCTCAACGGTTTAAAACCGTTTGGCTTACTTAACGGTTTCAAACAAAATGTCCCAACCCCTCCTAACCCTTATTTTGGGGTACCGTATTTTAAATCGAATTTTCCGAAATTAATACTTAAAATTTCCGTACTTTCTACGGTTTCATTTTGGTAACTCAGTTACCATGGTCTTGATTGCTACTTCATGGTAGATCACGTGTTGTCCAATTCATCTAACATTCAATCTAAAACGATAAACTATTTTTTATATAACGTTGGTACATGTATTTTCCGGCTTGTGTGCTTGGTCAGAGACTCGCTTATAAACTTTCGCCAAATAAGACAGACACAGACCGAATTTTTACTGACACAGAGAAAGTACACCCAGGGCGAAGGCGGGAATCGAACCCGCACCCGGTTCAGTGCGAAGACTGTTAGCGTAATGGGCTGTGATCAATCCCACTAGGCCACCGGGCCCCTATAACAAGTTACACCGTCGACCTTTGACCTGTTACTAATGGCCCATTGTACCGATCCAACTAAACCACCCAACCGAATAAGCCTATGCCATATTTTTCATCAAACCCTTCGTATGCATTCTGATCACGTATAAATACCAAATTTGTCGCCGAATGTTATTTCCCATAAATGTTCTCGTTAATTAACCCATCCGGTTAATTGAATAAGTATTTTTTACGTCTGTTGCCGTGAAAAATATTCATAAATATTGCGTATTAAACAGGGCCCACCTGTTAAAATCAGGCCCATTTGCATATTCGGACAATACCGGCCAATTAGTTATCACTAATATAGATCATCTCACCCACAATACAATAAAACGTTTTTTTTTTGTACACAGTAAAAAAAACGTTTTTTAATTATTATCATCAGATTGTTATGGCACGTGGTATTGTATCAGCAGTGTAAATTATTAAGATCAGCTTATTTGTATTACTATTGTATTTTTATCAGTATTATTGATGGAAGTACAGGGTCAGTGTCATGGCTGGGTTACTTAAGCGGTGAACTCTCATGGCCAAGGCTTTATTATGTCTAAATCTCAGTTGTATTTTGTGGATTCAATGCCATTCGAGATAAACTAGGAAGACACCTTCGCAGGTTCTGTCCTCGTCTTAAGTTGAGATTTCTTCTGGTAACGGTCGTTATAGATCGTCACCCTCAAATTATACGTTCATTATCACATTGGCTTTTGTAGGCTGATGAGTTCGTAAATTTGTTTAAATTTTAATAAGAAAAACGTATTTTTTATATGAGAGTCTACTGCCAAAGAATCGTTCGCAACTGTTAAATTACCAACAAGAGGTTGTAGCGGCCTCGGTAACCCACAGTCTACCAAAAGGATCCTCAAGGTGGAGATGAGATACCTCGGCTTATATACTACTATTAACTTTGTAATTAAGAATAGTGGTAGGAACGAGATGGTAAATCAGCGCCACCTAGTTGTTGATGGCATGTTGAAGTTGCGTGTGTGGTGAACCGCAACAAGGTCAATATTAGCCGGAAAAAATTACTATAAATCAAATCGTGTCATTAGAGACGACTTTTTTATGTGTAAATCAAGGAATCCTATTAAACTTATAAATTAATTAAATATTTGATGAAACAAAACTTTTTAACTCCATAATAAAAATTGCGTGGCAATTTTTGCTCATTAATTTCATGTTTATTTTCCCTCGTCTATTAGGAAATGGTATTCACCAACGAAGGAATTTGCTATGTCATTGAAATATAAATCATAAGTGATGTTGGGAGAAAAATGATGAATCAAGAAGAAAATCTCATTATCATATTTTAATTTCCTTTTGTAGATTTACTACCGTAAAGTAATCGACACTTTCCCCAGACATAAAATAATATTTTTAAAAATATGTAACAAAACCCGCTTAACCATACATAAATATGTTTCAACTACGCTTTTTCCCCCCCTCTTCGTCAAATCGTATCATTACGCAGTCGGTTACTCATATGAAAACATGCGTCACAACTGTTATGTCACAGAAAAAGATAAACATTTGTTTATCATCACATTCTGTATTTACTATATTTTGAAAAATCATATCCAGCCCTCAGATTTAAGAGCGATTGAGACAGAGTGACCGCGGGTCTCCAAACCAAAGTGCATCTGTGTTAAGCCATAGGAAAATAATGATTTTCTAAGCCACATTTCTTCGGCTGTAGAGAATATTTTTACGAACGGTTTTTTATTTGATAAATGTAGTTGATTTCCCGCTTTATGAAATGGGTTCTAATTATTTTTTTTAAAGTTTCCAATAAATAATTTACAACAAAATATTCGAACCCATTTTAAAAAGGGGGGGTTAAAAGGCCTTTTACTCAGCTACGTTTCTCATATGAAGAAAAATTAAACGTTTGAAAAACAATATGACAACCGAAGAAATGGGGCTTAGAAATTCATTTTTCCATTGGATTAACACAGAGGCACTTTCATTTGGAGACCCGTGGTCATTCGGTCCCATTCGCCGTTTAGTTAAGTTAAAACTTCATGCACCAGAAGACATCGACAAACTAGTTTCAACAACGACCTCGGAAACTTAACTAAAAGCTAAACAAATAACTAATCATCGCCATAAAAACCGCTTCGTCGTTAGTTATTCACCCAAGGTTATCACCCCTAACGCGTTTACCTAACTTTACTAAAAAAAAGTTTTACTTGTTTTTCATGTTGTACTCATCCTTGTAAGTTGGCAATGTCCCAATACATAAGGCCCCACCTGTATTGTTTCACAATTGAATCATTATAAGCCAAAATTGGTCAAGTCCTTTGAAGAGTTTCCCCCTAGACTTCTTTTAATACTATTCGAACAGAAAAAGGAGCTTGTAGGAAAATATCCCTATAAACTTGGTCAGAAGTGATTGCATTTGGACTGTTATCTGTTGGCGCAATATTCACAACGCATCTGTCGGATAGTTAACTGCATAAACTAGTTATCTCCGCTAGTTAGGGGATTTATAGTTAGCAAACCCGCCCGGTTGGCCTTGTTAGCTCTTCCCAATGCCATGGCTGATGGCGTTATCTATTATTTCGTTCTTTTATATTCGTTTCTTTTAACCTAAATAATAAGAAAAGTCTGTTCTTTTAAAATTTAGAAAACTTGTTATTTTAATTTTTTTAAATGTCATATAATTTTATAAATATTGAAAATTAAATTGTTTGGTCAACTTGGTGTTGTAAGACGCTTACTCATTATCCTCAAAATCTTGCGTGAGGTCTGACACTTTTGCTTGTGTACATTAGCGTTCAAAGCACGTAATACATTTTAACTTTTTAAATTACAAAAAAGTAAACTGAGGTAGAGATTTCGGGTTGTATAATATTTTTGCAATGCTTAAAATTTTATATTTTTAATATATTTTTTAATTTGCAATGAAATTTTATAAAACAGTTCACCTTTTTCACATTTGCGACGACTTCGCGAATACCATTAACAGCTTTATTTTCGGATAAAGACGTTAAGTTTTTTAAATTCGTTTTTCGATCACTTGATTTGTCCTACTTATATTGTTCATGACCATGTTCTTCGTTCGTTTTATATTTAGTTTATTGAGATAAACTGTCGGCAAAGGTCTCATTTTCGTGCGTCAAATTGTTTTGCCAATCGATTAAGAAAGATTCCATACTTTAGCTTATCCTTTTGATTCTTTACCATAGGCTTATACTTATGTTTTGTGGACAAAACTCTTAATTATCCTGATCATAATAATTTTACCATGATTCACAGAAGCAATGCACTGTTTTCTGGTCTTTCATAGAGTTGGTAGATAAATATTTAAATGTAAGATCTTAAAAACAAATCTGTCCACAAATGAAGAAACTCATTCAGGACAAAGAAACAAGAACAAACAAAAACCGTTCCACAAAAAACACAACCCTTACTATTAAAAGACATTTCACAAGTTAAAAGTCCTTAATTTCATATTCAAGGGATCCCCTATAATAAGGGTTTGTGTCTTGAATTAGGTTTTTATTTGTTGAGGCGAAAGTTCTGCTTCCGCATTGCTTTTCACAGATGCAGACCCGTCACGATTTCAAGGTTCTTGTGTCTGATTTTCGATCTGCTGTGACCTAGAAATCCCTTCTTTTTGTAGTCTGCATTTCCGGGTTTGTTTTGGGGTTTGATGCTTTTTCTTCGGAGAAAGTGTTTCTGCGACGTTTATGGAACTTTTCGAAGTACTTTTCCAAGGTCTTGGGGTTTGGTCAATGTGATAATTGGGAGTGGTTGTGTAATGTTAAAGGGGGAATGATAGCGGGTCTCCCTAACAGAAGTCTTCTCTCTGTGTTTCTCTTGTGGAGAAAATATTTTTCTAAACCAAATTACTTCAACTGTATTTAATATTTTTACACACGGTTTTTAGCTTCCACACTACGTTTATAACGTAAAAAGTGGAAGGTATTATAATCGTTCAGTCGGTCTGTCTGTCCGTCAACCACTTTCATAGCCTAAACTACAAATGCTACGGACAAGTGTGATACGTCAAAAAATTCAGCGCATCGAAATTAGAATACATTGAAAATTTCATAAAAGAATTCGAATTCGAAGTACTTCAATAATTTAAAAAACTGCAACATTTAATGCTCATTTAAAAAGCATAGGAAGCCATTTTTATTAGAATTTAGTCACCATTGCCATTCGCAACAATCGCTCGAGAAACTTTAATTCTTTTAAATAATAAATTAAAAGAAAGTTATTTTTGCGACATCAATCAGTTTGAAATGTCGTCAAATATATTTCACTACGAGATTCTTTGTACGTTGATATGAAATGTTTTCATTCTATTTTTAAAAGCGAGGAATATTACATATTTATTCTTTGAAATATAAATTAATTTTTGCAAACGATAAGTAATAATTATTGAATTTTCGAAATAAAATAAATGAAACTAGCCAAATTTTTATCATTTTATGAAACTGGATTGAATATTTGATTGTAAAATTATGGATTAATTCAAAAAGTGGAATCGTAGGGGCGTTTAAGCAGCTACATTTATCTTTTTGAGCAATTTTCCGCAAAAATATTCACTACAGTTGAAGTTATTTGACTAAAAAAAATATTTTTTTCTATTGAGTTAACACAAAGAGAAGACTTCGATTTGCTGACCTTACATTCTTTACTATTTCCCCTAACTTGTTTTGATCAAACACGTTTTGAACTGAAGTAGGACTCATTTTTTCCCTAAAATTTTAAAATGAAAGGAAAAGGACAAAGGGGGCTTTTAAAATAGATAAAACTCGCGTTATAATGGAGATTAGAAGCTTCCGCAGCCTTGAAATTATTAAGGACAGTTGCAATACCGAATATTTTCTCTTTCAATTATTGGTTAACAGCTGCTTAACTACTGTTTTTCCTCCTGTGGGAGTACTTGCTAATTATTTACTATTATTTTGGTTTGTAAATTTAATTCTGTATCTGGTTCTGTTTCAAGAAAGCCCACGCATTTCACCTTGAAAATAGTCCTAGCGTTTTGGTAAATTAAACCAAAGCAATTACTAATGGGCATGTTTCAGCTGTTGAGTGGCAACTGTAGCTGAATGAAAATAATTTCTTTCTTCTGAGATCAGAGCACCGATCGCAGGAAAAGAATGAAAGCTGGATCGAATTTTGTCACCTGAAACAAATCAATTGAGTTATTTCGCGCGAGATTTAATGTTTACTAAGGGGGTCCTTCATTTAACCATTAATTTCTTACATTTCTTCATTAATTTGTCGGCTCAGTGGCTGAGAGTGATTACGTGTCCACCTCATAACCCAAAATCGCGGCCTCGATCCCCGGCTGAGTCGTTAGATTTTCTGGATGGGAAAATCTTGGGCAAGCATGTCACATTATGTGGCATGTAAAAGATCCCTTGAGTACCCATTTGGCCTGGGTTCTCTCGGCAAAATTAAATCTCGGCATGCTCTGACATCCACAGAGATCTCAGATTCATTGTAATCTGTGCGTCAAAATTGGTAGTGATAGCCGCCTGGATGGTGCCACAAAAAAAATTTTGGTGCCACAAAAAAAGTCTGCAAAAGCAGACACGGCAGGAGAAATAAAACTTTCTTTATTGATATCCTCACCAAACTCTATTAAACTAAAACATTCCATATCAATCACAGATAACTCAAAATTTTCTCCTCGTACATTATTTACTTTAAAGGAGCATGACCCACTATCAATTTTCCAGCACTTTTCCTGTTTGATATATATATTAAAAATAAATACAAGATAATAATTCGCTTTTTATCTTTGGTTTTCTGTTGGTTAGAGTATTTCGCAATGTTATTGTGGGGGAAGTGTCAATCAATGGAAAGGCCACCATTGCTTTGCTCGATGATTAATGTTTGGACAGCTAATTCATTGGCCTTGGATCTCGGTTGGAAATTGTTTGGTACGCGTTTGAGTATAGATCGACCTTTGTAGTGTATTATAAATTTAAATTAATGTATTGTTTGTGTGATGAATTTGACTTAAATAAATAAATTTAAATTTATTATGACGGGATCTTGTTTTCAGTGAAGAATATAGTTATAGCATTTGCGTAATAAGTAAATTTAACTCGGATATTTATTTTGGATACTCATTCAAGAAATGAACTGTTTAATATTGTTATTATGTTATTGCAATTTATCATATAACAAAGTTTTTATGTGTCGACCTTTTGCCTCACTATTTTGAAATTTCTGATGCAAGTTATACACATAAATCGTGATTGTTTTTACATTGAATTAGTCAAAGACGTTATTTTTATATAGTATAATAAGATAAGTAAGATTTTCAATAATATACCTTGTCTTATATTTTGTTTATTTAGATAAATTTAAGCCGAAAAAATATTTCCCCCTTACGAAGTTTCTTTCAAAATGCACTGGCCAGCTTTAGCGAACATAAATAAAAGAACAATCTAATACTTCGTACAAGTATAAAGAGGGGGAATCCTAGCCGGCTTTGATGTGGCCTTCTGTAAGTTCGAACATCAAATAAACCCATGCTTAACCTTCATGTAGATGACTCAATGCGAACAATTGCGTAAATATTGAATTTTATTATAAAGCAGTAGCGCTGTACGTCATTTTATCCGTTTCCAAACGCGAGCAAAGTAAAGAAACACTCAATCTTTGTTTTGCTACATGGCCTATGCCTGTCAGGCTGCCTAGATGTCACTTCACTTTCTCAAGGCCCAAGGCCGCATGAAACTTTCTCTGTTGACCTAGTTCTTGTGGTCTATGAAGGGAGGGGGGTCTTAAACCAGTTTGATCCCCCCCCCCCTTGTCGCGCAGAAGTCTGTTCGATATCGCTTCGATGTTCTTCATCTTGATAACAACTAGAAATGAAGCTACTTTGTAAAAGTTCTTGTTCGATTGCTGATTAGTAGAGTGAAACGAAAATGACAATTTAATTTTTTAAAAAATGATGCGTCCAGAAGTTGCCTTTTAGGTTCGTAAATAAAGGTCAAAAATTTCAAAATCCTAGTTCAACGTTTTCAGGTGCCGCATTGAGCTTGAAAATTGGAAAATTGAGGCCAATTCTCACAATTTTTTTGTTGTTGATAATCTTCATTTGGGTAAAGAATAGAGTAAAAATATCAATATAAAAGTTGTAGAACGCAAAATTAGCGAAATTGTTTGCTTTGACATTTTTGCTCTACGAATAATAGCTTTGGAGCTATAGCTATGAAAGCAATTTTTTTTGGAATGTTAAAAACCAGTCGCAATTGAAGTCCGTTTAATGAAAGTGTTGAGTCAGGACTTTCACTCTTAATTAACTCTCTAAATAAACCTTTTATGTGCATAGAGTTCACGAAGGGAATATCTTGCCATCCATATAATTAACGGACATTTAAAATGGAATTTAATTTAGCCAGTTTCAGTCTTTACGTCGCCTCGTGTATAATATTCTAGACTGAGGGTAATAATATTTGGAAGGGATACGCAAACTGTTTAACCTCACGCTAGACGTAGGGAGTGGTTAAGCGCGTTAATGTCTATGAGTGGTGCATATAAGCATGCTAACTCGCGATTAGCACGTGTACGTTCTCATAGTTAAAACGCACGTTTCAACGTCCCATGTGTACTGATCGTAAAGTTAAGGAATAACTAGATGAAATTTATAAACTTTGCACATAAAATTTATTACCCTTAACTCATACTCATAAAGTAATTTCTTTTCTACACGGTATATTTATTATAGTATCATATGTTCTTAATCATTTTCTCCCCTCTAATGTAATTTTTTTTTATTTTAAGGTATTAACTAGAGACAACAGACATGTTTACAATCAGCACCGGCGAACCTCCAACTCCCCCTGTGACCGCCGATAGCCAACGACCATCTTCCAGCCTTAACACAACCGAATCAAAATCCTCCTCTCGCGGTTTTGAGGACAGTGGCAAAGCCACATCTGACTTTGAGGACAGCGGTCGCGTGCCTTCCGATTACGACGATAACTCTAGAATTGTGCTTTCTTCGGTCGGAAGTCTGGAAAACCGGACAATGTCTGAACTAGAGGACAGTGGCCGCATACAGTCTGACTTTGAAGATAGCGGCCGGATAGTTCCGCAGCAAGAACCAGACTCTGGTTATGAAGCTTCGCCCTGCAGTATAGCGGACACGTCCTATCGCGAAAATCTCCATTTCTTCGGAGACGATGAAGCTGAAGATTGTGACGTTTTCGAGGATGAAGATGACTTTGTCCACGTCGGGTTGAACGATTCCGAGTACTGTAACGACTGCACCAGCTTGAACTGTCGATGCAACAATTCCGGCAACTCCAGACCCGAGTCGCCCTCTGCCGCCGAGACTGTTCTGGAGGGCGAAGACTTGTCCAACTGTGATAGCAGCGATTCCTCTTCGAGACGGGGCCAGCCGTCCAGCCTTCCTATCCGGATTCCCGGACAGCAAATTCTGCGGACTTCTCCGGTCCTGGTCTTCCCGTTCCATCCGAGATCGTGTCCAGCAGCATGGCTGGCTCATCACCAGACCAGCAATTCCAGGAGCGTCAGCGATCTGGAGGAGAGGTTGAGGAGGCGAGCAAGCTTGCAGAGCCAGAGGAGAAGGAGGATGCAGATTGACAGCGATGCCTCGTCTGATGTTGGGTCGTCGGATGACAATTTCCTGTCTGACGACGGCTTGGACAACGGGATTTTCCGTGAGTTATTTTCTGTTTTCTTAATCTTAACTCTATTTCATTAAAGTTCTGTGAGACTGACATAGAGCAATGCAGACTTTGCTAACAAGCTTTATTAATAGAGAGCGCTTTTCATTGACCTCGTCTGAAGTTCTTGAGACTTTCTCATTGTCCACAAAATACAGTGTGGCCACGGACTTTTCTAGCTCTTTTACTTGTAGGGATGATGGTGTAAAAAGTTACTTAAAAGAAATCGACAAAATTATTGTGCAGTTAACAATATTTAGAAATTCCAGTACGAACAAAATTAAATTCGTCTTAAGTCGAGCCAATAAGTGCGGCCAATAATGTAAAATTTATTGTCGTGCAAGCCATCCGAAGAAGCAATTTAACAGCGGTATCAATACCAGTTCAAATGTCAGTTTTTATATAACTTTTTTCCTTATTCCCGTCAAACCTCTACTCCAGCCCTAATGATTTTCAAATCAAGTCACTTAGCGTGGGGTACCGAGTAGGGATTAATTCTCTCTGTTTGCCAACTGTCTCACGGTCGAAGACGAAGACAAACACTAGAACCAATTTAAAAAAAAAAAAGAATAAAAACGAACTTCGAACTGGATTTCGATTTCTACAAGGTCAGAACAACGACCTGACCAATTACCCCTGCCAGATTTTGTTGTCAAACGACTCTTAGGGTTTGGATCTTCTTCGTTGAAGATAACTGCTTTAATTCGTCCAGGGGCTGTCTTCATCTTTTTTTTTTAACAATTACTATCTCACTGGGTCTCGGGCTTGAGAAATCATTTTATAATGGTCTTGATAGTCTCCGATCGTGTTTCGCAAATGGTCCGTTTAGTGAAGTGTTACGACGTGTTTAGGGAGGGCTTTATTGCGTTGTGGAGATCTTAATGGTGTGGAGCTAGTATTAATTGTGGGTTTGTGGATAAGGAAAAATGATTTGTTAAGGTTTTGGCTAAGGAAATGTGTCCATTTTGGTCAAAAGTTTTACCGGCGCTTATAACAATGATGGACAATCATAAAACCGAAAATGACCAGTGTCTTACTGTTGTCTGGCTCGTGGCAGGCTTTGATGCGCTATAATCATTTAACGAAAGATACGAAATCGTGACAGCATACTACTTACATTAAGTATTTTGGGTGTTGTCGCAAAAGCGCAAAGTTCTATAACAAAGATCTATACTCAGAAAAAAACGATGCAAAATGACCAGTGTCTTTCCGTTTACTGACCCATGACAGGCTTTGATACACTATATAATCTTTTTATAAACGATGCAAAATCGTGATCGCATGCGCGTGGGTGCCGGTAATAGCGAAAAATTCAATCGAGCCCACTTATACAGTACCCTTCTTTAGCCTCTATTTCACGGTCGCTGTCCAGATATAGCTTTTGTGACTTTTGGTTTGTTGGCAATTTAATCGAAAAGCAACCAATCAGGCGTGGTTAACACTGTCCGTGTCCTCAGGGGTCGTTGAATCAAGCCTTTACATGATATTGTGTAATCTTATTTTTCAATTTTATTGACATTCTAAGGTCTAACCATCTCCATTGCCTCTAAAGAGTCTAAAGCCGTTTGCAGCGACCCGTCGCACACGCAACCTCAGATAACATCGACGCTATATGGCACTGATTTACCACTGAATTACTACTGCTAATCTATATTACATCAAATATCGTAGTATAAAGCCGACGAAACTTGGTCTTCACCTGGAGGTACCTTTTTGGTAGACCTCTTGGTTGTGTAATATCTTCAGTAACTCTACATCTTTAAATCAAGCTTAATGAAACCTTTAGTGAACCCAGATAGCCACTATACCCTAAACTGAATCGAAGGTGAAAAGCAAATTAATACTGTTTCTGTGAAAGTCCATTAACCGAAAAGGTCCATTAACGCAAAACACCAATAATATTTCATAGTATAATTAAAAACAAACATTACAATATCAATTGTGGTCGATACTTTCATTTCTGCTTCACCACCGTGTCATTCCTACACCAGATGTTAATTTATCCATCGCAATACAGATTCATCTCGTGCATTTAATATTCCCAAGGGGTCAATGCATCTCATTTTATCGCCAATTTCCCATATTTGTCCTGCAATTACAGGTGTAAGTTAAAAGGACATTCTCCGTATGTCACCGCAAATGATTCACTGCTACAGTCAGATTTCATTATAGATCAATATATCTATGAATATGATCTATGAATATATTAATGCTTTTATTTTCTACTCCTACTAACCTGTTATTCTCATTAGTTGGCGATAAAAAAAAACCGGAAGACCCTCCATGGCGTGGGTTGGTGAGCATTGCATTTTTTTCGCGTTAGTCTAATTAAGCCAAAGATATGGTTCAGTGATGCTACTATCCGTTTCGAAATTGTCGAGTAATCTTTTTTTTTGTCGGAGTCATTAGTACGGGATTTTGTCATTCGTTATGTCATGTCACACCTATTTCCTGAAACGAATTGTGAGTGGCGTCATTGATTGGCGAGAAACCGCCAAAGAGGGCATTTTAAATCCTTTGAGGATTTTTTTCAATAGTTTGCAGGCCAGATTTTTAGAATATCAAATTTGCACTAGTTGTCTATTTAAAAGTAGCATTTAGAATGGTGTTCACAAATGAGGTTAGATGAAACTGAAACGTTCTAACTTGTTACTACCGTCTGAATTAAGAATTGAGTTTTTTTAATTATTCAACCATTGCATATTTATTTTGTGTTTAATTGCACTTTGGCACGATTTTAAAACGTAGCATACTTGACCACGAAAACGCAATAATTTTGTCGCAGAAACCCAACTTGGCGATCGTCCCCCACATCATCTAAATACCTGTGGTTGCATACTTCACATGACAACCCCTGAGTCATTGTGTTCTGCGGAAGTATTTATGCCCAGAAAAACATTCCTGGCGTATTATTTCACCAAAAGGGCGTTGACTAGTAAATTCCGGATCGCGCTTTTATGTATATGCCTTGCCTAATGTTCAGGTACGGAGCGTGAGTTGATTGATGGTTAACTAATTTTATAGGTGTTGGCATGTGAAAAAGAATAGGGCGTGTATTGTTGAATTTGGTCCATGGGGCATTAGGTTTGGTGTGAGCTTGAGCAGGAGGTAATTAATCGTTACTAATGTAATCGTAGTAATCTTCTGACAAATTTAGTTTTGGTAAAGTTTTTTGTAATTTTGGCAACGTCCGGTTGCCTGTTCCTAGCTGCTGATTACAAGGCTTAGTCATTGTGGTCCGCCGAATACGCAGCCTTAAATAACATCTTCGCTAAATGGAGGTGATTAACTTCTGCGTTATTACCAGTCATCTAGATTCTAACTAATAATGTAGTATATAAGTCGAAGAAACTTGGTATAGTTAAACTCGTAGTTTCCTTGCACAGAAGCCACGACCACGCGCGGAGCTATAAAACGCGTGGAGCAATCAGATGAAGACAAAATAAAACGGCTGAAATTTCCTCTTCATCTGATTGCTCCGCGCGTTTTATAGCTCCGCCCGTGGTCGTGGCTTCTGTGCAAGGAAACTATGAGTTTAACTATAGGTATCCTCTGGCGGGGCATGGGTTGTAGTAATATCTTCGGCAACATGGTAATGTGAATACGGAAAATGTACAAAGTTACTCGTAAAGCTGGATTATTGGAAGTAAAATATTGTTTTGAACAACATATGCAGATTTTTTTTCTGTCTTGTCAAATTGTCTCAATGGGATGAAACTGATATGGGAAATAAAAAAAACTATACATGAGTATTTTGTACAAAAATACCAAAACAACTCTTGAAAAATAAACTGATAAACAATTTATTATTCATTGAAAGTATGTCCCGATGGCCACAAATCTGGACAGCAGCTCACCTTGTCAAAACTTTTGACGGACAATAACCTAAAAAAACTCTATAAAAAGGCTACAGGAGTCGACTTTGAGTGCTTAAAAAAGTTAAGCCATTCCGCAAATTCGCTTTTATCCTGTTGTCTTCTCAAAGTTGAACCCCAACGGCGCCAAAAATTGCCCAGTCTCGTCTTCTACTCCTCTCGTGTCAATTTTAGAAATCCATGTTCTTTCTAGAGATGCGTTGTTCGACATTTACGCTTTTTCTTAGTTTTTTTTTAAAAAAAACTTTGGTTTTCAATTGATAGTAAAAACGTGCTCTCGGTTTTATTATCTCTTTGTTTTAATCAGTATGTGTGTCTAATAAATACCGCCGAAATCGGAAGGACTCGTTTCTAAACTCAGTGACGTCACTTTAGTTTGAGGTTTTTGACGAAACGAATGATTGATAATAGATGTGCCATTATGAAAACCGTTAGGTGAAGGTACTTTTCGAAATGTAGAAAAATACGATTCAAATCGCCACACTAATACCTTCACCTTTTCCCTAAATATATTTTTCAAAATATTATGTTACAGTTTTCATCCGATTGCTCTTTCCATACAAGAACAATGGGCTGGGGAGCCCAGTCGGTTATGCACTCGCCTAGCATGCGAAAGGTCCCAGGTTCGGGTCCGGGAATCGCCAAAATTACTGCCGACCTATAAACGGCCCGTGCAGCCAAAAATGTCCGACGAATAATACCCCGTGTAAGGGAGTGCACGTTAAATATCCTTCAAAGTCCTAACGCTGCGTACCATGTCGCCCTTAACGGTTGCGTTGGGTGCCTATTCAGGTGTCGGCTCGTCACTTGACTGTGGTTCTAAAATACGACGCCCGTCGCCAATAGCCCTCGTGTAGCTCTAGTGCGACGATAATTCAAACCTAACCATACCAGAACAAAACATTACTAGTATTACATACTCGCTCCAAAAGAACAACCAAAAACCACCAACCCGTTCTTTCAAAAAAGAAAAAAAACTATCTTAACTACGATCTGTTCCGCTCGAAGTACATCTGATGCCACTTATTTTCAAAAAAAGATAAGAAAAAACTTTTTAAAAATAAAAAAAACCACCCTATTTTATCTGGACTCGAATCCATTTCAATTTCCCTTGCTTTTTCACGGTGCTCAAGCCCCACCATTTGATAATGGTGGATACACCACTCCGCGGATCGCATTATCTGATAATGGCGGATATCTTGAGCCCCCCACCCCCAGGGGACCGAATTAATGAAGTGGCTGGATTATTTGTCAAGGCCCTTACGACATTTGTCACCCCTTGTGTCTATTTTTTGTGGGGGTCTGTTTTATTGTGTAGGGGGCGGTGTAGTTTTATTGAGTGACCATATCGTTTTATGTTATTGTAGTGTAAGTGGGAGGTTTGAGTTCGGGTTGAATAAGCAAACATAAAGGGTTTTTTACATGTAGAAATATACTATCAAACAAATGCATGTTATTTTGAAATAAAAGTTAGATAGCCGCACATGGGTTGTTGTCTTAACTCTCTGAGGGATCGACAGACGTAGTATAATCCGACAAGAAACATAATTTTTAAAAAATATGTACATTTTGTTATTTTACTAAATTTTATAGTATAGACCAGTCATTTCTAATCATCTCCAATATAAATTAATTTTTCAGTTGAAATTTTAAATGTTAGTCTTATGCATTGAAAACGAGTTTATACTTCAGTTAATTTGCTCATCCCTCGGAGGAAAAAAAAACTACATTGTAAAGCCCTGGTTTGTAAGGATTGAAAACGCACGTCAAAGCGTTAAAACACGCCCTGCTCATCGATATCAGCGTCTTATCTTCGCTTGGGTGATTTGTTAGAATTCACGTCTAGCGATGCGTCCGAATCTAACGCATGCGTAGTGAGCGAAGGCCACCGTTATCTCATTCGAATAGGTAGAAACATCGGCCATTTCGCTCGTTTTGGACGCTCTAATCAAAACCGGGACTGATTCGATATTTTCGAACGCTGAGATCAACGTTATTTTTGGTGCGGCGGTCACGTGACAACTAGGGCCACTAAGAAAGCGGAAAATTCGGACGCACTGCTCAGCGTCCGATTTTGTGTTCTTACAAACCAGGGCTTTACCGGTGTTGTTCAACAATATTTTTGTTCCTAAAATAGCTTTCAGTGGAATTTAAAGGGGCTTACAACTGCACAATTCGAAAAGTCTAGAAAAGATAATAGTTTATAAGAAACGCAATCTGGATTTCCAAATCGGATATTTCTGCGCCATTTTAAACCACTTCTGCGTGCGTTCAGCTTACAGAAATAAGCGTTCACTCAATGCAACGACGACAATATTTGTACTTATATCAAGTCACCATACAATAATAACCAGCTATCCCATAACAAGTGCGCCAGTTATCCCTGATTACATCATACAACAAGAGGGGCCAACTAGGGGTGGCTAATTTTGATTGAAGGTACAGCTTTCCTCATGATATTTCATGCAACCCCAGCAAGTTTTATACCTACTGGTTCTTCCTGGTCCCTTTTCAAACTAGGCCAAATCTTCCCCCCTTGCATCAAGAAAAAAATTAAGGAACTAAACCTTAGATTGACGTCACCATTTTATAGCTTAAGTTTTTTTTTTAAAACAGGGTGAGGTCCCTGATATTACGTCAGTAGTTCTTTGACGTCATGGTTTTCTTAACTTACGGTTGGCCGTAAAAGTCAAATATTTCATCAAGATTTTTTTTTCTTTTGTGTTTTATATGCTTTTCCTAGATCGTTGCACATTTGAAACAGCAATTTAAACTTAAAAAAAAAAAAGGTTAAGTTGTTGGAAAGTGGATTTTCTGGTAATGCTATTATTCTTTAATTCGAATGTTCACAGCGTAAAATTATCGAATACAATTTATTTTAATTTGTGTCGTAGTGCGATACTGCTAACAAATTAAAAAACTGAATTTAAGATTGGGTGCTTGATGTCATCATTTTATACATCAAGTTTTTTTTTTTAGCGTGTATAGTGATGTTCCTGATATTACGTCAGTAGGTCTTTGACGTCATGGTTTTCTTAACTTATGGTTGGCAGGCTATATAATAGTGTACCTAGATCTTTGCAAATTTTGAGACTTCAATCTAATCTTAAAAAAAGTTGAAAAGTTTTCGGAAAGCGGATTTTCTTGCAATGTTATTATTTTCTTATTTGTACTTTTACAACGTAAAATTTTCTAATTCAATTTATTCCAGTTTGTATGTCGGAGTGTGATACTACGCTAACCAATTTAAAAACAAAACTCGACTTAGATTGTCCCCTGCATCTAATTTCAGAATAGATTAAATTCTAAAAGACCCTTTGTCAAATTTCATTAGTTTTCAATTACCAGGCGTTATTGTCCTCGAGGTTTCAACGTTTCTGATTTCATTAAAAAAAACTTTAAGAACTGGTTCTTTCCAATTTGTTGGGGATTTTTTTTGCACGTCTTGAAGATTATAAAGTGATTTTAGAAAGCATTTTGGAAGTTTCACTGCGTACACGAAAGACAAATAGCATTAATGTGGAATTCAATTGCAGAATTTACTTGCAATGCAATGAAACTAAAAAAAAGCATCACCAAGATTCTAATTCAAATTATTTTGGTACTGGATAGAACATGAACAGCCAAAAAGAGTGTTTTTTAAAACTTATTTTGTTTTAAAAATCTATTCACAATTTACTGTGTTTGTATGCGTATGCATACTTATCAAATTATTAAATAGCACAGGTGAATTTCTACAAAAAAAAAATGCATTTTTTAAAAATATATGCCAATATCTTTCTGCATCTGTTAATACATGTATATTTTTATTTGGGTTAATAGTTTTGCAATTTCTTTCTAAACGGTTCCTTATTTTTCAAAGTCCTCGTGACTTGTTCCAGAAAAACATAAAAAAGACTTTTAAAACATCTACGAACTCTGTTGTCCAGGTACATATTCCTAAAGTACCCTGACTTCACCCTCAACATTTGGCGACAGATCGCTTACATAGCCCTAAAGAACGTCATCCCAGGGGCCCCCTTCAAAATATGACTTCACCCCAAAACAGCTGCAGAAATTAAATTACTCGTCTTGTATTCTTCTGCCAGATTCGGGCTTACGCAACGCATAAAAAAAAATTACGAGGCTGAGGTTTTGGAGGGAAAAGAAGCTGGGTGAAAAAACGTCTTGAGTGCAGCGTGGTTATCTGGGCTCTGGGGGGGGGAAGCTGGGATTGGTTTGGATTGGGTTTGAAGAACGGTTGGATTATATTATTGTTGTTTTAAAGTGTTTTTTTTCTGTTTAAAGAGGTCTTTACGGTCGTACGTTACAAAAATAGGCTAGAAATACAAAATGCAAAAAATTATTAATTAGTGAGTGTATAAAATGATGGTGTTATGTCTTATGAACTAGTCATCATGCCATGCTATTCTTATGGTGCTTTGCGTGGCAATGAAAGGGTTAGAGATAAATTTTTATTGCATTTTAATACATAGACTAAATGGCATTTCATATTTTAATTTAAGCTTTTATTATTAATGCAGTTTTGATGATATAAGGTATCGAGCTACACTTAATTCAAGTAATTCTTGTTTCTATAGTTATTTAACATAAATATGCATCTGAATTACGAACCTTGAATAAAACATTAAATATTCATCAATGTCTAGCTACTCAAAACAACTTGTATACCAACCAAGTCCAAGTCAACACATAATTATTATGTCTAACATCAACACAGCATGTAGCCTCTACAACGTCATTGCCCTTGGACCCCATTTCGACCCCCCCCCCCCCCCCGCCTTTTTTATTTTATTTATTTCTTGTATTTATAATTTTTACTTTTTTTTTATATATCTTGGGAGATTCAACGTCTTGCCACGCTCCATCTACTACGAGCTAGCGTAGTAAGTAGTAAAAGCATCGTATGGTTGCCGGGCATTAACTTTTTTTTAGCTTTTGGCCTGGAGTTTGGATATTATTAAACTTTTTTTTGGTGTTTGTTTAGAAAAATACGCGCCAAACTTTGGCGACGATTTCGGTTCGATGAACGGTGGCCATTTTGCGTTGGGTTGTTGATTTTTATTGTGTGCATATAATTGAAACGTTTGTTGCGGAAATCTGTCTTGTATTTGTATCGGGATTTGAGATAAAATAATTGAAGGTTACGGATGTTTTTTTTGTTTTTCAAACGGCAGTGTTATGCTCAATTTATACATTTCTTTCAGTTTTTCGATTTAGTGTCATTGCTTTCTATTTAAAACCCTCACTTGGATATTAAAAAAAACAATAAAAGTCATATTGTAAGAAACGAAACTTAAAAATAAATATACAAAGTTAATTTTATCTTAGACAACAATTTTTTCTTTAAAAAAAAACCTGAACTTTTGAAACAGTGCAATCACTGCCACTTGCAATTTGTTACACTCTTTAGGAAATGCATTGCTCTCATACTCTTCTTTTAACTGACAATAGATTTTTACGGTATCCTTTCGTTGTGCGTAAAAGACTTCACGCCATGATTGTTTAATTCAGCTATTGGTGGTATGGCATACAGCCAACCGTGAACTAAATACTTTGGTCCTAGAAAATGCCCTATCCCACGATATCCCTCTAATGCATGATTTTTTAAATATATATATTTACTCCAACAAAATATATTTTGATATTTGATGGTCATAAATTGCGGGAAAAATCTATTTAAAAAAAAATCTCTTTGCCCTTTAACTTAATTGTACAAATGTTTAAAACGTAGGCATCGCTTTGCAGTGAGGACGATGCATTAAATTTGGCGAAAATGTGTATGCAACATAAAATCTTTTACCTTTTTTTCTTTAAATATTTAACTTTTTCATTCTAAAACATCAATATTATAGCTTCCAATAGATGACAAATTGCTAAAGTTGCCAAACGTCAACAATAGTTTAAAGTCATAAAGTTGTTTAAAGTGTATGATGCCAAATGGCAACAATATGCTCCAGAGGGATGTCATTCAACAGCATTTCAATGTCAATCCGATATCATTTTGACATCAAGTTTCCAACAAGATATGATCATTCGGGTGTTCCTTTGGGATACTTTGAGGACTTGCTGACTTCAAATAGATTATATTTGGACATTTATTTGACATCAGTAAAGTAACAATACATCCTACCTCAGTAGAAAAAAAAGATATACCCAATGCTACAACAGTTGGGCATCAGACCTGTTTCAACATGGATTAAGATACCTGCGTCATTATTTGGACGTGCATTTGACATCGGTAAAGCAATATTACCTCAGTAGAAAAACGGATAAACCCAATATAATAACAGTTGGACATCAGGCCCTTTTCAACTTAGTCTAAAGATACATTGGTCATTATTTGTTGACACCGGTAAAGCAACAATTATCCTACCTCAGTAAGAGAAGGGATGTACCCAATGTTTTAACAGTTGGACATCAGACCCTTTTCAACTTAGACCAAGATACCTGGATCTTTATTTGTTGACATCGGTAAAGCAACAATACATCCGACCTCAGTAGAAAAAGGCATCTATGCAATGTTAACACAATTGGACATGAGACCCTTTTCAACTTAGACTACGATACCTGGGCCATTATTTTGGGCGTTTGGTGATCGACGTAGTCAAGTGTTACTCTAATGACACCCCAACAGTGGAACTGTCATTTTCTGCACGCGCCGGTCTTGAAAAAGCGTGCTTCAGACATCGAAATCAAATGTCGATGACACAATCGGTTCCATTACGTACAAACTTTGACCCAACGAAACAATAAAATAAAAGAAGAAACAAAAAAAAGTCAGATTTCTCCAATTTTCAAAAACGAGCAACCGTGACCTTTTGCAGACACACACAAAAAACATAAATATCGCCATTCGAAACCATTAAAAACGCATTACATGGTGGGGTTGTTGTAGAACGAAAGGGGCATAAGTCCGTTTTGAACAACTTGACCAAAGAGCTTTAGCTCTGTTGCTTAAAAATTCGAGTTAGTATATTGTTATTAAGTTTATTTCGCATAAGCATAGCCTATATTTATTTTTTGCATGCAGCGTCAGATGTTTTTAGTGTTTTCCCATCCTGTACTGTTTTCTTTGTACCCTTTTTTCATATTTTTTAAGTTTCAGATTTTTTGAAAGATGGCAAAACCTTTAAGAGGGACTGTCAGTCCCATAGAGATAATGCATTAGTTTTGAAATCACAAATTTTGCAAAAGAATTGCTTTGCCATTGCCATGTTATCCCATTTTCACCAGGTATGAGAATCACCATAACATCCATTTACAACAAAATTGAATAGAAAATAACATCCGGTTATTTAATTATTAATTGATAACGTTTTAAAATAGTGTCGCCATCTGCTGTAATTTTTAGTATTTTAAAACTTCAAAAATATATAATTAAATAACTAGATAACATTTTCCTTACAAAATTTGTTTCATTTCGATGTTATGTTGATTCTCATACCTAGGAAAGAAGGGCTAACATGGCAAAGCAATACTTCTGCGGAAGTTGTGATTAGAAAACTAATGCATTAGCTCTATGGGACTGACAATCCCTCTTAAAGTGGCTCTGCCTAGATGCCATCTTGATCAACTTAAATCGCATTTTTTGCTTTCTAAAAACAGAGAATAATCATTGTTAAAAAATGAGTCGTCCATGCTTCTGGGTTTGGTTTATTGAATGCAACTTTCTTTACACTATCAGTTGTATTTGGGTTGGCGATGCTTCGAGATCCATCTCAATGAAGTCCTGGAAACGTCATTTTGTATTTTAACTCCTTAACGACGGTTGTCAAGAAAATTTGCCCCACGCAAATGAGCTTTCTGCCTAAATTTATCGAAGTAAACAAAATATAAGACAAATGAAGACCATCGTCCTGAAGAATTTTATTTGTCTTAAATTAAGTTACACGAAAAACGAATTAAAAAAAAAACTTAAATTTAACGTTTTCATACGGAAACGAAATTTTAATGGTGTTCAGAGTCTTCGCTGAGGGGTTAAAACTACGATCAGATATGTGAGTTAAAATTTCTGAGTTGCACCGTTTTTGTTATTAATCCCCAAAATCCCCAACAAATCCCACCAAAAACAGCGATAACACCGCCAAGAACGGCAACCCACCATGTCGCGTGCTAAACCTGGAAGAAACTGGTTCAGCAGCGAGCTACCATCCAGGGTCTGAGCCCGGGAATAAGTGTCGACCCCCCCCCCCCCCTCCCCCCCTCTTAGGCTTCGAGGCCTAGGCTTTAGATATCCCCCCCCCCTCTCTTTCTTATACCTATAGGCCAAGGGTAGGGGTAGGGGGTTGCAAGTGACAGGTCACAGCTCGGGTCGGAAACCCTGCGGTTTTGGAGCCTTTGGCCTTGGTAGTTTGTGGTGATTAGTTTGGGTTGTTGTCGTTATAATTTTTTGAGCGTTGGAGTGGGTTTGGAGAGTTTTTAATTGTATTGTTAGGGATTTATTTGATGCATTTAAATTATTAGCTTTCTGCATTTTTCTTTCAATTGTTAAGGTTCCACATAATTGAAGTTGGGATTTCATAACCTTCTTGAAATTTGATGCCTTCATTGAAATTTGACGATCATTCACAGGTTTTTAGTTTAGTTTGAATTATCGTCGCATTAGAGTTTAGACCTACACGAGGGCTATTGGCGACGGGCGTCATAATTTAGAACCACAGTCAGGTGACGCGCCGACACCTGAGTAGGCACCCAACGCAACCGACACAGGTTTTTAAATATCAAAAATCGTTCTTGTAACAATGCAATTTTTAAAAGTGCAGAATTTTTTTTAGCCTACTTTCCTTTTTTAATTCGAAATAATTTTTAAAAAATGAAAGCATGGGCATTGGCATGTGAGAGATGTACGTCTGTCCGTCCGTATTCTCCTTCAAATTCGGGTCTTGGATTTCGAAAATTATTTTTTTATTAAAAAGGAATCACACCAGATATCTATACTATTTACTTATTTCGTCTCTCAATGAGTATTGAAGTTATAGGAAAGTATGCTATTCTTTCAAAACATCTTGTTTTAGCATTAATGCAACAATTTAAGAAGGTGGTTTTCGCCTTAACTTTTTATGCAACTCGTCATTTTCTAATTTTTAAATCCATTTTTAAAAATTATCATAAAAAAATTATTTTTGTTAATTAAACCATTTGCTTACAATTATATTTATACTTTATACGCTGTTGTTAAACATTGATGAAAAAGAAATTTATATGCACATTTAAAATTATTTTGAGTAAATTTTAGTTATGCACGTAAGCATTATGCGTAAGCACCTTGTACAATTTACATTAAGATATCTAACTTTTGAACACAGCCAATTACGAATTCTACTTTTTGCTTACATAGCACACATTCGTAACTCTAAAAACAGCAAACAACCCATTTCTCCAGTTACTTTATTTTCACTATCTGCATCGAAAAGAAATAACAAAATTAAGCCACCACTTTTATTATTACCATTATTTTTATTAATATTTATTTTTTATTGCAACTTCTCATTTTGTTGTTACCTCATATTATCGGGCTGGCTGGCAAACTGCCAAAAAACCTCTTGCGTTCAAAATGGCCTCTTTAGGGTCAGTCACTCATATTTCTTTCTTTTTTATTTTCATTTCTTTTTCTTCCTTGTATTTTGTTACTCTCTGGGTTTGCAAACTATATTTTTTCTTTTTTATATGTTGAGATGGGTTATAGGGTAGGAGGTGGTAGCGGTTTGACCCCCTCTTCTTAGCTTATGCCCCGGTTTTCAGAGGCCCCTTTTTTAGTATAGTTTTTTTTTTTCGGAGTTGATAGTAGAATAGTATTTTTTTTAGTTTGGCATTGACCTGTTGAAGTTGACATACGGGCAAAATAGTTGTATCGAATGTGTAATTTTATATTGTAAATAAACAGACATCTATTAAACGAACCAGGTCGTACTAGAACTAGGCAATCAATTTCTGTAAAAACTTTAGCATGATTGCGTAATAAGATTCAGTTATTACAGCTCCCTTTACCTCGAATAGTATTATTATCTCTCATATCACTTCAATACAGTGCTACTTTCTTCATGCATCCATTAAATGATAACATGCTATGGGCATTTGTTACTTTTTGTTTTGTTGTACAATACTTGAACGTTGAACCGACCTTTGGAGTTTTAATAACATTTTAAGTTGACACAAACTGTATGTGACAAAAACAATACTTTGTAACTAAAATTTTTTAAAGTAAAGTAAGAATAAATAGGAATAAAGGAAAATAAAGAAAACTACCATTTTCTTCGTTCAAAACGAACCAAATGTTATGTCACGCTGCTCTGCTTGGCTACCATTGGCGACGTTTTTTTAACGGTGATAGTAACTTACAACCCGATATGTAAAAAAAAATACAGCAACCCTGTAATATACGCGTGGACGCTTTGGGCCATAACAAATAACAGAATAGTGAAAGTTGTTGCTCTTTGGAAAAAAAATAAAAAAGATAAAAAGTAAACACTGAAATACAATTAGTAGGCAGACCATGGAAATTTTTTTCTTTCTTTTGAACGCAAAGTGATAGTGGTAATTGAGATCAATTAAAAAAACTTACCAACAATTCTTTTTTAAATTGGATGTTCTATACCTTTTGAAAGCTAACTCTATAATGAATTGAATTTTGTATAATAGGAGCTAAGCGTTAAAAGCGGGATCAGCTTTCGTTAAAAGCCCACTAATGTGTTTATGAGTGCGAATTAGATGTGAAGTTTTGATATCTAGTAGCTGTAGGCTGTTATTTATACTAATGCAATTTTTATATCGTTATGATAATGGTTTTTGGTGCGATAAAAAATTGATTGGATTAACTAAGTTTTATTTACTTATCTAGACTTTCAGAAGAAAAAAAGTGTTTAATTTGTGTCAGTCGTAGTTGTTTAATTTTGATTAGCTGAAAAAAAAAAAAACTTTATTTCTACTTTGATAAATTCTATAAGTGCTATCTTTGAGTTAATTTCGCGATGTCGAGGTGTCACATGAACGTTAAACTCGTTTTATCTCACATTGGAAAGCACACAGCAAAATTATTGTTCGGGCTACTTAATGTACTTTACTTTTTTAATTTTTGTATCGGCCCCTCACTAAGAACTAGCTTAGTGAGGGGTCGATACCGAAATTGTATAGATAACATTATTCTTAATATCTGCATTTTAATTAGTTCACTGGTAGGTATTATAAATAAAATTTTATTGAAACTAAAATACATTTTTTGAAGTTTTTGTGAACGAAAAAAAAGTCGCAACGTACTTAGTGCTCGTTAAATCAGTCTTATTACCAATTAATTTTTTCTGGCAAACCACTTGGCATTATAAAAGCTTTTAAATTACTTCCCAGGCATATTTAACGTCCCCAGATACCTCCATTTTAAACCCCTTGCAACTCTTAAAAATTTATTTCACTACCTCATTGCTTAGATCGCATGTTTTAATAATAGCACAACATAAACAAAGGACCAACGCGAAGTCAGCCTTGTTTACTTATGTCGCTTTGCATTGTGGGTCTTGTCAAAAGCGCGCGTAAATATTTTGGCGCGTTGTTGCTACCAGTGAGATTGGATTACGCGAGTTGCAATGATTGCATCAGGCTATTTCTGGTTTCTTTCTACGTTTTTTTTACATATCTTTCGACTGAGTCTTAAGTTGAGTTTACTTAATAAAATTTATTGTTAGGAGTCTCGTGTTTTCCTTGCAATATACGTTATTGAAAAAATTATACTTAACATTTTTTTTATTCTGAACTCTGCGTGACGTTAAAAAAGTTTTCTATTAATTTGCATTTCTTTGATAAGTGGAAAATTTTAGTCGGAATTTTCGAAAAAAAATAATAATAAACTGCAATAAATACACATAGCATAATAAAGATGTATTAGGATTTGTTTGGGTGCATTTGTGTTTTACTTGTATTTCAATCGGATACATTTTTGCACTGTGCATTTTTTTTGTACAATCATCCAAATTTAATACAATACAAAATAGACCATTATAAAACAAATTATCAATATTTTAGTCTACTTACAATTTAAATAAAAAATAATAATAGTAAGGTAACAAAACCTCATTCTCTTTTCAATATTCAGTTTTATCTTTTTCACTCCCCCCGTTTATCAAATGAAGTTTTTCAGCTCTATATTTCAACTACCCTTAGTGCTTGGTCAATCAACCCTAACCAAACTATAAAACTAGACCATTACCTTTATTCCAATATTCTAAAAGAAAAACCACCCAAAAAATCGAAAAATAAATAAATAAAGATGAATAACGTGTTCACTCAACAAATGCAATTTACCGTTGTCATTATAGAACTTTTTGAAAAATTCCAAATCTGAATAAATGAACAGGGTGCTTTTTTTAAGTTCCCCACCCCTCCAAATTACTTACTCCATTCCCGGTATAAATGCAGACGATTTTTTTAAATGTATAAAAAATTAAAAATGGAGTCAAAGATACGCTTCATTCGATTCTAAGTCAGACGTGACGTTTGCTTAATTCCTTTTCCTTCCCCCCTCTCTGATATTGGGGAGGGATGATATGGTGTTTTATACCTGTTCTATGAATTTAATAAGTTGTTTTGGTTTTTTCATTCAAAAATATTCATTAAATAGTCTTTCTTACATTTTGTTCAGGTGTCGGCTCGTCACTTGACTGTGGTTCGAAATAACGACGCACGTCGCCAATAGCCCTTTTGTGTAGCTCATGTGTGACGATAATTCAATCCAACTCTAACATTTTGATTGCACTAATTGGGGATAATGATTAAAATCGTTTTCTTTTTGTATACTGTGTGTTTTTAGGAGTATAAGTATCAACTCAACAAATGTTATGAAAAAATACTCGTATATTTGTTTTAAAACTAGTATTTGTAGGTTTATTATTTTTAATTTAAAAAAAAATATTTTCTGTAATAAACAACAGTTTTGTAATGGCGTACTTCAAGTGTTGATATTTGTAGATTACGAATACCTTTTGAAATGGAATTTGAATTGGGTTACATTCGGTTTGTTTTATTTGTAACAACTTTGGCCGGCATAAAACTACTTTGAATTCCACTTGTTACGATTTATTACTTGTATAAATGTTCATTTTGACAGATCTAGGGTGAAAGCAACAAGTAACATAAGATATATTTTTTTCATTTTCGGTGTACATTGTCTACAAGACTAGCGTTTATTCTTATCTAAACAAACTGTAGTTTACAATGGTATATTTTTATATTACAGATAAAATGATTATTTTTTTTATATTACAGATAAAATGATTATTTTTTTGTGTTACTCTCAATACAATTGACAGTATTTTAAAAAAAACTTTCTGTGAAAATCCAGTGCAAACTAAACAAAGCAAATTAACGCATACAACCAGCACCACGTTCCACAAAACAACACAACCTTACTCCGAGAAAAACGCAAGCGATAAAAAAATATAATAAACCGTTTTTCTATCCACATTATACAGACGATACCGTAAATCCACTCCCTGGAGCCTGTTGATTAAAAAATAAAAGAACTTTTCATCCCCCCCCCTATTTCTAAATCAAATTGAAAGAGGGGAGCTTCGTTCTTTTAACACGAATAATGGCAACGCTCTGGAACCCATAATGCACCGCGACGCGACCACCAACCCTTTCATACTAATTAGTCTCCCCCTCCCCCCTCAACCCTTCCCTTCAAGTATTCCAGATTTCCCCCTCTCTTCTGCTAATTTAAGCGCTCGCTCTAGTCTATCTAACCCTTTTTGGTCAGGGTTGTAGGGAATTTTGAGTTTGGTGAAATGTCGCCATTGGGCTGATGTTTGTCGCCACCAGGATTTTAGAAATTTTTTCAAGAAACAGTAAAGTTTAGTTTAGACCTTTTAATGAATTTAATAACCCATGGGGTTGTTTCACCGAGGATCTGGCAATAGCTCTGCGGTTTTGTTTTCATGTCTCTCAAATTACTTATGTTGATATTCGAAATTAATTTTTTAAGAATAAGTTATTTTAGTTATTTTTTAAAATTACAACTTCTTACTGTGCTGTTGGTTGTTTTAATCATTTATCAAATAAAACTTGCATTAAAAGAAGTTGGAATTTTAAAATATTAACAACTAAAATATTCTCTTCGAAAACTTACTCCCGAATATCAAAACAACAGTAATTCGAGAGACATGAAAACAAAACCGCAGAGCTATTGCCAGATCCTCCGTGAAACAACCCCATAACTTTTTAGCCAATGACTTTTTAGAGAACTGATGTTTAGTTTTGCAAAATAGTTTTTAGAATCTTGAAAAAAGAAAAGTGCTGTTTATCTTTAAGTTATTTAATACATTCTTATATATTGTTTGTTAAACGTAATTTGTTCGGAATTGTATGTTGCTGTTCGCGTTTGTCATAAAAAGTCCCTTCAAGTATTTCTTGATCAGATTATTTCATTCAGATTTTCATCAAAAGTTGTGAAAAAAGTTTTGAAAAACTGTATTATTGAATTTGTGTGTCGTCTGTGAAAGTATAGCATATTTTTTTCTTATATTATATATGTTGTTCATTATTCATATTTTGTATGAGTAA
Source organism: Oedothorax gibbosus (assembly GCA_019343175.1). Classification (NCBI taxonomy): domain Eukaryota; kingdom Metazoa; phylum Arthropoda; class Arachnida; order Araneae; family Linyphiidae; genus Oedothorax; species Oedothorax gibbosus. Next base: position 7,609 of record JAFNEN010000741.1, on the reverse strand, counting down.
TGAACAATACTGGTACGAATGTCTGTCTTGTAGCCCTAGTGTGACGTAAATTCAATCCCACTTAACCTAAACATTTTTATCATAAATATAAGTTATATAGTACTAGCCTATAGACCTATGGTGTTGTAGCCTAGGGCTACTTTGACATTTATTTAAACAAACCAAACGAGTACGATTCCGCCTAAAGTTGTGTTGGGTGCCTATTCACGTGACGGCTCGTCATTTGACTGTTGCTCTAAATTTCGACCCCCGTCGCCAATATACATCGTATAGTTCTAGTACGACGCTAATATAACTTAAGATGTGAGACCACAGTTAGTCAGTTATACACGCCATTTTGCATTATTTTTGAATTTACAATATCTGTTAAAATATTGCTTTACAATTTGGAAAGATACGTTTTTGTCATGGAAAAACTGCCAAAATAATTTTATTATTAAAATTTCTAAATGAAAATAAGTGGTACTTAAATTTTTTTAGGAACACAATTTAACTGCATTATAATAATTCTCTTATATTTGTTTGGTTTTAAGTGTTAATTTTTTTTTTTGGCTCATACTTGAAATGCATTAACTCTTTTCGGATACTGATTTAAAATAAAAAAATTAAAAATAGACATGCGAGCGATAAGTCGCCAACTCTATCCCTAATGATCTTATCACACAAATGACAGTCCCGTACGTGATTGTCAGGCCTTGTGCCCATTATTATAAATCTTGGGCTCAGTTGATAGGGGGGAGGGGATCGCAGATATAATTTCTAAATTGTTCGAAATGAAGTTCGAGTTGAGAAGTTTTATTGCTGGAGTGGAATTAAGATTTAATAATCGTTTGCGATGATAGCTTTTTTCCCTCTTATTAATTCAACCTGAAGGAGTTATGGAAATTTAGAAATTTAGAAGGGTTAGGGGGAAGATTCGATTGTTATTTCGTTCTTTTGTTCTGTCGCATCATCTAAATTTATCGTCTGCGCGCGTGACGTCAGTGCACGTGACTGGGATGGCATTTTGGAATTAAATATGCAGCGTAAATGACATCTTTGGCTGGTAGTGGATTTAATGTATTTTTCTGTCGAAGTCATTAAATTTTATTTGAGCAATGTTTTATACTTAGTCGGGTTTTTTTATCGAATCATTTTTATTGGTTTTTTTTCTATGTTTATATTTTATCCGATGACGGTTTTAATGAGTAAACTGTAAAATGATTGTAAAATGAAAATTGGTCGGAAAGAAACGGGATTTGATATTAATTAGCACTGGAGTATTGATAGGAAGTGTGCAAATGGAATAAAGTTTAAATTTTGAAGGCCAATATATATTGTTGCAACTTTTCGGAGAGCTCATATAGAGACATCCTATATGTCACCATGCTTTACTAGACCACGATAGCATTATTTTATCCCAAATTTAGACATTATTCCATAACAAATAAAATTCCCCTACCCTAGAAATATTTGTTTTAATATTTCAAGGCTTATCTCTTACAAATGGTTTTCATTTTAACAAATTACAAAGTCGAATAAAGTCAAGTTGCATAACGGATTATAAATACTATCACAATAACACACCCGTATTATCACATTTCGTTATCGTTTCGGTATAATTTTGTTCAGATACTGAATGTTAAAGATTGAAAGCGCAAAATATAATGCTAATCTTGTGTTGATTGGTGGTTAAAAATAAATTCTTACATATCATATAAACTATCTGAATCTCTTTAATTTTCTTTTATGCTACAGTTTGTCCTAGAGCTTCGTAGTAGGGCACACTGATAGCCAGTAGATGGCGCTGCATATCCATAGCGAGTGAGAAAGATAGAATAAAAACTTAATAAAACTCCCTTTATATTTTTCATTTAGGTTTTTTTTTAAGAAACTTTGTACTGGAATATATTTCACCCTGATTTCTAAATTATTAATATTAATTAAAAACCAATATTTTCTATTTAAATTAAATTTACAATCTATATTTAAATTAAATTTACAATCTACATTTAAGTTAAATTTACAATCTATATCTAATAATAAAAATACTTCCTGAATATCACAACACTAAACAGCGACTAATTACCAAACTAATAACCAATACGTACTCCACTATTACACCTTTATTAAGCTACACTACAATAAACCTCTCAAACAGAAAAGGCAATACATAAAGCTTTGACAATGCGAAACAACATCGGTTAAACGTGTCTGGATTTCCTTATTAAAACTGCCATTAGATTGAAAGTTGAGATTGAAACGCTTGGCTGATTTTCGACTGCTATAATCCAGTCAAGAGTGAACGATCGGAAGCTAACTGCGGCCGTAACCTTTTGTTCTGACCGCTCGAGGCGCGTTTTGGCGCGAAAGTTGATGAAGTTTTTGTTTTGTTTTCGTCTGTTAGGTTGTTGATTGTATGGCGTTGTGTTTTTTGTATTGTATGACGGTGTTATTTTCGTTATGTTATGTATCTTTCAAGAAGGGCAATGATACTTATTCGTTTGCTTAGCAAGAGTTCAAAAAGACCGATTTTTTTTAATGTATACTTGACCTATACTTGATTGCATGACTTGTCATTACTTATAATATACAGGGTTCGTACGCCTCCTGAAATTCCTGAAAAACTCCTGAATTTCATTTTTTTCTTTTAAGGGCCCTTATAAGTCCTGAAATTTGTCTCATCTCCTGATATTTTTCCCCCTCTCCTGAAAAAAAATTGACGACATGAATAGTTTTTCTCCTTTCTCTGCCATTTTCTCCCGTATTTTATTCAGAATAAGTTTACTGTGCATGCGCCGTAGAAAGATTCATACATTACAATAGTTAATGTTCCAGAATGCACTGTACATCTCTTCAGAAGATTTTTTTCCCCTTCTGTTTCATCATTTGAAGTGCAGTGAAGTCCTTATAGACTAATACAATAATAAACATAGTCAATTTTATTCCTCGTTAACTCCTGAATTTACATTGCTGCGCTCCTGAAAAACTCCTCAGAAACTCCTGAATTTCACTATCATAGAGTATGAACCCTGAATATAGTTACATTTGTAGCATTATTTTAGCTTTTAAGCATTTCGAACATTTAGCAAACTAATATTTGAATATAATGGCGCTTTATGGCCTTTTTGATAATGATAGCTTTGGCGAATGATAGCTTTTATTCAGCTCACACACACAGGCAGTACAATTATGAAAATGATTGAACTTCTGTCAATTACATCACACTTAAACAAGGTCTCTGCACGGGTTACCATTTTACGTGTAACGTAGTGAGAGTCTGATAAATTACTTACCTAAAAAGTTGGCGAATTATGTCTTGGCATCATCCATTATGTCTTTTTCGCATTTGTGAATGGTTATATCGGACTATTTCAGCAACATCATTATTTGAGTGTAGAGGCCTTCTCAAAAGGTGTTGATTAAATGCTTACATTCATATCATCCAGATACACTACCAGTTACCATGATTGAGCAGCATGATATTTGTAAACGGTAATCATTGTCCAGGAGTAGTCTGTATGGGTGATGTAAGATACACTGTTAAAAATTTTGGCGCAAGATTGCACCTGAATCCTGGAACTTTCTAGCTGCCACCACCATTTGGAGAGTGAATTCACCAATTTTGTGGTAAAACCATAACTTTGATACACCGTAAAAGTGGGGAATCCCCGCTCCAAATAGTGGTGGCAGCTAGAAAGTTCCAGGATTCCGGTACAATCCTGCGCCAAATTTTTAACAGTGTATTCAACCTAAAGCAAGTAAGCTTCATTTATGTATAGATTATCCGTTCAAACAATATTTTAAAAAAAATTCCAGTATCATTAAGTTATAATGAAATTCTTAACCGTAGGTTGATGGACGTTAGTTTTCAATATCGCCCACAGGAAAAAAAATAGCATTGTCCAATACCAGGATCTGCATACAACACATTCCTTAAAGTGTCACGTCCCAACTAATTACCCAGCACCAATTAATCACTTTGAGCTCCGGGTATTCAACAATCCATGATCCAGAAGATAGATCCCCAACCAAGATAGCCCTGAAGCTATCGCAAACATTCCAATTAAAAATTCCAAAGTGCCAACTATCCATACCCGGAAGGGGTGAGGCCTTACAGTCATTTGCGCGACATAAAGAACACATAGGGGTTAGAGTAGAATAGATAGGCATAGCGTGGAGGAAAGTGAAGTTGCCTGTAAGTCGCCAAATCGATACGATAAACCCAAAATACTCCACAACTTAAAGTGACCATTGGTTTGTTTCATACGACGTAATGTCATCCATCCTTGCATTTCCTTCGATTGGTGCTGTGTTTCAACATGACATTAGATTCACCAATCGAGGAAAAAAATATTTTTACCTGAAACATGCTCATTTGTGCAGTTGTAGAATTCAGTAACATTAGCCTTCAAGTTGCTTTTGCTATAATGCAACTTTTATTCCACAAAACCAAGTATAAACTGAAGGCAAGTTCTGAATTGATACAAGATTCTAATATTTGCATTTATGTATGAATCGATAAATATAAATAAAGGTCAAGTCTTAATGAAAGATTTTCCACTACGTTTCTTCCTTTCAATACTTTAGCAAAAGAAGAAAGGGTTTACGGAAATCTTTTCCATGGACTCTACCTTTTTACATTCAGCTATTTCTATGAGATCCAGTGTAGCCTAACGTATTACAGTTTTCCTAAATCGTACCCAAACCATCTGTTTAGTATTAAGTTGGGCCTATTATATAAGTGACGAACAGCTTCATTTGGCAACCTAGTTTTATCATTCTATTCGACTAGGCATCATATCCACCCCATGCCCTCCTCCATTACAATCCATGATGAGCCCCACTTGTAGAACAATGGCATGGGCTGATTACTGCTGTTAGGAAAGGGTAGACGCACGCTACCGAGGCTAAAGACTCCTCTAGATGGCTATCTTTTAGCAAATGTCGTCTGCCACTTCTAGTGATGCCACCGCGCGGTGTAATTATCGTGATGGGCGTGCGTGATAGCTTGGAATGTCTTCTTCCTCGAAGAGATAGTTCTTGGGTGTTGTAGTACTTGTTGCTTAGTTTATCAAGATATGTACTATCGCAGTTACTTCGAGGTGGCTTAATCCACCTTCAAGTGTTTATATTAACTGGAGCTGTAAGATCTTTATCGATTTCCAAATAGCAGGCGAAGTTCCATTGTTCGATGCATGCTCCTACTTCGCACCATATTGCCATGTTGATAAGGCTTCAAAATCAAATCGGTCGAGATCATATTTTTGGCTAACTGAGCTTCCTATAAATGGGATGGATTATACGCCAATATCAAATTAGTCATAAGGTTAATTTTAACCATTTGGAGGGTTAATTTTAACCACCGAGTATTATTTTATCACACAAAAATAGTGGGTTCAGAATACAAGAAAACCAAGTCAATTTTTTGGCATTTTCGTTTTAGCAGCGCAATTACACGCTCTAACTTTGTAGAATTTCAGTGCAATACTGAAAAAAGTCCTTGTTCAGAACTTTTAAAATTTAATTTATAATTAAACCTTTATTGCTCAAATGAGCTTTTTATGGGCTCGGTTAACTTGCATTTTGAGCTCTCCAAACAATAATATGTTAAAACGTCATATTAAAAAACATGCCGCCCATCCTGAATGGTGGTTATAACCTTCGCTTGTCGACGAGTTGCCACGGGTTTGAATACCCAGACAGACACACGACACAACCGTTTAAATGCATTTGTACATCCTTTTTTTAACCTTTCAAACATCTAATATATCATCAAAGTATCAAATATCATTGCGCATTAAACACAGGTCTAAACATGCCTAAAATATCCCCGGAACCTCACACACAGATAATATTCGACGGTCACAATCTTGAAGTCCTTATAAGGACAGTTACGAAATCCAAATTTTGTTCTCAGTAGCATGATGTACAAAATCGAATGATGTTATTTGCTAGCCATAAAAGAATATTGAACTCTAGATAATAAAATCTTGCCATTTTTAGAAACTCAGTAGATCTCCCTTTATTTGTATTTGAGTGGCCATATATAGAAAAGTCTCGATGTTTATTTGAGTTGTAGTGTAAGCGTGGTTTTGTTTATGTTTGTTTTTAAGATTAGGGGATAATAGTTTCTTAAAGGTTTGCACAGGAGATTTTATACTCGATAAACGCGATAGTTTTGGTTTACTGTGTATGGTCTTATGTTTACGTGTTTTATTGTATTTAAAGTGAAAAGTTCTGATATTTTCTTTGTGTAGTGTAATATCCTAAATGTGTGTTAATGAATTACAAAAGCAATAGACTGTACCAAAGTACTATGTTAAAAAAAACATTTTGGAACTTCATTCCGCATTTCATTCGCAATTTTGGCGCACTCTTTTTGACTTAATACCAAATTGTGACAATAGTTTTTTTTTAAAGTGCCAAATATTTTTTTTAATTGAATCATATTAGCAGACAGCGTATTAAAGATGGATTATAAAAAAATATATGGATTGTTTGAAGATTGGTGCGATTTAAGGGAGATTCGTTTCTCACTTTTTGAAACTTACTTTCAAATGCTGCTATTTTTTTTTTTTAACAAACTTAAGTTTTTTCGTTATTAATTACAAAACACCTATTTCGATGCAGCTCTGTTTTTACATATTTAATCCACTAACAACATGAATATTCTTGTTTGATTCCAAATAAAACAAACACCTGTTCCTTAAATATAAAATAATAAATAAGAAAATATAGAACGACAGTAATAAAATAAAAATATGTCCACTCGCGAATTCATAAAATGTTCATAAATGGCTTTATTATACATAAACACTTACGTCATAAGTTCCACGTCCGCAAAGACAGGAAGGTTGGGGGGGGGGGGGGGGGCATAACCTTCCAGCCTTCCTCATATTAAGGTGAAAAATAAAAAAAAATAAAAATTCGAGCTCCTCCAAGGGTTTTGGCTTGCGACAAGTTCGAACAGGTTCAAACGTTCCACGTGGAACACGTGTTTGTTTCGTCCTTTTTCGTTTTCGTTCTACAACTATTCGTAACACTTGCCGTGGAACGTAGCGGTGGGGTGCGTTGTTGCTCTTTGGACGAACTTCCTTTTTTTAATTATCGTCTGCTTTGCCTTTTTTTGACATCGTTTGGTTTTTGTTTATCTGCGCGCACAGTGGTCTGGGAGCGGCCAAAATGCCAAATTTCGAAGTGTTGGCAAAATGCAAAATGAATAGATATTTAAATTAATAGATAATTGAATAGTAAGATTACCAAATATAAATCATTACAAATAATTTTTTGATGTATTTATAGTTACGAAAAGTCAACAAATGAAAAATAGCCCGTTTTGAGGAGATACAATTGAATTCAAAATACACGATTTAGAATTTTATTACACAATTTTTTTGCATGTTTTTGAGTTTTATAAAAGGTTTTATTTTATTTTAGATGATTAAAAAATACAAAATAATTTTTAAATTAGTTTTTGATTTTAGTTTCAAAAATACTATGTTTTTAAATATTTGAAAGAGTGCAACTTTCTAGCTCCATTGTTCTCCAAAGTCTCATTAAAATTAACTAGTTTTCCAAATCTTATATAAAAGATAAATCTAAATTTCAGCTGCGGAAACGTACGGAA
>JAFNEN010000740.1:0-192766 GCA_019343175.1 Oedothorax gibbosus | reverse complement strand
AAAAACAAAATATCAAGCAAATTTATTTCAAAAACACGCTACAACTATTCGAGAAAAAAATAAACAAACTATAAGTTAGAAGTTAAGGGTAGAGATTTACTGTACGGTCCCCCTTGGCGAACTTTCCAAAATCGCGCCAAAAGTCCGTATTTTGGCGACTTTTCTTTTAAAAAACCACGATTCAAAGAAAAGATCGTATGGGAATATTTCTTATGAAAACTCAATCAACGGTCTGATAGGGTTGCCGGAAAACGTCATCGGTGCGAAGTCATAGAATTTGAATCTTCTGTCGAAGTCAGACAGGTTGCCAGAAAAAATTATTTATCGCCAATTCCGATAAAATCGCGCCATGGGGGACCGTACAGTAAATCTGATCCGAAGTTGAGTTGTATAACTCCTCACAATCCAAAAATAAAAAGTGTAATGAAAAAAAAAACGATACCAAATAAACGCAAGCTAAAATTGTCGTCTGCAATCCGAAAGTAGACGTGACTGACACGATAATATGACACATGACATTTTACATTTTTTTAGATAACTTGGGATATAATGCTCCTATTGTCACAATTTTGGTACCAAACTGTTCAGCATAACCTGATATATCCAAACTATGGTGTGATCTTAAGAAAGCAAAATGTTAATAGCAAATATTTTGGAAACACACAAATAAGCATTAAAAAAATATTTGGAATGGGAAATACAGGCAGCTGTATAGATAAAGTGTCTGTATAATGTCTTTTGAATCAGCAGAGAAATATATATTACCGGGTGGCCCAGCGGGTAGTGTTTGAAACAAATGAAAAAATAGAAACAAATAAGGGACATGAGAAGAATTTAATGACGTTTATTGAATGGACATATTGGGCAATTAATGATAAAGAGGTTCGAAGTGCCCGCCATCTTTAACAAGGACAGCAGTTAGGCAGTTCTCGAACCCAACCATACTCCTTATCCATACCTTCCTCTTTCCTCCATACTCCTTTTGTTTGGCCAATTCTTTTTGTGAAACTTCCCACAAAAGCTAAAAAAAGCTTCCCACAAAAAGAATTGGCCAAACAAAAGGAGTATGAAGGAAGGTTGGATTCAAGAACCGCCTAACTGCTGTCCTTGTTAAAGATGGCGGGCACTTCGAACCTCTTTATCATTAATTGCCCAATATGTCCATTCAATAAATGTCATTAAATTCTTCTCATGTCTCTTATTTGTTTTTATTTTTTCAAGCACTACCCGCTGGGCCACCCGGTACTTTAACTTTACATTTTGCTTCCTTTGCTTAGATTCCAATTTATTCCAAATATACAGAACAAATCTTTTATCAACTATTAAAACAAATCGTCTACAGACAAAATTATGAAAATGAAACACATTTCAAAGCAACTCTTATTTCATTCGCTAGATGTATTTATTTTACATTCAATTTAATTTCCAGAAATTAAGAGACAAACCTCTGGTATTTGTACAAATAGAGCTAACCTTATTTTCCATTAAGCTACAAATGCTTGGAGCTGCCTGAAAAATGCACCAACAGCTTCAGACGAGCAAGCCGAACTACTGGGCAACTCCGCCAGAGGATCGCTTGGAGCAGCAACCCTAAACACCCAATCCTCGTAGTTGTTGGCTTTAGACTTGGAATTTGGATGGACCCAAGCCTTCAGGTCTTGTTTCTGCAGGTACGGCTTGAAAGAATCCTGAAGAGCATTGGCTGGATTGTTCTCGCCTTGCGAAACTGCGGAATCCGTAGCATCCATGGGCATTTCTGTTTAAAGAGGGAAATTAAAAACATTTATTAAAAACTGTCCCGTAGGAAGTGGAAGAAAGAGGTCGTGTTTGACTTCTTAAGAATTTTGAAGAACCAAATCTTTTCAAATAACGACCCCAGTTCAATTTGGATAGGAATTTGGATATGTTACGTTGCTAACTATTAAAATTTAGATTCTGTTTGATGAACAATAGCAAATCAAAAAACTTTAAACTTATTTTCATTTCTTGATATTTAAATTAACTTATCTCACTACAAAAATTTTTCATTTTTAAAATTACATCTATGTATAAAATACTAGTTATAAAATACTCCTTATTTTTAAAATTTAAAATAATGAATAAATATTACTTCAGGGTGGTAACAAAATCCTAGAAAAAAAGTTCCCTGATACTTTCACAAAAAATTCCCTGATTTTACCAATTACTTAGAAAATACATACAATTCAATGCAGTACAGAAAATTTAATCCAGACATCGTAGGACTTAAGATTTTCAGGATTATGGGTTAACCTACCTAACTTTTCCGAAAATCTGAATAAGTTTAGAGGAACCATGTGATTAGAGAATCATGTTATAACATGATTCGTGAGAGATATTCATCCTTCAGGCAGATCGGACCCTACAGAATATTTTCTTTTGATCTAGTCCGTTAGTAGTGATCACAAGTACAACCTAAACTTGCTGTTTAAGAAATCCAAAATGGAAAAAATTCCCTGATATTTCCAGAATTAAAAAGTTCCCTGATTTCCAGGTTCTGTTACCACCCTGTACTTATTAATAATCTTTCTTTATAGATATAGATTAATTGCAGGGCTAACATTAAAATAGGGAAATAATTAAACCTAAATCTTAATTTGGGGCATAAAGGTTTAAAAACCTACAAACCTTGCTGAGTTATGTCTTCAGAAGAGGAGATGACTTCAATGTCATCACCATCTACGGTTGTAGTTGAAACACTTATGCTCATTTCTGCATAGAAAAAAATTAAAATTAGTAACAGAAAATATTTTTTTACATCCATAATGCAATAAGCACCAAAAGGACAGATGGAAATCTCCCACACCTAACTTTCCATTTTTCTTGGGTTCTCTCGGCATACTTAAACATCCACAGAGAGTACAGATTCATTGTAATCGAACTATCTGAACGGCAATATTGGTAGTGACAGTCGCCTAGATGGTGCCCTCCCCCCCAAAAAAAAATAACTTTTAACAGTGCTGAATTTTCACTCGTAACTCTTTCTGATTGTCCCATTTATTTAGTCTTGGTTCTCTGAAAAACGGCAAGATGGCTAAATTTCAATTATTCTGTAACTGTGATTAATTACTTTTTAAAAGTAATTTTCCAATACCTAGAAAAATTTATTTGACATCTAAGACATTCATAAGATGTTAATTTTTTTAATATATATATATATATAATTGGTCGACAGCAACAACTAATTATTAAAAAAAAGGGATTATATTTTTAACCACAAATACAAGATGCTTTAAAAATGAAAACAACAAAATGATACTAACTCTGCTCTGTTCCTTCTACTTTTGATGGAAGCATGTCTGCGGAAGATGTGTTCCGTGATGGGGAACGCTTGAGTATCCGACTGAATAAGCCCTTCTTCTCCTTCCTCTGTAGATTGGGTAGGTAAAATGTGGTGTGTCCACCTTTGGGACTATTGATCTCAGGCAGATTTGGGAGCCGTGCTATAGGAGGCAGAGCTTGGGCATGCAGACACACCGAGTCATTCATCTGCAATGAAAAGGAAACAGTCAGAGCCTGATTCAGGAACAACAGATTTTGGGGACCCCTTACAAAATGTTTTGTATATACACTGCTCAAAACAATTGAGGGAGCACTTTGGGTACTTTTGTTAACCCTTTCAGTTCCAACGTTTTGTTTATTATTCTAAAAAACTAAAATTGGTGAAATAGATTCATTATGCATCCAGAATGAAATGGTAAAAAACAGGGGGAAAAATCTTAATTTTTTAACTCAAATTTGAGGGAGGGAAAATCGGAATCATTTTGAATTTGAATAAATTATAACAATAATTTTTTCAAAACTTTATTTGTTAAAATCAATTTTTAAACATCTAAGAATGCAAGCGTGAAGAATTTAGGGGTCAATTTATATCATAAAAATTTTTTGAGAGTGAATTTTATTTTACCATGTTTTTCATGCTTTCATTTAATTAAAAAACAAACATTATTTAATTCTTCAAAAGACATGATTCTTCCATCTAACGATACATAAGTACGAGCTCAACTTAGTGACAAAAAAATCGCAAGCTGATGATTCCAAACCGAATCATTGAGGGGTTAAAAGGGTTTAAACCCGGTATTCCCCTAATTATTTGGAGCGGTGTATGATTTCCCTTGATTATAGTGCTAATTTGGCTGATGCGAATAGGCTTTTCTATCATCTTCCTTGTTACATTGATCAAACCAAAAGTATCGAGTCAAGTCAAGCTAAAAAAAAAGAGGGGCTTAAAAAAAATTATAAAATTTATTAAAATTTTGAGGGCCCATAACATTTAGCATAAAAGCAAGTTGTAGCAACTAAAATTTAGAGGCCTTATGGAAGATCAGGCCCTGCATACATTTAAACTCGGTCACAACGACCTCTTTTACAAAAACTACTTGTTTATAAAGTGATAAGTGTGTGGTATCTCGATATTATGATATCCGAAATGATTTCTTAAAGACAAAAATTCGTCTCACTATTTAAGTTTTATTTGATTTGTCGAATGGTGCAAAGTGTGTCTCAATTTGAAATTTATTTTCTACTTAAAAAATATTGACAGAGGAAAAAATGAATTGCTGTGGCAGCATTGCGCTACTTGTAGATGCAGTGCTTGTTCGACAACATCTTTCAACCATGTTTATTAGCTAAATGTGGCAATACCGGTACTGGACGTATAAAAACTTACTGCTTGCTTACGAACTCTTTCTTCGGCAACGCTGCCGCCCCGAGATCGCTCGTTGATCGAGCGTCGCAGCCACTAATTATTGTTCATTTCATTTTAACTTAATTATTTATACACTCGTGATATTTACTAATGTTAATTAAATAAATGTTGTTACTTCAAGCCAATGTATTCATTGAACACTCATCTACACGATTAATACAGAACAGTTGCAACCGAGCCTGGTTAGCGGGTTAACTCAGCGAACCCTTCGCCATACTAAGTTATACGAGTTTTTTGTCTTTAAGAAATCATTTCGGATATCATAATATCGAGATACCACACACTTATCACTTTATAAACAAGTAGTTTTTGTAAAAGAGGTCGTTGTGACCGAGTTTAAAGTTTATTTGAGTTAAGTTTTATTTGAGTACTACTAATAACACATAGGGTAAAAATTCATTAAAAACATGTCGTTTTAAAACAATTTAATAATATTAGTACAGAATATATATTTAACAGGATTTACTATGCTTAGTATCCCACCTTGTTTCTCGTTTAAATTGTCATAAACATCATGTTCCCTTGAATAATATTATAACCTGAATAATATTATAATAATAATAATATTATAATTGAATAATATTATAATTGAATAATATTATAATTGAATAATATTATAATTGAATAATATTATAATTGAAATAATATTATAATAATATTATGAATTACCCTTGAATAATATTATAATATTATAACCATTTAAAAAAAAATACTTAGTATCTCTGAATGAAACTGATTGCTGCACCGACTTTGTAACTTTTACTATTTCCAACTAAATACACAAACAGGCTGGGTTTAATTATAAATCATACCCTAGATTACTATGAACAAATATCACAGAAACAATACCTTCCCCGGAAAATCTTACTTTAAACACCAAGTAAATTAATCTAGTTTTATCAGGAAACCTGCAAATCAATTATGTACACATGAGATTTCTTTTTAAGACCATTAGATAACTTACACAGCATTCGTTGGGAATAACGTCAAATGAGTCAACAGAGCTACAGGAAGCCCTTTCTAGCGCCTCTTCAGAATTGTCCACTGGCAAGTTTTGTCCTCTATTCTTCAAAACATTTCTAATTTCCTATAAATTTAAGTCATTAAACTTAATATCCTTTAAAAAGAAGAAATTCAACAACCAATAAACACTAAAAAATGACTTGTTATAAAAAATAAATGCTAAGGCGAAACAAATTAAACAAATTTACAGCCAAGTCAAAGTTGTCAAATTATGTATCCAAAGAGTTATCACACTATTACTGATGCAATAAATTCAACCGACTTAACATAAAATCCAACAAGGTTGCACCAACCATCCGCCCCCCCCCCCCCTGCTCTATCTATCCCCGCGCTAACTTTAAGAACATAACTTTTTAATAATCATAGTAAGCAAATTGGACTTATTGGATGTGAATTTAGCAGGGTTCATACTCTATCTATGATTGTGAAATTCAGGAGTTTTTCAGGAGTGCAGCAATGTAAATTCAGGAGGAAACGAGGAATAAAATTGGTTATGTTTGTTTATTATCGTATCAGTCTAGTGACTTCACTGCACTTCAAATGATGAGCCAGAAGATGAAAATAAAATCTTCTAATGAGTTGTGCGGTGCATTATTGGACTTTAACTAGTATCATGATGTCCAAACTCCAATTTTTTTCAGGAGAGGGGGGAAATATCAGGAGATGAGACATAAATTTCAGGAGTTATAAGGGCCCTTAGAAAAAAATATGAAATTCAGGAGTTTTTCAGGAGGCGTACGAACCCTGATTTAGGTAAAATCATTTAAACCCATGTATTTTGGAACACTGACATTAAAAGAGTCATGCCAAGGCAAAAAAAGGGTACACATTTAAAAGTTCTTTTTCAATCGTGCTTGTGCGAATGTCACTTATTTTTTAGTTGCTGATAATTTATTTTATCTAATGAAAAAAAAATCACATTACATTTTGCAATTATTTTTGTCAATTGTAATTCCCTATGAAATTCTCTGTCTAATTGAAACATTGATTTTGCCCCATCTTTATTAGTTAGATTAATAAAGGCATAGAAAGAATTCTATAATTATTATTACTGAGGGTAATATTAGTGATGACAAAGTCCCAAGCATTTGTAAGTTGGTGCTAACGCCCCAAATACAAAAATGCCTAGCCTTTATGAATTTCTGAAGAAAAAATATATTTCTGGAAAATATTGTTATGTTTTTGGGTTAAACAAAACTTACACTAATATTACAAATCAAACAATATGAAATGTTATTTATAATTGATAAAAACCTAAATATAAATTTTATATACATTTTTTATTCTAATCTAATGGAATGAAGGCAACTCATTTCCCTTTTAAAATAAACAAAAAAAATTTAACAATTCAAATGCCCAAGTATTAGTCATTTTCATTTTATAAATGTCCATTAGCTTGCCCCACATCCATAGGTAAGATAAACATTTAATTCTTGATTAAATAAATTTATTGTTGGAAAAGGTTAATTTTTTTTTTAAATGTTGCAAATTAAGTTTAATGACGCAACTAATACACTTCATGAATCTTTTAAAACCTGATCCACAACTCTTTTAAGCATAAAACTATCATCAGTCCCTTTTATATTATAAAAATTATTTGTAACCTTTAAAAACTAGTGTATGGGGTTGTTTCACGGAGGATCTGGCAATAGCTCTGCGGTTTTGTTTTCATGTCTCTCGAATTACTGTTGTTTTGGTATTCGGGAGTGAGTTTTCAAACAGAATATTTTAGTTTTTAATTTTTTAAAATTTCAACTTCTTTCAATGCAAGTTTTCCTTGATAAATGATTAAAACAACCAACAGCACAGCAAGAAGTTGTAATTTAAAAAAATAACAACTGAAGTAACTTATTCTTAGAAAACCCAATTTGGAATATCAACAAAAGAAATTCGAGAGACATGAAAACAAAACCGCAGAGCTATTGCCAGATCCTCCGTGAAACAACCCCATTTAAAAAACTAAACGATTTTACAATTATTTTAAATTATGATTGACCATTCCTGTGCTTTTGACAAAATTGAATAAAAGCAATTAAAATTGAACTCACTGAATGGAGTTCCTCCTTTAAGCATTCTACAGAATCCACGAACTCAAAACAATCTTCGGAATCCAAATCATGATTAACATTTTTACCAGATTCTACTTGCTCCTGGAAAAAAAAAGGAAACGTTTAAAATTTCTATTTCTTACCAAACACTATTTAATAGAAACAAAACGTGTCTTTACACTATGGCATTTTTTGCTGATGTTTATTTGATGTTTGAAATTCTTTTACGCTTGTATATACCGGGTGGTTATAAAATAACGCTCGCTATTCGGAGTGGTCTGTAGCTTGAATGAATAATCCGAATGTAACAAACATTGAGACACTAATCAAGAAGTGGAGAATGGAATCATAAAAAAGAAACTCGTCTCTTGACCAGGGTTCTAAATTACGAGGCGTAACTGGCTGTGTTGGCCGTAATTGGCTACGCCTCGTAATTTAGAACCCTGGTTAAGAGACAAGTTTCTTTTTTTATGATTCCATTCTCCCCTTCTTGATTAGTAAGTGTCTCAATGCTTGTTGCATTCGGATTATTCATTCAAGCTACAGACCACTCCGAATAGCGAGCGTTATTTTATAACCACCCTGTATATATTTTAGATTAAATCATTCTCTTTGTGTTTTAAATAAAAAAAATTTAAATATGATATAGCGGTTTAAAAATTTAAGAAATTAATTTAATCAAAAACACACAAATAAAGTTTAATGACATAGATAAAAGAAAATTGAATTAGATGGTTTATAATGGTTAGTTCTATTGACATTAGTATTTTTCTGGCATTAGAAGGATAAGATTCTTATGAACTTAAATTCTAACAGCTAATTAAAACTATACATAATCAGTTATATTAGTTACCACTACACATTATTCTTAAATTGTCAAAAATAGCTTATTTTAATTTAAATTAGAAATTGTTTCTTTTTAGTAATTAACTCACTTATCCATCATACGTTCTCAGTGCTTTGATTTCTATACTAGAATTATTAAAAAGAGAACCCTACAAAATATCTTGCAAATAGAATATATTTTTTACAATCAATGTTTCTTTTATCAATGGGCTTGTTTCACGTGGGATCTGGCAACAGCTCTGCGGTCTTGTTTTCATTTTTCTCGAATTACTTTTGTTGATATTCGAAATTGAGATTTTCTAAGAATGTTATTTTTTAAAAATTACAACTTCTTGCTGTGCTGTTGGTTGTTTTAATTATTTATCAAAAAAAACTTGCATTAAAAAAGTTTAAAATTTTTTTAAAAAATAACAACTAAAATATTCTTTGAAACTCAATTTGGAATACCAAGGCAAAGTAATCGAGAAAAATGAAAACAAGACCGCGGAGATGTTGCCAGATGCCTCGTGAAACAAGCCCATTGGAAGGTTTGTGACAATAGGCTAAAATTAGGGAATGGAGTAACACGTTACTTGTAACAGTTATATTTTTTAGGTAATATCAAGTAACGCTGTTAGATTCTTTGGAAAGGAACTGTAATTTAGTTTTTTTTAGCGATAACGAAAAATTTGGTTACTTTTCCGTTACTTCTTACGCCGCTCTTCACAGATATTTTCAGCACAGTTCATCGTTCGGCTTAAATTTAATTATTTAATATTTAGCTTTTAACTAATTTGAGTAATTTTGAATGTAAAGTTTATTGTTTAAGTAATTCTGAATGTAAGTTTTAGTTCACCTAAATGGGTTTGTTGCTCCCCTTGGCGAATCATATAATTTTTTATTTTTATTTTGCAACACACAAATGATTACATAAATGACACATAAACCGATTGAATTTTCGTTCCTATCTTTTCGAATTGTCTATCTTTTTAGTCTTGGTTCTCTTTGAAAAACAGTAAGATGGCACTAAATTTAATTTTTTTTTGTAGCTTGAAATACCAAAAAGTAACCGTGATTCATTACTTTTCGCAACTGTAACTAATTACTTTTCTTATTAAGTAACTCAAATTATAACATTGTTAAAGTAACTTTCCAATCCCTGAAAACCAAAAAAAGTTACAACTAGAAAATAAAATATGAGAAAAAGAAAATCACCAATGCTCACCATGACTGAAGGGTCTTTTAAAGCCTCCGAGACCCGTGCCATAATTTTCGAAAAGTCGTATGTTCTCCTCTGTCCATAGTTTTGGAAAAGTCTCTTGGAAACCTTAAAATCCCAGTCCAATTTCGACTTTTGGGGAAAGCCACTATAAAAAAATAAGAAAGCAATCAATATGTAAACCTAATATTTATTTAAAATTTTAAAACCATCTCTAAGTTGTTATACAGAAGAAATGGTCTGAAATAATGTTTCTAGAGTCACTTAATACGGATAATGTATCATGCACTGTCTTCTGTTGCAAAACATAATTTACAAATTTAATAACAATATAATCAGACTTTCATAAATCGTTATCTAAAGATTATTATCTTACTTCATATCATAATGGAGATTCAAAACTAATCTAAGACTAAGTAAATTAAAATGGTAAAAAGGAATTTTTCTAAGAACAAAAATAGTCTTACTCGTTGTCATCAAATTCAGTTTTTAAATTCTGGCAACCAGGTGCACACTTGTCCTCTTCACACAAATACTCGAGGCCTTGCAACTTTGCACGACATTGCTGATCAATTTGCATGCATAGCTCGTGTTCAACTTTCTTTAGGGCTGCCGTTAGCTCGAAAACTTGGTTCTGGATGTGTGCCTTGAGCTGAAAATAATTTTAAATTAAAAAAAAATATTTAAAATAAAAAACTGTGTGTCTAGAACTTGGGGATTAATATTAAAACGTTTTAAAGCCCATTATAAAAAAATCAATTTTGTACACAAAATTTTTTACCGTTGTAGCGTATTGTAGAGCGGCTTTAGTATTGCACGAATGTTCCTTACAACCTGTAAAAAAAAAAACTATATAAATATAATACTTTCAAATTAAAAATAATTACAAAGATGACATGAATTACAATTTACTTTAGTATTTCAATTTTATTTAACTAAAGATTTGGTTAGCTTCCTATCCCTTTTTAACTTGGAACTTTTGTATGGTTGTTTCACAACACAAGTTTTAAAATTAAATTTATTTCAAATAACTTATCTGTTAAAAAAAATTGAATAAGTTTTATTTTTAAAGATACAATATTAAAATCATTTCTAAATGAAGAAAGTACATTATGAATATAAATTTTTTAATATTTATAAAATTTTTAGTTTAAGGTTATTGTAAGAAAGACTAATGCACAAAATACGGAAAAAGCTGTGTCTAACGCTCGGGTGGTTTAAGTAATATCCCCCCCCCCCCCATGTTTTAAAGCTTAAAACATTAACAATTAAAAGTTTTAAAGTTTCACACCTAAAATCTATGATTTTTACACACAAAAACAATTCATGGTGAGTTGGCTAAAAGGGATATGACAACTCATTGTCACATCCGTTTTGCTACAGTAAGATGACTTAACAGAGATTTCATAATAGCAAAACTGCTTCCAGTGATGAAATGGATTATCTATCTTATCTAAACAATACATAAAAGTAGATCAGGGGTCAAAATTAACTTTTTGTGACAGGTGCACGAGTGCACCCAAGTCTTGTGACTTAGGTGCACTAAATTAGGTGCACAAAAATAAATATTATGTGCACAAAAATAAATATTATGTGCACACATATAATATAAATAACAAGTTAAAAAACAAACTATTCTTCATAAAAATTGACTAAATGCAGGGTTTCTGCGCATATGAAAAGTCATGAATTTGGACATAGGGTAAATTTTGTCATGAAAAGTCATGAATTTAAGCAAAAAATGATCAAAAAGTCATGAATTTGAACAAAAAACAACCAAAAGTCATGAAAATCGATGTATTCGAATCGCTGTAGTTTCGCGACTTTCGGAACTTGGGTGCATGATATGCACCCGAGTTGAAAACTTATGTGCACAATTTTCTTTTAAGTGCACCCGCTAATTTCAAACCCTGAAGAAGTAGATACATAAAAAAACTTTAAATATACAAACACTTTTTGGGTGTAGTCTTTTAGATATAGAATGCAAGATTAGCTTCCCCTTGTGTGTTCCTGGAAACAATGTGAGCGTCACTGTTTAAACCACCTTGTTTGAGGCTCTGTTGTGATGCTCTAAAACCGAAGTCATTGAGCTAGAAGGGGAGTGACGTGTCAGCGAGCCAAAAACCCACTCGCACCATTTTGAGCGAACCGGGCAGAAAAGGACTATTTTCCCTTGTAGGCAATGCTTGTATGAGACCCCTTTATCATATTGACTTGGGCACCTAAATGTATTTTTAACATTTTTAGTTCGAAAGAAATTAACTTTCTTTAACTTTAAATTCCAACTTTTTTAAGAAATAACCATGTGGATCACTAAGAACCAGCAAAGCGAAACCCAATAGCGAAATAAGCAAGTTTCTAGGTTTTCTGCCCGGTTCGTTTCTGCTGCAGTGCCGTGTATTCCCCTGCGTTTCGTTATTGAACCGGTTCGTTTGCTGCCCTGTTCAGTGAATCACACACCTCACTCCACATTTCTTCTAGCTCAATGACGAAAAATCCCCTCTCATGCCGTTTCTGGTAAAATCACACGAGGAGCTGGGGAAATGCACGACATGGGGAGGGCACGCCAAGCTTGCATTGAAATCGTAATGTCTATACCAACCCCCCCCCCCCCAAAAAAAAAGTGTTCTATTTTTTTTTAATATCTACTTTTATGTATTGTTTCGATGGACAAGGGGGATATGTGGCTTGCACCCTAATCGTAAGGACTATAGACCTGAAAAATCCTAATTTTATAGTCGGACCCTTAAAGTAGGAAACAGTCTACTGCATGAGTTTTTATCTTTTTTTAAAATCACCATTCATCCTTTTTCCATAAAATTAATTGAGTTTAAATAAAGCAACAAATTTAATAATAATTGTAATTTTATTATAATTGACATAATAAAGTAAATGTTAACTTAATACTGATAAGACTTTATAAGCTTCTTAAGACATAAGCTTCTTATTCTATTTAGAAATATCCCCACTGAAGGCCAATCGTAAATCTACTCACTGGGCACCCATTATAAAAATGGCAAAAATAAAAGAACCTGACAGAGAATTATTTTTCTAAAGTGAAGTGACTTGTTATCTGAAAGAGAGGTACGGATCAGATTTACTGTACGGTCCCCCTTGGCGCGATTTTTTCGGATTTTACTATAAATAATTTTTTCTGGCAATCTGTCCTGTCTGACTTCGACTAAAGATTCGAATTCTATGACTTCGCACCGATGACGTTTTCCGGCAACCCTATCGGACCGTTGGTTGAGACATACGATCTTTTCTTTGAATCGTGGTTTTTTTTAAAAGTCGCCAAATACGGACTTTTGGCGCGATTTTGGAAAGTTCGCCAAGGGGGACCGTACAGTAAATCTCTACCGAGAGGTACATCTACTTTTGTAAGCTTCTTAGGCTTTGGCTACTTTGCAATAATTTCACAATCGAAAACGCAAAAGTCACTTTTTAATGAAAGAATACAACTGATACTTATGCCAGCAATATTTCTGTTTTTATTTTTTAACAATTGATGACTAAAAATAAGTGAAAATGTTTCATTTAGTTTGGCAATGTCTCGGTTCGAAAGATTGCTTAACTATTTTTTTACATTCCATAAAGAAACCTTATTTAATTTTTTTTTACTTAATGATGGAACACGTTTTGAACTTTGAACACGTTTTGAAAACAGATCAAGGGACATTGTCAGCTGGGAAAATACCAGTAAGGGGAATGTGCAAACAAAACTTTGCTTTGGATAAAACATTTTGAAAAAAACATCTGTTTTACTATGGGCTTTAAATTAAACATCAGTTAGAAATAAAAACATCAGAAAAAAAGCATAGATAATTAAATTTATTTAAAGCGACGATCTTTTGCAATCATTATTCTTCAAGCAGCAAGATAGCAAAAAGCAAGTTGAAATTTAAAAACTAAAGTTACAAGTTATACGACAACACTAAACTAAAAACGTTCGTTTATAAAAGAGTGTTTATTAAAAAAAAAATATATTAAACTTTATACTACTTACCCCTGGAATTTTGCTTATCCATTGTCACACTTTAATTGCAAAATATGTTATTTGAATGCAAGCAACCTAATTTTATAAAAAATGATAAGATGAAGATGACCTATACCTGATGAAAAAGAAAATAAAAAGAGCAAGTTTAGTGTTTTTAGTTGATTGTAGTTGTAGTTAAAAGTAAGCTGTGTTATTTAGGTCACGTGGTCGGAAATTGCCCAATGGCATTGTTCTCTTACACAAGTTTTTTCAAAATTTAAAATCATATTTTGGTTATAATAAATTTTTATAATATTTAACTCTTTTAAGTTAGTTCATAAAGTTATATTTTGAAACCTCTAAAACACATTCAATGGTGTTTCGCATTTTTATGGTTCCCTGAATTGAAGCAGGTCATACACAGCTCAACTTAAAATTATACAATAAACATTTATGTTCATGTCTGGACGCATTCTCTTATTAGTTAGATAAAAGGTTACAATGTTTTGGCAAGATATTTTGGTAGCCAAAGAAGCCAAGATAATTGTTATTGTTACCTCCGTTTTCTTAACAATTGGTTGTTTATTTATTTTTTTACATTTTTCGATATTTCAGAGAAATTATTGTCGATATTTCTAATAAATAATAAAATCTACATAACTTTTCTTTTGGTTATACTAGTTAAAATCACTAAAATAAGAATTTTTAGCCAAATCTAGTACTAATATTTAATTTATGCAAGTGCGCTTTGATTCTCACCAATAGGAGAATCCGACTGGTCATGTCTCTAACTCTTACGGAAGGAAAACGTTAATTAATAACAAAAACAAATTTATAATTTTGGTTGGTCTTTAGCAAAGTCTTGGAAAGTCGTTAAATGTTAATGTTAATTAATTCATTCCAAAATATTATCTATAATCTGAATTCACAATATGTATATGTTTGTAAAAATCTATGTAATTAGTTTATAAACATATTTGTGTACAGATCCAGTAGTCAATTGAACCCCTTAATATATTTAAAGTTCCTAGTTTTCTCTATAGATTTACAATTTATAGAGCTATAATCTATCAAGCTTTTCTTAGTATTTCTACTTTACACAAGGTAATTGAATTTACCTTGCTGAATGTCTGAAAACAAGCCTTTATTCTATAGCAGAATTGGCATTGTATGCGTTGTTGGTATCAAGAACTTTCAAAGAATAAAGCAAACAGAAAGAATGTGCTTAGTTCTTACTATTCAAAACAGCTTTGCCAATCTGCACATGGTTTGTTATTAAATTTGGAGCAATCTTATTCTGGATTAGGAGCTGTGCCTTGCTTTTGGGAAACCTTAAACTTGTATTTTATTACAAGTGCAGTCAACCCTGTTTATTTGCACTCAGATGGAACACTGATAAAATTCATGTGCAAAATGTACCAAAAAATACAGATATTTTGTTTATTTAAAATGTTTGTGAATTATTTTATAATGAGACACTAACATAACTCCGAACTTTTAGCTTTATTTCATATTTTAGAGAAAATAAAGTGCATTAATATCTAATGTTTCCTAAATTCCTATTTTCAGGAGTACAATCCCTTAAAAGTTGCTTTACATAAGAGTTTAAATTTTATGTAATTAAACTTTAGTAGACTTATTAAACTTCTTCTAATAAGCTGACAATTTTGGTACAGCTGTTATATAATGGCCGGTCTGTACCTTGGCGAGCTTAACAATTTTATGTGGGGTTGGGAAGTTGTATGAAATATGGAATCTTTTTTAAACACATTTCGACATTTTCTTTGCTTGGCAACAATACCGGCTATTATTTCATAGCTGTTCCATGATTTTGTCAATAATACAGTTTTTTTCAATTGTTATAGCCTGGCGTAATAAATAATCTTTCTTCCCGAATCTAAAGTTTTGAAACTGGTTTTGTTTAAATATTTTCTAAATACATAACTTTCAACTGTTAGCAGGGCTCTAAAGTACCATGCCACAACCAATAGCCTTAACGTAGCTCTAGTGCGACATTATTGCAACTAACCTAGCCCCTGATGATGATGAACCTAACTTGATGTTTTTCAAAAGAAATTGTGTTAAATTTCTTAACGTTTCCTATTTTCAGGAGTACAATGTCTCTAGTGAATAGTCTCGTCACCGCACCCCCCCCCATGTCCTCTTCCCCTGTCATCAGACCCCAGCAAGCGGTCATTTCCGGAGTAAGCAATGTTAGTCAATTGCACATGCTGTACTTTTTTTTTTAGCATTTTGGGACATTAGAGACACATATTTACGTGTACTAGCTCTTTCAATATGGTATTTTAATTGGAATTTTCTCTTACAATCTGTATATAGCATTTTAAAATCATAGTAATGGGGAAAAAATTGAAGGAAAAAAATTAACATAAGATGCCTTTTATGATCCTTTAATCCAGTGGTTCCCAACCAGTGGTTACGCGGGAAAATTTCAGGTGTACGCGTAAGTGATGTGAGAAACATGATGCTATTAATTAACTTCTTGGATCTTTAATTAACTTCTGTATCAGATATAAAAAGAGAGTACTCTTTGATATTCCGGCAAGCTCTGTTATTTTTGATGCCGTTTGTTACTAGTTACTTGTGTGAGAATGGATTTTCTGAACTCTTGTACATAAAAAAATAAATATAGAAGCAGAATAAGTGTTGAAGAGGACTTAACAGTGAAGATAAGTTTCATCACTCCTCCTAATTTTGATATTTTAATCACAGGCAAATAACAAGTTTCGCACTAAAGACTATAAAAGTATATTTTGTATGTTGATTAATTTTTTGCTGAGTTTGTACTAATTTTTTATTTGTATGGTTTTAGACCTATGGGTAATAAATAAAACTTTAAATTAACACTATTTTAATCTTTTAATTTCTCCTTTATTATAAGCGTGTTATTAAATAAACAAATAGATAACCATTAAATATTCTCAGGAATTAAATTTAAAAAGAGTTTGAACACTTTTTGAAGAGTTAATATTATACGCTTACTTAAATTTTTAAGTCTGGTGGTACGCCCAAATTTCCCAAAAAGTCAAGTGGTACGCAGGTGCAAAAAGGTTGGGAAACCCCTGCTCTACTCAATTAAAATGTAGATTTTAAAATATAATAGTACATCTATTATTTGATATAATTGGGACCAGAGGTAGGTTGTATAATCGTAATTTTCAGATAATAAAGAATTTGGGAATAAATAGTAAAACTTATAATATAGAGGAGCGCACACCAATTTTTTTTAGAGTTACCGAGCAAACAGTCATTTCTGGAGTAAGCATTGTTAGTCAACTCACACATATCTCATTTACCCAATTATAAATTTTAATAATATTTAGCCTGACCGGATTGTTTCAGTGATTAACTCTTAGATAGTGAAATTGTCATTCAATTTCACTAATACATGTACCAGCTCCCTAGATATGGTATTTTAATCCGAATTTTCCTTTACATATATAGTTAGGTATTTTAAGATCATAGGTAACGACAAAAATGATGTTGGTGAAAAATTGGATACCTTTAATGATCAATTCTTAATTGATTAAAATAAAGGTTTTAATAAATAGACATGCATTTTAATTTAAATATTTCTCTTTTTGGATTTAGAAAATTATAATTTTCTTTTGGAATTTCGTTATGCAATCTATATAATTTGGCATTTTAAAGTCATAGGTAATGTGAAAAATGATGAATGGGAAAAAAATGAAGAGATATTTCAAGATCAATTCCTTATAAATTGAATTAAAGATTTAAAAAACTTTTTATTTAATGGGGTTGTTCCACGGAGGATCTGGCAATAGCTCCGCGGTCTTGTTTTCCTGTCTCTTGGAGGGGCCCTCTACAGAGCGGTGCATCTTGGGATACCTTAGTGTCAGTATGTTATGCGCAGTAGCTCGAAAAACCTGACAGCCCTGCTTCAGTTTCTCTCAACTGGTGGACCTCTCTACACCTCCTTCCTACTTCTATGGTAGAGATAATCAGGTTTGTGTGCTGACCAAGCACACTAACCTGAATATAGGTCTACCAACCAACCAATTAAACCAAAACAAAAGTAATTCGAGAGACAGGAAAACAAGACCACTGAGCTATTGCCAGATCCTCCGTGAAACAACCCCATTGCTTATTTTCTTAAATTAAAAAGTAAAATTTATTTTCAGATGAATAATCTCAGTTCTGGTACCATCACCATGTCCACCAATTCTTCGGTGATTTCTGTTTCCCATCCTGCCCCAGTGTCCACCCACAATTCCATCAGCACGTCTCTCAGTGTCAATTTACTGCCACCCGACACAGCACAAGTGCACCAGGTAAGCAGAGTCATTGTTTGTGGCAATTTGCGCAATAAATTAAAACTGATTAAAATCAGTCATTTTAATATAGAAGAGAAACGCAAAGCTATCAAATCAGTCATACAGTCCCTGGACAAATTATTAGACACACTGCAAGATTTCATGTAAAATATTATAGTGTATATTAGTGTTGCCATATGTTAAAAATAAATACAAATATGCAGTCTACAACTATTGTAGTTTAAATATACCATTATTGCATAAAAACTCTTGAAAAAAACATAAAATTACCCCCAAAAAAATACAGTGCGTCTAATAATTTGTCCAGGGACTGTATATTTACAAAAGTAATAAATATATATTTACTTTTTATATTTATGTATATTTACTTTTATTAAAAGTAAGCCGATCAACACACCATTCAACCCTTAATAATCCATCCCTTTTTTAAAAATTTAGAAAGAGATAATGATTTTTTTAATGACACTTGATTATTTTGTTACCACCCTGTCATATTCGTAAGTAATTGAGTCGTGTTAATGAGATTGCTTCAGGTAGTGTAACTCTCGTTTTCATTTTTGTGCTTTCTTTAATTTATTGGTTGTATCAATTACATTCTCAAAATGAGCAGGGGTTTTTTTTCCGTTTGCCTCCATGGTCTGTTGTGTTCTATGGTAGAGTTCTTTACTTGCAACTTGTTTTTATTTCTGCTACTTATTAAACTTTATTGGTGTCAGGGTTGTTAGAAACCCGGTTTTTTTTTCATGAAAAACCTAACACACTTGGTTTTTTTCAGGGTTTTATGGGGTTTTTCAGTATTTTGGATGTGTTTTTCAGGATTTTGTGATTTATTTAGGGAAGTTTCAATTATTTATCTATACATTACAATTTTAAAAACTAACTGAACATCGTGAGAGAGATAATCAGGAATGATGTAATTTAAATTAGATGAATGGATGTTTGGGTTTTATGGTGCAAGGGCATCTAAGGCCATACTGTGCCAAACACTAGGTTAATTTTTTTTTAGGTTAAAAAAGTATTTAAATTAGAACAATTAAAAAATAATTGCATATAGTTGTTAGATAAATGTATATTTATATTTAAGTTTATAAATGTATTGTCTAGAACCAAGTATTGTTTGTTTGTGTATGTGTAAAATTATATAATCCGGAATATTGTAACGATAGAAATTTAAATTAGAATTTAAAAAAATGTATTTGTTATATTTAATTGTTAAATAATTAGTATAAATTTAAATTTGTAAATGCATTTTAAATATTGAAGGCACAAAATTGTAAAAATATATTAAGAATAATACTAAAATATTAATTAAAAATGATATGAAATGTATATTTTTTGGATGTATAAAAAGTTTTTACTTTTTTAAATTTTAGTGAAGGCAATTTTAAGTTCAATTGCCCACTTGGGTTTTTTGATGGGTTTTTTCAGGTGTTTTTTTTTTTAACCACCCGGGTTTTTATAGGTCTGGTAAAATCATAACAACCCTGATTGGTGTTAATTCGATTAAATTTTTAAAATAAACAGTAAGTTTTCAAAATGCATACTAAACTTTATATTTTAAATTTCCTAACTATCATTTAAAAATCACAGTAAATCTCTGCTAAGTATTTATTAAGAAAATTGTTAATTGATCTAATAGTAAGCATATTTTTTTAAATATATAAAACTGTAAATATGTCTAGGTCATATAATTCTGTCGTTTATCTAGGTTCTAACGAAACAAAAATTGCAAGACCTGGTGAGAGAAGTGGACAGCAACGTACAAACTGATGAGGAAACGGATGAGGTAGAAGCTCAAGATCTTATGAATCTTTAGTGTTAAGTTTATATTGGGTTGATTAATCTTTTTTTACTATTGACTCTTTAAACTCTAGTCAGGGTTTGTACGCCTTTGAAATTCCTGAAAACTCCTGAATTTAATTTTTTCCCCCTAAGGGCCCTTATAACTCCTGAAATTTGTGCCACATCTCCTGATATTTTTTCCCTTCTCCTGAAAAAATTGATGAGACGAATCGTTTTTATCTTTTCTCAGCTGTTTTCCTCCCATACTTTATTCGAAATAAGTCTACTGCTCATGCACAGTAAAAACACAGAGTTCGTGATACTGGTTCACCTTTATTCTCATGATCATCGTTTTTTTTTTTTTTAATTTTTCTAATTTTCAATTTTTTTCTGTTTTTTACAGCTAAAATAAAGATTATTTAGTGTCATAACCTTTCTAAAATAATTAGTGCATTAATAATTAGTTTTATAAAAGGTAGCATATATGCAACCTTCAGTTTTTAGCTTGTATTTTTTCCAAAAACAGTGGTAATCCAACAACTTAAGCAATTTTTTAAAACTACAGAACATAAGAAATGTGAAAAATATTTTTCAAAGTAAAAAAAATTAATATGAAAAATAATTCAATGAACTTTCCTTGTACAGAGGACGAGACATGATGCACAAACACAACAACCCAACAAGTTACCTTCCTCTAAAACAAAAATAATTTTAACTTTGTACATTTTTTCACTCTGAACGAAGCTTCTATACTGTTCTTCTAACAAATAACAATGCAACATACTCGCTGACGTCACTTAACAAACAGAAAGTAGGGGGTAACAGAAAGTAGCCAGGTAGCATATATGCTCTTTTATGAGAATAAGGGTTAATATCCCAGAATGTTCATAACTCGTTTAAGCGAAGGTTTTTCCCCCTTCTGTTTCATCATTTAAAGTGCAGGGAAGTCACTAATCTAATACGATAATTAAAAAAAAAACATTCAAATTTATTCCTAGTTACCTCCTGAATTTTCATTGCTGCGCTCAGCGTGTAAAATACTTTTTTTTGTGTGTATAGCAGTTCTGCTACACCAAAGTATTTGTGTGTAGCAATTTTTAATTAATACATAGCACTTTTGAAAAAATTTAAGGACTCTTCCAGTCGCAGTCTCTTGAATTGTTTTTGGGGGAAAGGTTAATTTTTAAGAAATATCCCCCTTCCCGTTTCTGTGATCCAGTTTTTAACAGTTCGTAACTGAACCGCCATATTTTACTTTCGTTGATTTTCGCAACACAAAAATAACGAATTGGAAATCTAGCTGAATCTTTCTATCTGGCGCGATTATCGGCGGTTTGTTTACACTTTTCGCTACTCACATCCCAGTCTGGTATGGAGTTGAGATGTTTCCCTGCCCGAACGAAAAGCGGTTAACGGATTCGAATTGAGATTGAGCTCCATGACTTAGACAACTGAAATGAAGCGATCTGACTTTGAATCGTTTGCAAAAACACCATGGTTATGAGAAACGGAGATGCTTTGCGAGTATCGCAACTAAATGCGATACAAAGCTAAATCGCTATCGCAATTTTTCATTTTGGTGTCGCGTTTCGCGATGCGATACCGCTTATTTTACACGCTGGCTGCGCTCCTGAAAAACTCCTTAGAAACTCCTGAATTTTACTATCATAGATAGAGCATGAACCCTGTCTAGTATAAACAGGCATTTAAATTCTAGTAATATCAATCTGATTTTGAATTAAGGGGAGCGAATCGCAGCAGGTCTCCAAACCAAAGTGTCCTCTCTCTCTGTTAATTCAATTGAAACAAATTTCTAAAAACTTACTCGGTTGCGTTGGGTGCCAACTCAGGTGTCGGCTCGTTGCTCGTCTGTGGTTCTAAAACACGACGACCCTCGCCAATAGCCCTCGTTTAGCTCTAGTGCGATGATAATTCAAACTAAACTAAACTAAAGACTTACTCTGGAGGTATTGAATATGTTTACAAATTTTTTTCTTTTAATAATGTAGCTGGCTTACAGGGCTCTATATGCAGAAAGTAACTGCAACTTTGTTACTTTTCCATTACTTCACAGGAAGCTCATTTGTTGAAGAATGAATTCTTGTGCATTTGGTTTATATTAATTAAATAAAAATTTCTTAATTTTCTGGAATCTTGGTTTTCTTTGAAATACAATAAGATAGTTAAATTGTAATTTTTATTATAATTTGGAATTTCTAAAAGCAACTGTACAGTCCCTGGACAACTTATTAGACACACTGCAAGATTTCATGTAAAATATTAATTACCTGGTGATATTGTACCGTTTTATTATTTTTAATTGATTTGTTTTTATTTTTATGTTATCCAATCAATTACCGATTTGTTTGACCTAAATAAAACAGCATTTATTTAGAAAAGCATACGTCTATTAAGTTTTTAAGAAAAGTGAAATTAATGTTAGTAAAAGTCAATATTTAGTGGAGCCACCTTTAGCCGCTATCAAAGCTTTAATTCTGCGCGGCATGCTATCAATGCAAGACTGTACTGTCTACTGCATTGGAAGATGATGATTCCACACATAAATAATCTTATAATAAATAATTAATATAAATTAATCTTAATCATAATTATCTTAAAATAAATACAAATATGTCGTCTACAACAATACCATTATTGCATAAAATCTCTTAAGAAACATAAAGTTACTAAAAAAAAATACAGTGCGTCTAATAATTTGTCCAGGGACTGTAATTAGTCAATTTTTGTAATGAGTAACTGTAACAGTTACTATATAAAAGTAAATTTAAAATCCCTGGTAAATACCCTATAAATGTAATGTTTCTGGAGTTTTTTGGACTGGCATTTTTTTTTTACTTTTGTTATTTTGCATCGACTGGTAATTAAAAATGGTGCAGTGTTACACACCCCTAGTTTAATCTGTAATGTTTTTTTTTTATAGCTGTTGCTGCAGCTAGCCGAAGAATTCATTGATGATGTTGTGTCCACCTCTTGTTCGTTGGCAAAGCATCGCAAGTCCTCTTCCTTAGAAGTGAAAGATGTCCAGCTCTCTCTGGGTATATTTATCTCTTTCTTCTTTCAAAGATTGTTTTACGCTTACAGATAGGTGTTGAAAACAATGGGTGAAATTGTTAAAATGCCACAAAAAATATGATTCTTTTTCTTTCCAAATGTACACAAATGCTATTGATCTTCTGTAATTATTTTTTATTCAATTACTTTATGGGGACACAGTACCTCAAAAAACGGCAAAAATTGCGATTTTTTTTTATTTGCTAAAATTAAAGTTTGGAATCTTCTTAATAAGTCTACCAAGTTTCAAAAGTATAGCTATATTTAAAAAAAAGTTAATTCACTTTTTATGCGGAAAGGTAGGATAAAAATGCAAACAAATGAAAACTTTAAACGTGTTTTTCTCGGTGTTCATTTTTCCTTGATGACAAGGTTTTCAAAACGCTAAGGCTTTTAAAATTATTTATAAAAGTCTAAGGAATTTTATATGCAGTCTGTCAATTATGTTGACATTAAGAATTGGTCTCAAAATTGTTTTCAAAAGTAATACTTTTTTTATAAAAAAAATACTAAAGTCGAAATTTTCCAAATATACTAAAAAAAATTGGGATTTTCTAGATAAATATTTTTTATGAAACAACTACTGAAGATAAATCAAATTTGGGTACCAATTCTTATGTAAAACAGTTTAAAGTACATGAGGAAAAAAATTGGGTTAAAATATGTGTATTTAAAAAAGCCTTAACATTTAAAAAAAGTTCAAAAAATATATATTTTTTCTTTTAAATAACTTAAAAATTAAAATAGTTTTTAAATTTTTTTTTGTCATATATTGTTTTTAAATATAGGTTGAACTAATAAAACACCAATTTTATAGTGAATATGTCAAAAATTGAAAAAAAAAATTGAAAGTGGTACCCTTATATTAAATACTTAAATTAGAACTTACTATTGCGATGTTTAAAATTATAAATAAGATTACAAATGGAACATTGTGTGTATAACTATATATTCTCTAGAATATTGATATAGCTTAAAAATCCTAGAAGCAACCCTAAAAATCATTTCGCGAAAGAAATTCTATTCCTTAAAGTGATCACTATTACAAAGAACTATTTTATTCAGTTGAGACCATATTAAAAAAAAATTGTTGTTAACAGCATATCATACAAAGGCAAGAAGCTGAATGCAACCATAGGAAACAAAACAATAACAACCTAAAGAAAAAGTTTGAAAGTTTTATTACTTTAAAAAAACAAGAAGTTCTAAAAATAGCCTACTTTCATGTTACTTAAATACTCACTGAAATTTTTATCAGTAAAACAAGTAGGTTTGTAACAGTAAATGTCACCAACTATCGTTTCGAAAGTATTTTAAAATTATTTTTAATAATGATCTCTTTTCAAATGTTACTTATACTAATCAATAATGTATCGAAATTTCAGAGAAAAATTGGAACATGTGGATCCCGGGCTTCGGATGCGAAGAGTTGAGACCTTACAAAAAGTCGTCCATGACAGAAGCACACAAACAGGTAAATAGGAACTTAATTCTTTACTTAACATCCTATTCTGTACCCTTTTATTTGTTTCTAACATTCAAAAATAAAATTTAGACAGCTTGATTCTCATTGTTTTAATGGTAACATAGATATGACACAATAGTACAATTTAGGAGTTATATTTGTAAAATACATTTTATTAAATAAGTAAACTTTTAGCAATTAAATTAGTATACAACCTTTTGTTTTTTATTAATATTCGACTTTGTTTAAACTATTATCTGTTTGCTAAAAATAATAGTTGAAGCATAACAAAGTCAAACTAATGAACCCTTTTAGTTTTACTTTTTTTAAACAAATAATTTAACTTTTATTGTGTTAAAAATAGTTTTCAGAAATAATCTGTGGACACATATCTTATGCATATAACTTTTGCTTTCTTTTAGAGAATGGCTCTTATAAGAAAAACTCTAAAGAAATAACCATTGTAAGAAATATATGTATTATAATTTAGCTTATTGTAAGTATATTATTTTAAATAAACCGTATTGTTGTACTAAATTGGTATTTTTCATTTCAAATAGTTAAATCTAAGTTGCATACAGTCCCTGGACAAATTATTAGACGCACTGTATTTTTTTTTAGTAATTTTGTTTCTCAAGAGATTTTATGCAATAATGGTATATTTAAACTACAAGATTATTGATTTTTATTTAAAAGAATTGTTGTAGACTACATATTTGTATTTATTTTAAGATAATTATGATTAATTATGATTCAGATTAATTTATATTAATTATTTATCATAAGATTATTTATGTGTGGAATCATCATCCTCAAATGCAGGAGACAGTACAGTCTTGCATTGATAGCATGCCGCGCAGAATTAAAGCTTTGATAGCGGTTAAAGGTGGCTCCACTAAATATTGACTTTTACTAACATTCATTTAACTTTTCTTTAAAACTTAATAAACTTACGCTTTTCTAAATAAATGCTTTTTTATGTATGTCAAATAAATCGGTAATTGATTGGATAATATAAAAATAAAAAACAAATCAATTTAAAATAATAAAACGGTACAATATCAACCCGTAATTTATATTTTACATGAAATCTTTCAGTGCGTCTAATAATTTGTCCAGGGACTGTATATATTTCATTTTATGATAGTAAAATCTAAAATGCTTTTGTTTTCATTGATTCAAAATTATTTGTTTTTAATTTTTTTTATTTGAATATGTTAATTATTTATTAAAGTTGATGGTTTTATGTTAACACTTTACCGACCGGTAGCGGTTCGAACATACTATGCCCCTTCACCGCCTGCTCAGCCGCAGATCGTCTAAGACACCGGCTCGGTTTCTCAATAGCCCTCGTGTAGTTCTAGTGCGACGATATTTCAGAACTAAACTAAACTGGCTCGGTTTCGGCCTAGACTTACACGCGGAAATCTATGCACTTTTCTTAAACTCGCCCAAGGCAGTAAAAGCCGCTTCCCCTGCCAAAAAAGCAAAGTCCATTTAGTCACAATTTTATCAACATGGAGTTTTTGATGGTAATCAATTGATTCATCCTTTGGAAATACACGTTCTGTGAAGGAGTTAATTCAGTGGTTTCCACAGCCATGGGAAAACAACTGAAAATAGCGTTTCTTGGAGAAACCCCCATAAGTCACCGATCTTGTTGAATTGCTATAAAAGGACAAGAGAAACAGATGGGTTTTTTTTCGAAAACCCCATAAGTCCAATATTGTAAACGATTGTTCTAATTCATTTTTTTAAAATTTTCTTCTGGCCTAAAATTATTTTAAGATGAATAAATATAATTTTAGCTACACAATACGAATTAGGGTTTTTTTTTGTATTTGAAACACATTTTTTTTGCATAAACCCCATCAGTTTAGCAACTTAAAATTAATTTAAAATATTAAATCATGCTTTTTTTTAATACTCTTTCAAGTTTTAATAATGCACCCCGCAAATAAAAAATTTTGCTAAATTTTTGGTTTAGAAATTTCGATTCAAGGTTGCCGTTAAAACAGTTTTTTTTTTCAATTTCTCGAAAACTATGGTTTGTGGACGTATGGGGTTTCTGAAAAATTGGATTAATTACCTTCCTTTTTTTTAAAATAACTGGTTACGCTTGCAATAAAAGAAAATGTTGTAAAATCCTCTCAGCCCCCGGAAATTTTCAGCCAATTTATAATCGCTGAACTCTGAATTTTCTACCATCAGAAATAGCGGTGATCCGAAAATCACGAAACTTCGGCTATCAGAACGTTTCAAAGTTCCAGCGATCTGAAGATTGTAAAACTCTGGCGATCCTAGAGTCGCAAAACTCGGGTGATCGGTAAACTCCTGATTTTCATGATTTTTTTTAGCTCAAATTCATTACTTTCTCATGAAAAAATTTACCCTTTGTTCAAATTCATGATTTTCCATGAATTTTTAAATGTGCTGAAATCCTGTCTACTGAATTTTTTTTATCCTTGATTGTATCCTGGGTCAGGTTTTTCTTTGTTTATGAAACTGGTAATTTTAGATTCTGAGAAGATACTAAGGCTATGTCCTGACTACGCCACAAATGCAACAAAACTTGCCGGCTTGGCAGAGTCAGCCCCCAAGCTATTGCATGGCTTGGCGCCCTTGGCAGTCGCCAAGTTTTGTTGCATTTGTTGCCTTTGTGGCATTTGATGTCGTAGTGAGGACATAGCCAAAGATCAATGACAAAAAAAAAAGGTGAAAAGAGAAGAAATAAACAAAAGGTAAGTAGAAGTTAAATGAAAAAAAATCACAAATTCTAATATATTTATAACGCGAAATAAATTATTATTATGATTATATTTCATATTACTATTAAATAATACTGAGGTATAAATAAAAAATATTGAGATTAGTTGGACAAGGCAATTTCTATTACTCCACTTTTTAAACATTTGCGAAGCGAACATTAGGGCTCACAGTTCAAGGGCAGACCATTCTTATTCTGCAATAATATTGTATTTTTATGCTTAGACAGAGACCGTTTCTTAACATGTTAATAAAAATTTGCAGATACGCTTGGGTTTTGGTTAAAAACTGATAAAATTTATTATTGTAAAAAAGAAAAGCCTTTTTGTTATTAAAGTAGCATATAGATGGCAGCACCACTTATTGAACAATGATCTTCGCAGGTTTGTAACAGTAACTGTCACTTAGAACTGCGTCTACAATTAATACATGATTAATAAACCTTAGACAGAGACAATATATTTTTTCTTTTCCAATGAATTTTTTTATTAATATACTATACTAAAATGGTTTTTGTTTGAACTAATAAACAGAATAAATTGTGTTATTTGAAGTTTGGCAGAAAATACCAAACAATCATTAATTTTACTAGACATTGCCAAATTTTAAACACATTTGCTGTTTTATTTACTTCTAAGGTTATATTTAATTTCCTTGCAATAACGAAACGTTTATGTTGCTAATGTGTATAAATAATTATTTCTACTTTGAGGATAATTTTGTAATACATTTTTTCCAACCTTAAGCCCATTTCACACGGTGCACCTTCTGCAGGGTTCTTCCATAGGAATAACATGGAGAACCGCTATGAAGAATTTTTTCACGGTATTTTTTCGTGCATGCACGAAAAAGTTCTGCGACGAGATATAGGTAGCCAATCAGCATCAAGTATAGCTCTGATGTCTTGTTGGCGAAATCGAGTTTGCCAAATAAAAAAAAAAATCTAATTTATGCTCGCCAATGTTTATTTTTGTACTCCTGCTCAATCGAGATTTTAACACGCTCTTCTCACTTTAAATATTTGAAATTCAGCTTACAAAATGAGTAAAGTGAAAGTCCCAACATTCACATGGCCTGTTGCCTTGGAAATGGATTTGATCGAAGAAGTCAGAAAATATAAATTTCTTTTCGATCCTAAAGATCCTCTGTATTATACCAAACGAACGTTAAAAATATCGACATATCAGAAAATTACCGAAAACTTAACCCTGCAGTACCCTCAATACAAAGATAAATTAACGTGTGGTAAGTTAATTTTGCTCTTCAAAGCCAAATATCAATAATTTGTTGACAAATACTTAAATTTATTTTATTATTATATACGTTTTTTTTAATCCAGTTAAAAGCCTACTGTGAAATAATGATGTAGTTATTTTTTAAAACATTACTCTGTGTTTAAATAGAAATTGATGGATTGAAAGATACTAATTTTTTATATTGCATTTAAAATAACGTACATGCAATCATTGATAAAATTCTTTAGAACCAATCATGGTAATCATATATGGCTTAAGCATTTTAACATTTTAAACCCATCACATTTTATCTCATCCCCCATATCATGCTTTATTTTCCTTTTTGGATAGTGAATTTTATACTTTGATTTAGATGTTTGTTTTTAAATGTCATGTCTAAATTTTCAACCTATTAAATACAAAAACCAAGTGTTTGCGCAGTATGGCCTTTGATGTCCTTGCGCCATAAAACCCAAACATCTATCCAGAACCAGACATATTTTTAAAAAAAAGTCAGTTGCATTTTTTTAAAAGTATTTGTACCTAAGAATTTTTTTATCATATTTATTTTTACAATTAAATTTCAGGTGAAGTAATAAGGAAGTTCTTAAATCTGCGAAAATATTACCTGAAGGAGGTCATGAAAGTAAAATCGTTGCCTTCTGGGAGCAGTGGAGTGGATCTGGTTTTGTTCCACGATGGGAACATTTTTCACATTTAAGATTTTTGGATGACGTTGATGTCCAATTGGAAACAGTGTCCAATTTTAAAAGGAGTGCAGCCATCTCGGAGCAAACTAGTGGACTAGGGAGTTGTTCAACTTCACAAGTAAGGGATTATTTCTAAATCATTTATGCAAAATAGGATGCACAACCTAAAAACTTATATATGTTTCCAGTTGTTGATGTTATTGTTTAATATATTACACCAAAATCCCAGTTATTCGACATAATCATTCAAAACTCCCACACAAGTATTCAAATACTATACACATTATTTCAAAGGCAGACCCAGAGTCGTGGGGGTGGAGTGATCTCCACGTACCCCCTCCCTCCTATTTTCAGGATTTTTATGTGACTTTTTCGGTGGGGGGGAAGGCAATTTTCCCAATGGTTGCTGGCACCTTGTCTATTGTCGGGTATGCCCTTTCATTATTTTATAAGAATTCAGTCATCTGTATAGCAAGTTCAATTCTGAATAGATAGTATGTACATACTGCTTTCAAGCTTTTTAATTTAGTATTTATTGACTCAATTATTCTCAGAATTAAACTATTTGTTTTGCTGCTCACCTTTAACCTGTGCAATGCTAAAATGCAGGTAAACGGAGGGTTATGTGTTTCGACACTTTTTCTGTCTTGCTTTCTTTCGACTTTCCGAGATAAAGCTTTTACTTCATTTTTATTAAAATGTTATTTTGAAGTTAAATAATGGAGATTCATAAGGTCTATAAAAAATTCTGACGAAAATTGAAAGACATCTATTTTTTATATTTTTTTTGGAGGGAGGAAGGGCAGTTTTCACTTGCAGTCAAGTTCTGAGCATATACCCCACTTTTTTTTGCCCCTACTTCTACTAATGAAAGTATTTTATGGTGATTCATAATTTTATTTTTTAGGTTCATGAATCTGCTGTGGATTTGTCAATTGAGGATGAGGAGCAGGAATTACAAAAAGAACCTATTCCTAGTTCTGCCCAAACTTTTGAGCCCAGATCAAAGAAGAAGGCAGAAACGCCCAACAGTATTATGGCCAAAGTGGCAGCTGCTTTGGAGTCGATAATAAATGTCCCCTCAGGTGACAACAGATGAACTTTTCTTCCGTTACTATTGTAACAGGTTTTCAGAATTGAAAAACCCTCTTCTAAAAGAAAATTCAGGGCGGATTTGGAAGACATAATGTCAAGATATGAAGAGGAAGACAAAGAATTGTCCAAATTTGGAACATTTTAGTAAATAAAATATTTTGAGCATTAAAACAGCAAACTATTTCATTTCATTTTTGTTAATTGTGGGAGAAATAAAATTAACTTGAGTATTTTTAATTGGAAAGATATTCAGAAATATAGTCAGATTCACAAGAGATAAAAAGTAAATCATAATTTATAATTACTATAACCCTTTCTTGTAAAGTCAATGAAAATGTCAAGTAGGTTCATTTGAGGTTGTAATCAACAACCAAAAATTATAATTACTATCATTGTGGGTAACTTTGGTCTGAGAGAAGAAAAAAATTAAACTGCAAAAACTATTTAAACACTTTGAAATGGCCATGCATTTTAAGTATTGAATTAGGAATAATTTTTAAGCATGTTTGTGTTAAATTTTATAAATTTAAAAAATGGTATTAGTTTTTAAAATAAGCACGCAGCATGCGGATTTCCCGATGACCAATAATTAAATATAGCATATTTATCCCCATGAATAAAAGTATAGTATAGCGGTTTTTTTTTGTTTTCAATACTTTTTTAGATGTTCCAGACAAAAGTTGGAAGTAGATTTTTGTCATTAAATGCTCCTAAGAATGTATATATAGTATTGCCAAAAGTAGAATAATATTTTTTTATATAATTTTTAACTGGAAAGATATTCAGAAACATAGTCAGATTCAGGAAGTAAAAAGTAAATCATTATTTATGATTACTATAACCCTTTGGCACATGGCCAAAGTTACCTGCTTCTACAGTATAGGATAAGGCAAAGAATGCTTCAATATAGTACTGGTTATAACTGTTCGTATTAATTATATTATCTGGTTAAACTGTTCGTAATTATTATGTAAACAAATAAAAAAAATTGAAAAAATTTACCAAGATTAGCGATAAGTATCGTTCACAACAACCCCTCCAGGAACGTGTGACGTCAGAATCTGGGCAGTCGAACAACCCTATCAGAGCAGTTCCGTGTAGAAGGTTCACCGTGTGAAATGGGCTTTACTTCAAGTCAATTTAATTGGCTGTGTTAAAGCTCCTAAAGGAGGCTTGAAATAGGCAGCCGGAAAACGATTACATTACGACATGACAAAATTCTCGACTTCGTTATCTTACGATGTCCAGTTTAATGCCCGCTCAGGTGTCAATCTCGTCACTTTACCCTGGTTCTAAATTTACGAGGCGTAATTGGCTGTTTCAAAGCACATTGGAGGCTAAAAATACACAGCCGGAAATCGTCACTTTAACCTAATCTGTATTATGTGTTTTCTGATCAGTCGGAATTATTTATAAAAGGGGGGAGGGGATGAATTAATCGCGGTAATATGCGTTCATGACCCATTTATAAATTTACTGCTAAGGATTGCAGAACCTATTCAAAGGTAAGAAATTATGCTTAAATTCAATGTCTGTATATAACCTAACGCTTGTGATGAGACGATATTATTCTTCATTATTATTTCATTTTGGGTTATCTTCTTTACTAGTATCAATGATCCTGTATCTGGGATAATTTACGAGGCTCGAATTCTAAAGGCTTAAATTTCTAAAAGCTATAAATAGCGTTGTAGTAGTGGTTAGCGTGTTGAACTCCCAAACTGGTATAGCGACCCGCGTTCACCAAGATCGGTAGCTTAATAAACGCATGTCGGAACGCTATTGGCTTTGAAGAGAAATCGCCTTGGCCGGTGAAAATAAAAGATTTCGCCAACACGCTAAAACCTAGGCAGGACAGACATGTGAACCTTCGCCGAACATCGCCATTTCGTGTCCTTCGTGGCGTTGGGTGCCTACTCAGGTGTCGGCTCGTCACCTGACTGGTTCTAAAATACGACGCCCGTCGCCAATAGCCCTCGTGTAGCTTTAGCGTGACGAAAATTCAAACTGAACTAAACATCGCCATTTCGTTCCTTCAAGTCGTTACCGAAGCATTTTCATTCGTCATTGATTGGTGTGCACAAGTGACATCTAAGCATCGCCCATGATCGAGTGTTTGCATGTGGGCACGCAAAACCAATCATTGACCAGTAAAAATGCTCTCGGTAACGTCTTGGAGGAAAGAACGTCTTATGTGGGCACGCAAAACCAATCACTGACCAGTAAAAATGCTCTTGGTAATGTCTTGGAGGAAAGAACGTCTTATGTGCAAAACCAATCATTGACCAGTAAAAATGCTCTCGGTAACGTCTTGGAGGAAAGAACGTCTTATGTGGGCACGCAAAACCAATCATTGACCAGTAAAAATGCTCTCGGTAACGTCTTGGAGGAAAGAACGTCTTATGTGGGCACGCAAAACCAATCATTGACCAGTAAAAATGCTCTTGGTAATGTCTTGGAGGAAAGAACGTCTTATGTGCAAAACCAATCATTGACCAGTAAAAATGCTCTCTGTAACGTCTTGGAGGAAAGAACGTGGGCACGCAAAACTAATCATTGACCAGTAAAAATGCTCTCGGTAACGTCTTGGAGGAAAGAACGTCTAATGTGGGCATGCGAAACTAATCATTGACCAGTAAAAATGCTCTCGGTAATGTCTTGGAGGAAAGAACGTCTTATGTGCAAAACCAATCATTGACCAGTAAAAATGCTCTCGGTAACGTCTTGGAGGAAAGAACGTCTTATGTGGGCACGCAAAACTAATCATTGACCAGTAAAAATGCTCTCGGTAACGTCTTGGAGGAAAGAACGTCTTATGTGGGCACGCAAAACCAATCACTGACCAGTAAAAATGCTCTCGGTAACGTCTTTGAGGAAAGAACGTCAAGGTTCACATATTTTGTCCTCCGTGTATGCCTCGCTTTAGACTTGACCAGTTTAAATACGTTTTCAATTTTACTGTATTGGAAAGTGGGCCAGTAAGGTTAAAGGGTTATTCCACGGACACTTTGTCGGATTTTTTTCTTCCACACTATCCTATAAATAGATAGTAAAATTTGAAAAAATCCCATAGAAAATAACGCAGTACATGCATGGGGCTGTTGCACGTTAAATCTTTCGTGGTCAGCCTTGAAATCGGGCATATTGTCGCTTTGTTGGCAAGTTTGGTAACAACTGCCGGCCACGTCACTTAACCGTGGTTGAAAATGATAGGGCATGTCCCCAAGCCTCGTGTTGAATAAAGTGAGACGTAAATTGAACCAAATCTGCATCGAAATGGGGCTGCAAAGTGGTTGGACTTTTTTTAATCTATAAAAGTTTAGTTTAGTTTGAATTATCGTCGCACTAGAGCTACACGAGGGCTATTGGCGACGGGCGTCATAATTTAGAACCACAGTCAAGTGACGAGCCGACACCTGAATAGGCACCCAACGCAACCGTTAAGGACAACATCGTATGCAGCGTTAGGATTTTGAAGGATATTTAACGTGCACTCCCTCCACACGGGGTATTATTCGTCGGACATTTTGGCTGCACGGGCCGTTTATAGGCCGGCAGTTATTTTGGCGATGCCCGGACCCGAACCTGGGACCTTCGGCATGCTAGGCGAATGCCTAACTGACTGGGCTCCCTTTTCTATAAAAGAGAATGATGACAAAACACACATATAATAATACTTTATTGACAAGGCAAATATCTATGCGCTTACAGAACAGTATTCAAACCGTGGAACTATACTTGTTAAGATTCAAACATGCACATTCCAGGTAAAACCGACACAGAAAATGTTAAATGAGTGCATGGGTCTTTACTTTTTTTTTTTAACGGGGGGGAGGGGTTGTTGAAATATTGACAGGTGAATTTCGACATTTGGCTTATATTAAACAAACAAATCAGTTTGCGTTAGTTTGTTTTGAAATCATATTTACAGGAAGGATTATAGTTACTAAGCCATTATTGAGACGACAGAATGATGTCGTTAAGGGGGACGCTGGTTTGTCTAGAAAAAGACGCTGGTTTGACTAGAAAAAGACGCTGGTTTGACTAGAAAAAGACGCTGGTTTGACTAGAAAAAGACGCTGGTTTGACTAGAAAAAGACGCTGGTTTGACTAGGAAAAGACGCTAGTTTGACTAGAAAAAGACGCTGGTTTGACTTGTCAATTCCCCCAATACCAGAAATACATTATTTTTAACTACTTTCACAGCCAACTTCAATAACAAGGCCAAAGAAGCTCTCCCGAACATGAGCGTCGACGAAAATTTTGACGTCACTGTTCCGAGTGCCAAAGATCGAGAAACTAGTTCGGACACGTTCGGAACCCTAAAAATGTGGTCAGCCATGAACAAGTGGTTCCGAACAGGTTTCGAGACAGGTTGTCTTCATCTTCGGAACAATGTCACTCGGAATTATGACGTCAAAATTTTCGTCTCCGAACGTGTTTGGAATTAGAGCTTCTGTGGCCTTAGTAGTTGAGTAGGCCGTGCTACTTTCTGAATTTGTTGAGAGTTGGCAAGTTGGTTGCTTGAAATAACGTCGTACAAGAGTCACCTCGTGTTGGAGGTACGAGAAAACACTCAGTTCTTCTCAACCGTCCTATAATGAACGCATCAGGCAGGAAAGCAAAATAATTCTGCCAATAAGTTACGCTGACCCGGGATGCTATTTGGGATCTACTTAAAAGTATGAATCGCCGACGGATACCTTTGCAGGTTACCAGGGCTTGATCTTCCATGAGGCCCGAACCTAAGACCCCCCACATTTTAGGGGCCCCTAAATTTCAGCTCTTCCATGCTAAATGTTGTGGCAAACTTTAGTAGATTTTATAATTGTTTAAGGCATCCCCTTTTTTAGGCTTGACATTGACTCAACATAATTGGTCATGTAATTAGGAAGAAAACTTAATGCAT
Organism: Oedothorax gibbosus; assembly: GCA_019343175.1. Lineage (NCBI taxonomy): Eukaryota > Metazoa > Arthropoda > Arachnida > Araneae > Linyphiidae > Oedothorax > Oedothorax gibbosus. The sequence continues at coordinate 157,599 of JAFNEN010000740.1, read as the reverse complement.
CAGCCAACTAGCACAATCATTAAGTGCAATCATACACACATATTTTCGTAAGGGGCCCCCAAAAATCTGTTGTGCCTTTCTCCTAGATCAGGCACTGCTCGTTACTGTAGTGCGACTCTATTCAAACAAGGTCGCGGAGGACACCATTTCAGGTTCCGTCCTCGTTTCTCCACGCGATCTTATTGTGAGTGACCTCTTCGCCGCTGCGCCCTTGAGTGAGTGGGGCGCCGCGTTGCCCGAGAAACACCAGCGTGGAGGTGGGTCACTCGTCGTTTCTCGAAAAGGGCTGGCCCCTCCGACACAACAGTGCGCAGCCAAGAGAACAATTTTGAATACATTGCCTAAAGTTTTTATCTACTTGAACTTCTTTTGAATGAAGACTACCATCAGATCTGTTTCGCTGCGCACTGTTCCCCCTTGTGGTGAGGGGCCAGCCCCCGAAGAGGTGCAACCTGAGCACCTCTTCGCCCCGGCCGAAATAAATTACCCCCCAGATCAAAAAGAAAAACCGCAAAATCTAGAGAAATTCATGTTGTAGTCTGCTTTGCATTGGCGCAGTATAAGCCTTCTGTTGCTCTTGCGCAATTAAATATCAGCATCCATCCATCCTTACGTTAATTTTTTTGTTAGCATTTCAAATGCAGCCGGGGGATGGCTGTATTTTCGCTAATTTATTTTTCAAATATCACTTTTTGTTAATACATTAGCTATACCATAATTTAGGCCAAGTTATTTTCGACACAAGTTTATATACAATACTTTCAGTAATTATAAAACACACATCATAATATAACATTAAGAAATATATATAATTTTTTGGGGGTATTTTTCTTTTTTAGTTTTTTCTGTTTTTTTTTTCTTATTTGATATAAAAATTCTGCAATAATATACCAGTCATCATAAATATACCATTGATACCTTAAATGAAATAATTTTATTTTTACACACATGAGATACAGTATAAAGAAAAACATGGTTTTTTTTGTAAGTTTTTTTCTTATTTTTCTGCATTTTTGTTTTATTTTTAATAAAACTTTTGCCTTGGTATAACAATTATCATAAACATTTACTATACTAATACGACCCAACTTTAACATTATTCAAATCTTAAAACTCAACATTACAAAATTTCGAATTAAAACTATTTCTTCAGACAAAATGTTTAACATTTTCGGAAAAAAAAGCATTTACCGAAACACATGTATAACTACATTCTAATTTATCATTTCTATAAAAAAATTTCCTGTCTTAAAGTACAGTAAAAATCATTTTTTTTTGGTGAAATGACAATGCTGTGCTAAAAAAATTTTTAATTACTTTTTATTGTTTGGTTGGAAAATCCAAAAAAATATAAGTTATACGATAAAAAACGTTAAAGTTTATCGATGGTTCAATGCGAATCTGTTTTTTTCTATGGATTAATGTTAAGCTGGTCCTTTCCACGAATATTAGTCCACCTTTTAAACTGCCCCTCTACAGCTACATTCCTTGCAGACCAATATTGAAGAACAGGACATACATTTATTTAGATTAATATTTTTATAGAATAAGTTTTCTTCTAAAAATTCGATAGTACGTATGAAGTATCTTAATCTTTTCAACATTATAAAAGTCAATGCAATGAAACCAAAATTCGCATCATTTTTCAATTGGAATGACGGAGAGGGTTGAAATTTTTTATTAATCAACATCGTTAATAGTTGGGTCGAGTACGCAATTTAAAATTTTTTATATACTAATTGGTTTTGGAAACCTGAAGCCAAATGATTGTGAAATTTGCCTTAAAAATTTATACTAATACATAAAATAATCAAATAGAATTTTTTCAAAAATTAAACTAATAACATTTTTTTAAAATCATAAGTTTTTAAACTAATAAGTTTAAACACTTTCGATCAAACTTATTCCGTGTCCCTATAAGGCGTTACGCCAGCCATTATTCCATAGTTCGGTCCAGAGTCGTCACCTAAATTCGGCATAACACACGGCCAACTTCAATAACAAGGCCAGAGAAGCTCGCTCAAACATGAGCGTAGACGGAAATTTTGACGTCACTGTTCCCAGTGCCGAAGATCGAGAAACTAGTTCGGACGCATTCGGAACCCAAAAATTGTGATCAGCCGTGAACGAGTGGTTCCGGACAGGTTGTCTTCATCTTCGGAACAACGTCACTCGGAACTATGACGTCAAAATTTCCGTCCCCGAGCTTGTTTGGGAAAGCTTCTTCGGCCTTAGTAGTTGAGTAGGCCGTGCATAACATGGATGTTTCAGCATTTGGCGACCGTAATTCAGGAGAAAGATAAAGTGTGCACATTGGGATCATTTGTAAGCGGAGAAATGGCCATTTGAACCCATTATTTTTGTCAAATTAAAGGAATGAGGCAGCAAATGTATTAAAACGCGCAAATTTTAACCAGATAAATTTTTATTAATAGTCATTTAAGCAACTAGTGCCGAAAATAATACTTTATTAAGCGATTGGCTTTTATTTCACGAGGTCGAGTGAAATAATGACAAGAGCTTAATAAAGTATTATTTGGCACGTGCTTGCTTACAATATTTTTTTTTATAATAACGTGCAAAAAAGTATTTCTACCAATGAGTGATTTTCATGACATCATTTAGTTTCCATGGCGATATTCGAAAATGCAAAGTAGTTAAATAAAAGTATTGTTTGGCGTGATATTTGTGTTCTTACTTTTGTCTTATTTAATTTCCTTTAATAATTTTTGTAGTACTTGTAGTTTTCATGGAGATATTAGAAAATGCAAAAGTAATGAACCAATAGAAATAAGTGAGTTTCATGACATCATTTAGTTTCCATGGAGATATTCATTACATAATTTTGTTTTTCTACCAATCAGATACTCTTATTTACTTTACCGCACTAGTGCCGAAAGTACTACTTTCGGCACTGTCTGTGATGTAACCACGTAAAGTGTCATTTTCGCAACGATTTATGAATGAATATGATATAAAAAAAGTTAACTTTTTTTCACGTTGTTATAAAAAAAATATTTGTTTCGTTATATTTTTAATGAAATGTTTATTGAATAATGAAAAGCACGCATAGTCAAACTAAGTATTACTCATTAAAAATGTATGAAACATATATTATCTATTCATATATTTTATATATTAATATTATGCGTTTAAGCAATAATTTATCTTTTTTTAATTAAGATTTAAGGAGAACTAAAATTCTTTTTATTTTTTTATACTTTTAATCACTTTTAAGTTTTAAATTCCCATTTTAAGCGAGGACTTCCTTTTAAGGAATAAATATTATTGGGACATTTGGAACATTTATTTTGTAATAATGTATTGAAATTATTATTAATTAGCTATTTTTCCACCAAGTTATTTAGAGTTATAAAAGCTATTGCGATTGTATACAAACACTTCGTTATGTGCACACTTAAAAATCTCCACAACAGAGGGATCCATCTGATATAGACAATAACTATTTTTAAACAATTCATTTTGCCTGGAATTATAGAAAAAGTTAAGAGAAATTTAATGAAATTTAATAAAATATTTTGAGGTTAAGTCGTCTTAATCAAGGATACAATATGTACTTGATCTTTGTAATATCTAAAAATAACTTTTAAATGATATTCTTGGAATTTATTTTGAAAATCGAACAATGCCAGAACAATGAATAAATACTTTTTTTAGATGTTTGTTGTAACAGATGAATCCCATTTTTAAGAAGGTCCAGGATCCAAAAATTGGAATATTATAATTTAAAATATTTAATTTTATCATTTGTATTGAATCCGAATGTTTTAATTATTTTGAAAATATGTGGGCGTACTTTTCCATTTCGCGGCGCAAATCTCGCCAAACCTAATCTTTGGCTACAAACGGATTTTGCAGCCATAAACACAGTATACATAGTTGAAGGACCACAGTATACGTAATTTAAGGTTACCATTGGAAATATTCCTTTTGGCAGCTGTTGTACATTTTTGGCGACTTTATCGCTTGCTTCCGCGAAATGGGAAAAGTACCGAAATTTGGAATATCACAATTACAGTTTTTAATGAATAGATCAAGTGATTTTAACTTATTATCAGATGATGTCGGAAACGAATCTTTGGAGTTATACTTTTTTAAAAGAAGGAAAATGAACGAATCTTTGGAGTTATACTTTTTTAAAGAAGGAAAATGAACGAATCTTTGGAGTTATACTTTTTTTAAAGAAGGAAAATGAACGAATCTTTGGAGTTATACTTTTTTAAAGAAGGAAAATGAATGAAGCTTAAAGGGGGGAATGGATTCCTGGACCCGCTTGTGAGGCACTTTAGTCCTCGGTGAGGGTCACTTTCGCCCAGATGATGAAGAGGCGGTCCCAATCTAAGTCTGGCATCTCCTCTTTCATCTGGCTGAAGCGTTTTTGGACGACAAAAGCGTGCCCCACCTTTGCTTTCCAGTCGCCGGCCTTGGGCGTCGTCTCCTCTACTGCTGCTGGCTCGACTTTCGGCTCGTTGTCTGGAATGAGCTCGTAGCCCCACTCGTACTCGTCCTCGTGGCCCCAGCAACAGCACCTGGTGAGGAAACGACTAGGGGGAAGAAGTTGGATTAGTCTTTGGGATAATCAGAAAATACACTGCTCCAAACAATTAGGGGAGTACTTTGCGTACTTTTGTTTACCCTTTCAGTTCATACTTCTTATTTTTTATTATAAAAACCTAAAATTTGTAAAATAATACATTCCTTATGCATCCAGAATGGATAATGGCAAAAACCAGAAAAATCGTAATTTTTAACTAAAATGTACGGGGAGAAAATTGGAATCGTAACTTTTGAATAAATTATAACTATAATTTTTTTCAAAACTCGATTTGTAAAAAAAAGGTGAAATCATTTTTTAAACATATAAGAATGCAAGCGTGATGAATTTAGGGTCAATTTATTTCATAATATTTTTTCGGAATGAATTTAATTTTACCATGATTTTCATTTAATTTAAACAAACATTATTTAATTCTTCAAAAGACATGATTCTTCCATCTAACGATAAATAAGTGCGAGCTCTACTTAGTGAGAAAAAAAATCGGAATCTGGTGAAACCAAATGGAATCATTCTGGGTGAAAGGGTTTAAACCATGCGTTCCTCTAATTGTTTTGAGCAGTGTCTCTTCAACTTTGCGCAAGGAACATAAGAGTGAAGAAAACAACGTAATTATTTTCGCATATAGTGTAGTGATGAAATTTTTACATGTTTTAGCGAGATCGAGGCTCGCCATCTTTAGCAATATACACAAACAAACTGACAGTGGACGCGATGGCTATGTACAATTTTCACCAAATAAACTATATTTGCGCCAATAATTACTTTGTTTCCTTCATTCCCGTAGTATTTGCGAGTTTGAATCGTTGTATCCATGCAAGTCTACCGGAGCTGGACCCGGTTACTAACAGCCTGCACCAGAAACATTCAAAATGTTAGGTACAGCTATGATATTATAACCGGTCTGTTCTGTTCATTGGCGATTTTGGGGGAACTGCTAGCGTATTATGACCGGTCTCGATTTGGCGACTTTCCTTTTGTAGTCAAGAAGCGAAACCGTACTTAAATTGGTAAACATTCCAGTTCAACTCAATAGATGTTTACATCAATCTTGTTGCTATAGCAACCCTGTGTTTACTGTTTTTCACGAGACACGAACGGCAAAGTCGCCAAATAGAATTCCGGCCATAATACGTTAGCTGTTCCCGAGTTTAAATCATTGTATCCATGCCAGCAAGTCTACTGGAGCTGGACGCGGTTGTTAATAACCTGCACGGATAGAAAACATTCAAAATGTTGGGTACCAGCTATGAGATAATGACCGGTCTGTTCATTGGCGATTTTTGGTGAGCTTGAAAATTTAACGTAGGGTTGCTATACATCGAGTTGTATGAAATATGGATTGTTAACCACATTTGAGCATATTCGTTACTTGGCGACGTAACGCAAGTCGCCAAATCGAGACCGACCATTATATCAAAGCTGTTCCAAAATGTTAACTCTTTAAAGATGATTGACAAGATTTTTGTCTTTATGTATCTTATAATAAATATAATATACAACAAATGAAGATCATAGAGTACTATTTAAGCTAGGACAACTTAAGTCACACGTTAAACGCATTTTAAAATTTAAGAGGGACTGTCAGTCCCATAGAGCTAATGCATTAGTTTTGAAATTACAACTTTTGCAAAAGAATTGATTTGCCATGTCATCCCATTTTCACCAGGTAAGGTATGGGAATCATCATAACAACAATTTAAAACAAAATCGAAAAGAAAATAACATCCGGTTATTAAATTATTAATTGATAAAGTATTAAAATAGTGTCGCCATCTGCGGTATATGTTTGGCATTTTAATACTTCAAAAATATATAATTAAATAACTAGATAACATTTTCGTCTCAAATGTGTTTCATTTCGATGTTATGCTGATTCCTATACCTGGGGAAAAAGAGCTAACATGGCAAAAGCAATACTTCTGCGGAAGTTGTGATTCCAAAACTAATGCATTAGGTCTATAGGACTGACAATCCCTTTTAATGTCAACGTTTTTAATCGGTATGAGATGTTCTGACGGTATTCACAAATGGATCTTTATTGGGTTGAAGCAACTAATGTAAAATGAAATTCCGAAATGGGAAGAATCGATTTGGGATTGGACAAATTTGGGCCTTTTCGATGCTTAGCACTGTAACGGAAACAACCGAATTGAAAACATATTTAAATATTTTAATAAATTTACTAATTTCAGATGGTAATCAATGTTGGACTTGACAATTTCATCTAACTAGAGGGTAACACATAAAACATCAAAAACTTGTTATGATGTTTGAAGAAAAATTTGTGTATTAAAATTTGTGTTTTTATTTATTTTAAACAATTCGAATGTTGCCATAGACGAGCTGAAAACTAATAAATCTTGCGAATATAATAAAGAAAATGTCTACTTACAGCAGGCCGTACGCGCCTTTCTTAAACTCCAACATCTTCAAATATATCAGGATCTGAAAATATCAAAGGTATAATTAGAAATAAATAGCTTTTTCGAATGCAAATTGTTACTCACAGTTTTGAGCTCCTCTTCTCGCGAAGACTTTTCACTGACTGACGTCAATTAAGAGTGATTTCACCTGAAGTACTGCGCGAGAATCGTGACGTAAAGGTAGGGTTGTAATAGTTTAAGACCGTTGACCAATCACCATCGGGAATAGGTTGCCACATTCTTATAAATCCATGATGACGTAAGACAATTCAAAAGCTATTGGTTAAGAAACTATATCGTACGATGTCATGCGATATAATGCGATGTATTCTTCCGCCAAACGTCATTTGTTTACCATTTTAACTAAACACAGTTTCAATTACAGTTAGACATTTATGTTTTAAATAGTTGTAATTTGAATCAATAATTCAATATCAAAGGAAATTACTTCATGTGCTATATTTTTACCTTGTCAATAAACTTAGCAATAGCTATCTTACAACACATCCGCACATTTGTTTATTTTCATATATATTTTCATAATAGTAAAGTAAATGTAACAACACTTCATATTTCATAACATTCCACTTCATATTTCATATAACGCAATAGGTATATTCAAGTTCGCCAAAAGTCACCAATAAACAGACCGGCCATGGTATCATAGCTGTACTAATTCAATAAATTCCTTCAGAATTAATCCGAATGTAACGTCATATCTAAGTTTTGATATGTTAACATCCATAATGTGTGGATCTGAATAACATTTTTGATTCTCTAACACGGATGGGACGAAATGTTTTATAAAGAATCATTTCACCATTTTTATCATGAAAATTTAAAGTTTTTTTTTAATATAAATATGTAAAACGAAGAATTTTTCAAAACACCCAAAGCAATTATGCTTAAACTCGGTTATTTTTTGTGTAGGTGTGTAAATATCGCCAAGATAAAAAAGACATATCTAGCCTATCACTGAGATATCCACTAGAACCGCGTTTTTTTTTTCAAAAATAATCTGGATAATCTTCATTCTGGAATTAAAAGTTAAAAGAGGGTTCGACTTTAACCACCAGATTTTACATTTGCCGAAATGTAAATGTTACTCCTGTATTTGGGCTCCATGCGATGCTCGGATTCTGTAAAACTACTTTCGCCGCCAGCCTACCCATGAGGCACAAAAACAACTTACAGGACGGCTGGGATTGAGTTATCCACTTAGTAGATGCGAAAGTATTTAAACTTACGGGGTTTTTTGCGATTCTTTTTTTATTGAGATGTGGAACTGAACTTGATGGTGACGATGATTTGATGGTGATTTTTACTGAACTTGATGGTGTCATAAAAAAAACCTCTTATTTGAGGTTTTTTAGAATGTACTTACACCATACATTTCCATGCTTGAAATTGCTATATAAAAATACTTTTTTTAAAGATCTGCTGGGGGAAAAAAAATATGCGCCGTTCATAATGTTGAAATATGTAACTAACACACAATGTATTATATTCTGTTTAATTCTAAAACGATGGCAGCACTATTTTAATTTATTTTGTCTTGTGAAGTGACGCTATTTACATTTCACTATATCTTAGAACCATATTCTATGCGAATTAGAATTTGTTATTTTTTGACTTTATGGATATTTCTATGAGTGCTTCAAGCTTGGACCCTTAAGTCCTTATTAACAATTAATTCTAAAAAAAAAACCATGCCAAGTATACAATGTTCTAAAATGTAGTATTTTTAAACTGATTTAATGACAATAAGAACAAGCGTTTTAAAAATCCTAGTGTTTTTTACTGATTTTTTATATATTATTTATCAAAGCCATCCTAAGCTTTTTTATAATTACATATGTATTTCTGAGTTAATGGATTTTGTAAAATTATTTTTCAATAAGCTATTAGCTAAATTCAAGGATTTTAAAAACAAATATTAAACCACAATGATACCCACAATGTTCTAATAAATTAGAACTTTTTAAACTAGTTTAGAACCAAAAAACTCAAGGACGCTTTATTAGAATATTTAAAAAATGCACTGCAGTAGTTTATATACCAATGGCGATTTTTCTTATTATTAATATAAATAAAGCATTCCCTAGCCTACTTTATAAAAAATATATATTGTTTAATTTTACGATTTTTGAAAATATTTATCTCAATATCAATTGAATAGCTATATGTACAAAGGAGACTTCCTCTTTACCTTTAGACTAAAAAACTCCAATGTTTTTCTATAACATTGGAATTTAAAATGGATAAATAGTGTAGACTTATGAAATTTTGTTTTCTTTATTTTATGTTTAAATTCTAATATGTACAGCAAAACCCTACCATTATAGTGATGATTTCTTGATAAGGTTTTCTTGATTTCTAGATTAGTTTTTCTTCTTTTAGGGAAACAGTTTATTCGAAACAGAAGGCGGGAAAAAACGCAAAAACATTGGTATTGCATTGTTTATATGTAACTATGGACACGAGATTTTCGATTACGATTAAAAATAAAAGTTAAAAAAATGATTGTAAATAACTACAAAATACGCCCAGAAGTAAAAGATTGTAATTTTTGATGTGCCGGTAAATTTTTAAAATTCATTTCAAAATAGAAAAAAAATCTTTTTGATCTATATTTTTAACCTTATTTCAAAACCAAATGTCTGAAATGAAACGAAGTAAAGCGTGTAATACGATTCTGAAAGCAAAACGCCTACTGTGTCGTCTTCATTATTTTTGCAATTAAATTGAGGAAAATGCTAATGAATTATATTTAATGATCGTTGCAAATTCTTGTAATTCTTTTATAATGTAATTTAAACTAGTCTCGGAACTCTTTGCATAGTAGTCCTTGTTCCGATATCTCAAAGTTTCTACTTGTCACTTTTGTTTGTTTATATTGTCGGCTTAATTAAATTATAGTTTTGCAGGTAAGTTTATGATTGTTTTTTCAAACTTCTTATATTCTAAATTCTGCATTCATGTTCTTCATCTAAAGTTGTCTATCTTAATGGAAGCAATGATTCTAACTGAATTGATGAGCTATATAATCTGCCGGCTCTTTTGACAGTTAATTTTGTTTTTCTTTTGAGTACTATTTCATTTAGGAGATCTTTTTATTCATAAACTTTGTAACAGTAATAATTTTTAGTAATAACATATTTTAAACTAACAATACGGAATAAGGATGATGAATACCTAGATATATGACAGCAAATATATTCAGAATTTTTAAAATTATAAGATAATTAAAATGATTAAATAAATTCTGGTACATAAGCAAATCTCAAAACATATCTTAATCAATGTCTTAAAATTAAAATCGTATTCAAAAATTGAATACAATTATGACTTAGTAGGGGCAAATATTTATTTTGTGTGTGTTTTTCTTTCTCCTTTTCCATTTGTCTGAGTCATTGTAACTAGCGAAATTGAGCCAAATTGTCAACAACAATATTTGAAACAAATATCTATAAATTCTCTTGTGAGCTTAATCCTTGTCATTTTCACAGTGGATTTAGGAACACTTCTTGGAAGGGCAATAAAGTTTACTATCTGATTTTTTTTTGTACAAATTGGTATATGCATGTACAAATACACGTACAAATGGGCCATATAAGCGTCAGTAACATTTTAATATAGTTCCAAGTGTGCAACGTATGCTAAGATTTTAGGTTCAGATTTACTGTACGGTCCCCCCTTGTCGCGATTTGGCGCTAAATAATTTTTCTGGGAACTTTCTCCAACTTATCGCCGAAGACGTGTTCTGGCAACCCTATCATACATGATGAGTAAAGAGGAAAAAACGCTTAATTTTGTAGAAAACTTTCCTCATCAGGCATCTTTGGCGATGATAGCGAGTCATCGCCTAAACTGGTGTAAGGAAACCATATTCTCACTTTCTTGTGCATCTTCTCACACTGCAACCCTGAAATTCAGTTCCGTGTTTTATTCAAAAGACTATGTTCATCATCATGTTAAGCTTTAAAAATAAAGTACGATTGATTGGAAATCACGAATTTTTCTAAAACAATTAAGAGAAATTTTAAGATTCGCAAATTAATTGAAAAGTCCTAAACCACGACTTTTTTACCTAGCGAGATTTACGCGATGCAGGATTCCGACGCTTGGACCAACGAAGAAGAAAGCGAAAAACCGGTTTCCTGCCGCCAATGTCCGCCAAGCAGACACAATTACGGAACTACTCCTAATAAATAAAGCGGTTCTTCCTCTGTACTCTTCACATAGGGAATGACAATGGATTATTTGCCGCCATATTGAGTTTTTGCTCATTTTGCTTTTTGCTCGCGCACATGTAACGTGGCTAATGAAAATGTCGCCAAAATACCGACTTTTGGCTCGATTTTGAAAAATTCACCAAGGGGAACCGTACAGTAAATCTGACCCCCGGATTTTACACTCCTGGGGGAGCTGGTAGATTTTTATGAACTGCATTTTAAAATTGAATAAAAACATTTTCCAGAAACATGTTTTTCGACACAGTAGTAGAAGAAAAGGAAACAAATGCCAACTCCAACTTCATAAATAACGAAGACGGACATTCCATTTCGGAACCGAATTCCCCCACCCTGGAAACAGTTTCCGGTTTCTCCAATTGTTCTTCGCCTCTTCCACCCGAGCCTTTCGAAGCCCTGTTTTCCGTCAAGTTTTCTAGTACAGTCGAAAAAGATGGGGATGTGGTTAAATACACGATAAAATCTAAAAGAGTAAGTTTGGATGCTTGATGACTGATTGTAGCTTGGTTTGCTGATTAAAATGTTTTTAATTTAAAAATAATTTTAATTATAGTTGAATAAAGGCTAGATTTTACTGATTTTAGCTTCCACACTACGTTTATAACTAAAAAGTGGAGGGTATTATAATCGTTCAATCTGTCTGTCACCCACTTTCATAGCCCAAACTACAAATGCTGCGGACAAGTGTGATACGTCAAAAAATCAAGCGCATCAAAATTAGAATACGTTGAAAATTTCAGAAAAGAATTTGAATTCGAAGTACTTCAATTATTTAAAAAACTGCAGAATCTAATGCTCATTTAAAAAGCATAGGAAGCCATTTTTATTGGAATTTAATCACCATTGCCATTCACAACAATCCCTCAAGAAACATTAATTCTTTTAGACAATAAATTAAAATAAATTTATTTTTGCGACATCGATCAGTTTTAAATGACGTTTAATATATTTTACTACGAGATTCTTTGTACGTTGATATAAAATGTTTTAATTCTATTTAAAAGCGAGGAATATTATATATTTATTCTTTGAAATTTAAATTAATTTTTGCAAATGATAAGTAATAATTATTGAATTTTAAAACTAAAATAAATGAAACTAGCCAAATTTAGCGGGTTAAGTAACAGATTCTGTTACAAACCTACTTTTTTAATTTTATTCTGTCAAAAATTTAATTCTTTACCATTATTTTTAAAGGGGTTGTTTAAGATAATAACTCGCCTGCTTCCATTTCTGCATTTCCTGCAATTTCATTGGTTGTTTTGATTTCACTTTCAAAATAAGCATTTTTTTTATCTGCTGTGTTCTATTTTAGAGATTTTTTTACGTGCATCTTGTTTTCAGTCCTGCTATTCATCTTTATTAGTTTTTATTATTTTTAAATTTGAAGTATGTAAAGCTTTTCCAAAACGTCAACGTAGTTGAAAAACTTCGGCTTAGATGATATTTTGTCTTGTACAGAAAAATGAAGTGAAATTGTTGGACAGCAATTTAACGTGATTCACGAAACAAGAAAAGCTTTAATTCCACTGAAATAAAAGATTGTACATGATATTTATTTCAGTATAGTATATTGAAGTATTCAGTATATTATATTGTATTGCTCATTTATACAGTATAGTATATTGTATTGCTAAAAACTAATGTAATTCCAGAAGAACCAAGAATAAAAACAATACTGCTGGAACTGTTGCCATTGGCGACGTGAAACATGCCATTCTTTAACAAGAAACCTTTTGCTGCAGGGGAAACTGACAGACATAAAAAAACGTCTGCCTACTTTAATCAACCATAAAATTATATGTTATTAGTATATATGTATATCTCAAAATAATTGTAGACAAATCTGTTTTTTAGCCTTATATTGTAGTACATAAAATTAACATTTAACTTTTTGCATTTCATGTACCAGCATTCCAACGACAACAGTTACGTAGTCCAAAGGCAATACGAAGACTTTGAATGGTTGGAGCACTGTGTGCTGACTGCAAATCCCCTTCCTGGTCTTATAGTAAGTAGCCTGTTCCCAGGGCCGGATTTTTAAATCGGCTAAGTAGGCTGTAGTCTAGAGCGGCGAATTTTTTTGGGCGGCAAATTTTACGACCCATTAAAGCAGCATTCGGCATAAAAATATTATTATAAAGATACGAATATTTTTAAGAAAGAAAACAAATTATTTGTATTGATGCGTAAACCGTAAACGTATATGTAATACTAATATTTCGTATCAAACATGGTAGCTGCGAGGACAATTGCACCCCTCCTGCCGGATTTCGAAGTTAAAAGAAAAATAGTCGAACAGTTTTTTAAAAAATCGACTATTTCGCTTTAGATTTAGCGTGTAAAGGTACATAGATGATTCTACTATGTGTATCTATTGTAAACAGCACATACCACCCTATGTTGTAGCTAACCAGCTACCTTTCGCCGAAGGGGGAGAATATTGTGACAGGGGCGGCAAATCAATCGTAGCCTACAGGCGGCAAATCTTTAAATCCAGCCCTGCCTGTTCCGCTTTTAACAAATAAAACAATTCCCGAATTTTAAGTCTTTATAAACTATTTGCTATTTAATTTTTGCATATTTATGTACACATTATAAAGGATCACTGTCCTTTGTATTTTATTATATATTTATGTATTTTTAAAGGATTAATTTGTTAAAGATTAATGTTATAGATCAGGGGTTCCCAACCTTTTTGCATCTGCGTACCACTTGACTTTTTTGAGAAATTCTGGCGTACCACCAGACCTAAATATTTTAATAAACGTAAAATATTTTCTCTTCTAAAAGTGCTCAAAGGCTTTTTTAAATTCATGAGAAAACTTCATATTTAATGGTTTGATATTTGTTTATTTATAACAAGCTTATAATAAAGGAGAAATAAAAAGATTAAAATGGCATTATTTATAGTTTCATTTACTACCTATAGGTCTAAAACCATATAAATAAAATAAATAGTACAAACTCAGCAAAAAAAATAATTATCATACAAAGTATTCTTTTATAGTCTTTAGTGCGAAACTTCTTGTTTGTCTGTGATACATGCTTTCCAGAAGTTAATTGAAGATTTCTCTTTAAAATAATGTTAATGCTTAAAATAATGAGATATGTTTGCATGCTCACTGCTTATGCATACGGAAGCTATTAATAGCATCATTTTGCTCACATCACTCACTCGTACCACCTGAGATTTTACTGCGTACCACCGGTTGGGAACCGCTGTTATAGATTACCGTATATACTCGTGTATAACCCGACTCCGTGTATAACCCGACCCCCCATTTTTAAACCAAATATCCTTCCAAAATCGGTAACCCGTGTATAAGTCGAGGTAGGAAATAAGGCCAGCCTTCTGAAGAAAATAAGAAGAAACCGGTTCATAACGGGATCGTAATTTTTATTTATTTTGCAAGCTAAATTTCAACCCCAATGAAAATAAAACGGGTTTCATCTCCGAGTGTCTTGACATTGCCGACTCTGAATGGAGAATCTTAGATGAAACTAAGTTTAGTGAAGCGTGCAGACTATGCTTCCAAGGTCACGGACCGATGTTGTTTTCTTTACACCTTAAAGACTGGTTGACTGAACTGCCCTGTGCCACAGCTACACGTGCAAAATACGCATCACGTCGAGAACTAACAATTAAACATCCTTATGGGGGATACCGTGAATAGATACCAATCTTATTTCATCTTCAAGATTTAACCGCTTTTGGGTCCTTATTTTTAATAGATAGTATCTAAACCTTAAGTTTGATTGAAATTTAGTTTTATTTTAAGGACATGGGATTTTTTTTTTTGGAAATTTGACGTCTCGTGTATAAGTCGACCCCGATTTTTACGGCACTGAAAATGTCCAAAATTTCTCGGCTTATACACGAGTATATACGGTACCTAGGTTAACTTTTCATATAGAAGGTAACAAGCTTAACAGTGCATCATCGTATGTTAACAGAAGTTTTATTATTTTAATCTTTCATATGTTATTGGGATTTTTGAATAGATACTATTACAAAATTGTATTTGTTATATATTTTTTTTATACATTGTAGTTCAAGAACTTTATTGAAGCCTAAGTTAAAGCTTCAACTTTATAATGTGTAAGGAAGCGATATTTTAACATAGTTAATGTTTTCGATACTTATATATTCTATATTTTTATTAGTTAAAGCAATCTAATTAAGGACACAAACTTTTATTAAGGTTTTAACTATAAATAAATGGAACTCTTCTCTTTTGTATCTTTTTTATTAAGGTTTTAATGAACTTAGAGGAATTTTATAATAAAATAAATTTTTGCTCTCTTTTGTCACATGCTATTGTGGTTTAAAAAAAAATTCATTCTAATTTAGCAACTTATTCAGGCCAAAAAACCTTTAAGAATAATAAGTGAAATTAAAATTTTCGTAGTTCCTAAATGTTGTGTTATGAACAATGTAGAAAATCACTTTTTTTTCTTGATATAAATTGATTAAAAGTCTTCTAAAATGTTTTTTGCAAATACTTGCGTACAAAAAAGCAATGACATGTCTTTTACTTATTTTTATTTAATTTTCAAAAATGTCAGTTTTGCTTTTGACCTCAAACAGAAAGTCATGTTGCATTTTGAACAAATTTGTATTTTAGTTTCTTCTTTCACTTTTATTATAATGAATTTCTTATTATAATAAATTTATTATTTAAAAAAAAATCTGCTATTTTTATTGTTATATTAATAGAACATAAAAATCAGTAACGTTATAACATAAGTGTTTTCTGGGGGGCTGGGAAGCCCAGTCAGTTAGGCATTCGCCTAGCATGCGGAAGGTCCCAGGTTCGGGTCTGGACATCGCCAAAATAACTGCCGACCTATAAACGGCTCGTGTAGCCAAAAGTGCCCGACGAATAATACCCCGTGTGGAGGGAGTGCACGTTAAATATCCTACAAAGTCCTAATACTGCATACGATGTCGCCCTTAACGGTTGCGTTGGGTGCCTTATCAGGTGTCGGCTCGTCACTTGACTGTGGTTCTAAAATACAACGGCCATCGCCAATAGCCCTCTAGTGCGACGATAATTCAAACTGAACTAAGTGTATTCAGGATGATAAAACTTTTAACTTATTAACTATATGAAATTATTGTTTTTAATAGGTCCCTCCATTACCACCTAAACCTGCCATCACCTCAGAAATGGCCGAAGCCAAGTCCAAACGACAGTTGGGAACTCACACCAAAACTTTAATTGGGGACCAATTCAACAAAGACTGTCTACAGCTAGAACAGTTGGTTTTCTTAGATTATCTATGTATTACCTATGGATATCATAGTTAAAGTATTAGATTGGCAGATCACATGACCTCCAATGCTAACGACGGAACACGCATGGAGACCAGAATACGAGGGAAATTGGGCCAGTGTTGCCACCAGTTTTAGGAGAAAAACACTACAAAAAATACCATCTAATTTTTAAATTTACAAAACAAGACCATAAAATTTTTAGCTGCATTTGGGAATCTTTTTAGTGACTTTAAAAAAACGTGATACACTTTGCTAGTATTTTTATGGTATGTTTTTGTATTTTTAGAATTAAATGGTATTTTTTTGTAGTGTTTTTCTCCTAAAACTAGTGGCAACACTGGCCTCATTGCCCTCTTATTCTGATCTACATGCGCGTCCCGTCGTTAGCATTGGAGGTCACGTGATCTGCCAATCTAATACTTTAACTATGGTATTACCATTCTAAATTGATTATTCTTTTGGTGTTGAATCAAACTTTTTGCATTATATTTGTGTATAGTTTATTTCATTTAAAAGAAGTTGTATGCTATAGTTTATAAAATAATTTTTAACGCGTTAAAATAAATTTTCATGTAAAAAGGACTCGTTTAGCAAAATTGTGCAAAATTATTTCTTATTATCATTTACTATTTTTTTTAATACTGTGGCTTTAAATTAATAATGCTTTTGTTGTTACATCCTATTCCTTCACCATTTTGTGTACTTAAAAATTACTTGTGGTATTTTAAATTAATTATTCTTGTGCTGTCTAATCAAACTTCTTACATTATACTTCTATAAATTTTATTTACTATATATACTCGTATATAACCCGACTTCGTGTATACAGTCCCTGGACAAATTATTAGACAGACTGCAAGATTTCATGTATCAATCAATGATGAACAAAATACCTTTAGATGGACATTTGTGTTCCTAAACTTAAGCTTTTGAATAGAAAATACTATCTGCTATACTTAATACATATATCGACATCTTTTTTAATGATATGGCATTCTTTGGTATGTTTTCATCGTTACTAAAAAAAAAATACAGTGCATCTAAGAAATTGTCCAGGGACTGTAAGTCGACTCCCCCATTTTTAAACCAAATATCCTTACAAAATCGGTAACCCGTGTATTAGTCGAGGAAGGAAATAAGGCCTTTTGAAGAAAATAAGAATAAACCGATTCATGACGGGATCATAACTTTTTATTTATTTTTCAAGCAAAATTTCAACCCCAATGAAAATAAAACAGGTTTAGACTCTAATATCGTTGACATTGCTTATCATGAATGGAGAAGCTAAGTCGAAACTATGTTCAGTGAAGCATGAAGACGACGCTGCCAAGGTTATGGACTGTTTTCCTTACACCTTGAAGACTGGTTGACTAAACTGCCCTGTGCCAGAGCTACACATGCAAAAAAACGCATCACGCCGAGAACTAACAATTAAGCATCGTTATGGTGGATGCCTTGAATAGATACCAATCTCATTTCATCTTCAGAATTTACTTTTAGTTCTTTATTTTTAATGGATAGTATTTAAACCTTAAGTTTGATTGAAATTTAGTTTAAGGATTGGTAAATTTTTTTCCCGGAAATTTGATGTCTCGTGTATAAGTCGACCCCGATTTTTATGGCACAAAATTTGACCACAATTTGTCCGCTTATACACAAGTATATACAGTACTGTAAAAAAGTTGTATGGCATAGTTTTTAAAATAATTTTCTCGTAAAAAATGACTTCTTTAGCAAATTCTGCAAAATTACAATAGTTGCAAAATTGCTCTGAAGAAAAAACCAAGAAAATTATTTAACTTGCGCTAAAATTCTTTTCATATTCTAAATGTGTAATTTTATGCATTTATTGCAGAAATGTCATCCTATATTAGTGAATATTCTTTGTCATAATTTTTTTAATATAAGGTTGACTTTTTTTTAAAATTAAATTTCTGATTTGTGAAAATGTTTTCTCTTTTATATTAATTATTAGGTTAAATTATATTTTATAGATATTTGAGGTTGCTCCTTTCCCACCACTTATTTGGAAGGGATGAATTTTTAGAAAAATTTCTAACAGAAAAAGAGGTATTAAAATTTTTATGATTTATCTTTTAATTAAACAGTTTGTATAGAATATCTAGATATAGAAAATTTGAATTTTTTTTAGTTATATGAATGATTTGAAAGTATTTTTAACAAAAGTAAATACACACCAAAATACCAAAGTTGTAAAATGTTTCAATTGCACCTTTCTTAGCTATTCTTATAAATGTCTATTTATTTTAAAACATAAAATATTTTATTGGTATTATGAAAAAGTTATTATAGCATTATATCAAAATTTTATCTTTTTTACTATTTACAGTTTCATTTAAAGATAAAATGTGTAAATAATGATAAGAAAATTATGTTTTAAGGTTTAGTGATTAGTATTATTTATTCTGATAAGCTAAAAATCTTTTTAGGCCATATCTAATTTTTACAAAAACTTTGAAACTTTTTTATATTTAGATTAATGGGGCTCTGTTATATTTAGCATGACAGTTAATATTTTGGTATAAATTAAATTTGTAATTTTATTGTAAACAATAAAATATCAGTCAAAAAAAAATAATCAATCTTTTTTTATTTTGAAATTAACTCAAAACGACAAATTTTATATTACATTACCAAAACTGCATGTGTTATGTTCATAGATGTCATAAAATAACTGAAGCATCTTAGGGAGAAAAAAAAAGTAAAGAATGTAAATATTAAAAATAATTAATGTTATTGTCTTAGTTAGGCATTTCTTCATTTAATTTACTAAGGTGGCTCTGTGATATTCAGTATGACATTAAAAAAATTATATAAATTAAGTTTGTAAGTTTATTGTAAACAATAAAAGTACATGATCTATGTTAGTAATTATCATTTTTAAAAAAATCTAAAGCGTTAAAGAATGAAAAATTATTGTATTTTATCGGGAGAACTTGGTGGAGTTGCAATTGTTATATTATTAAATATTAGTTGCTTGCTACATTAAAACATCAGTAACTTTCAAATTGCTCTTGTAGAAGATTCAATACAATATTTTTTTTTCTAGCCACCTCCTAGAGCAAAGATAAAGAGAGGCCTTTTTACCAGAATTAGTGAAAGCTTAGATGGTAAGAAGAATACCCATAAAGTGAGTAAACTTGTAACATCATACTATAAATTGTATTTTTTAAAATTTTCTTTAATGAATTTTATTTATTAACATTTATTTTATTTATTAAAATTTATTTTATTTATTAAAATTTATTTTATTTATTAAAATTTATTTTATTTATTAAAATTTATTTTATTTATTAAATTTTTTTTATTTATTAAAATTTATTTTATTTATTAAAATTTATTTTATTTATTAAAATTTATTTTATTTATTAAAATTTATTTTTTTTATTAAATTTTTTTTTTATTAAAATTTATTTTATTTTTAGTTCAAAATTATATGCATTTAACGGTTTTTAGCTTCCACATACGTTTATACGTAAAAGTGGAAAGTTTTTATTAATCCTTTAATTGTTATTTGTCGGTTTACTAATTCAACCAATTTATAAAAAGGAACAAAGTAGAGACAAGGGATACTTTCCATGCATTTTGGACAGAACCAAAAAAATCCAGGTTAGTGCTTCAATGGCCAAATTTTCATTCAAAAAATTTCAAAACAAGAATGCTTTATTTCAAAATTTTAAGAATCATCAAAAACAATCACATTCAACAACATGCAAATCATTTTTAAATTTAATATTTTCACTGTTGCCATTTCGTTAAACGTACGAGAAACTTTTGTTAAATAAAAATACACTTTTGAAAAAAATATTTATTTATGTGATATAATTCGGTTTGGATTGTTGTATTATCACAATAGAGTTCTTTTAATGGTTCTATATATATGTATGTAGAAAGATGCATAGAGAATTCTAACTTAACATAAAAAAATATGCAAAGTTTCGCTTTTATTTTTAAAGCATCAATTGTACAAATTATAAATTTTTTGAACTGTAAATTAATTTAACAAATTATAAATAAGTGAATTTTCGAAAGAAATGTAAATGGGAAATTGTGGCGACAAAAATATTTATTAAAAAAGATTACATCATTATTCTTCGAAATTCAAACAAATTTAGCAAACGATAAAGTCTAATTATTAAATCTGAGAAAGAAGATTAATGAAAATAGTAATTTTGGCGTTTAAAAGTTTGAATTACAAATAGCTAAAGGCCCTGTTTTTATTAGAATTAAATCACATTTGCCATTCGCAACAATCGCTCGAGAAACTTTAATTCTTTTAGACAATAAATTAAAATAAATTTATTTTTGCAACATCGATCAGTTTGAAATGACGTCAAATATATTTCACTACGGAATCCTTGTATGGTGATATGAAATGTTTTCATTCTATTTAAAAGCGAGGAATATGACATATTTATTCTTTAAAATATAAATTAATTTTTGCAAACGATAAGTAATAATTATTGAATTTTCGAAATAAAATAAATGAAACTGGCCAAATTTAGCTTGTAAATGTTAAATATAGAATTAATGTTGTGTTTGGCGCGTTTTTTCCTGTTAAACACAAATATGTGGAAGCGAGTTAAGTGACAGATTCTGTTACAAACCTACTTGTTTATGTTTATCAGCATTTCATATTGTTTAGTTACAAGTTTTTATTGTGTGTTCAAATGGAGAAAGCTTTTTCATACAATTATTATCCATTTTAAACTGTATTAATTTGTATGGTTTACATAAATTCTAAGCTCTGTAATTAGTAATTATATAAATTGTTTTGAAAAACGATTTAGAGTTATTTGTCTAAGGAAGACTATCCTTTCCATGCATTTTGGGACCCGATTATTACCTGAATTCAACATTTCTACAAGCACAGAAGTTACATTTCGTTTCATACTTTTCTGAATAATTAAGTACAGTAAACTCCCGATTATCCGCGGGCCACGTACCCCCCCCCCCTTTTTTATCTCTGCAAAAATAATATCACAAAACGCAGAGAAATGAAACTTATCTACGTTTCAAAACTTGTTGAACTTGTTGGAAGAATGCATTCCAAGACCAACGAACACATTCAACGAATGACGAATACATTTAAAGGACGAAGAATACATTATAAGATCAACGAATGCATTAAAATAAGAATGACTATAGGAAGCCTGGTGTGTGCCAAAATGTGTTCGGCCAGGTGCAAATCACGTGCAGATTTTTGTCAAAAGCGTCACTTGTAAAATAAACAGACCGCGATTTTAGTTGAACTGCTGTTTAATAGCAGCAAGATGAGTGAGAATCGAAAAAATATTGTCTTGACAATTCAAAACAATCTACAACTACAACAATTTCATACCTGTTACGTTTTTTTTCTCTTATAAGATAACACTATGATAACTGTAATTTACTTTTATAAAACCAAGATGCAATTTTGTGGATATTTTCTTTACTTGAGCAGATCATCCGCGAAATCGCTTATCCGCGGATGCTGCGCCACCCAATTCCACGGATAATTGGGAGTTTACTGTTTTATTTTGTAGTCTTATGGATAGTTAAATATCGTCAAGTACTTTCTCGTTTAGTTACATATCGTTTTGTACTTTGCCGGATAGTTAAGTATTGCTTTGTACTCTGGCAGATAGTTAAGTTGCTATACTATGCCTGTATTTAAATAATTTGTCGTATTTTGCCATGTATTTCAATAATGTTCATACTTTGCCATATAGAATAAGACTCAATTGAGTAGAGTTTAAACTGAAAGTCTGATGGAACTTTTGTGTCGCTACTTGGAAAAGATAAGGGTAAATGTTTCATGCAAGATATTGACTTTTTGTGTGCTTGTATTTGGCTTCTTGCCTGCATGGAAATGTTTGCAGTAATTTGACTAATTTTCACGTTTTTGGAATATATTGGTTGCACTGAGCTAGAAGAAACGTGGAGTGAGGTGTGTGATTCACTCTGAACAGGGCAGCAAACGAGCCGGTTCAATAAGAAACACGAGGATACATGGAACTGCAGCATAAACGAACCGGGCAGAAACCTAGAAACTGCTATTTCGCATTGGGTTCGTCTTCGTTGGTCTTAGTGAGTGATCCACATAATTATTTCTTAAGTTGGAATTAAGTTAAGAAAGTTAATTTCTTCGAACTAAAATGTTAAATAATTAGACAAGTCAATAGATAGAGGGGCTCATCAAGCATGCATACAAGTGTCGGGAAAATGTCCTTTTCTGCCCTGTTCGCTCAAAGGGTGTGGTGGTTTTCGGCTCGCTGACACTCACTCCAGTTTCCCTTCTAGCTCAATGATTGGTTTAATAAGTGGCGGAGGCTGGGAAATTGATACACATGTCTGGTATACAGTTTTATATTAATTTTAATTTTTTAACAAAAATTTTTGTCTTAATTTATAAATAACCTTAAAATTAATGTTATTGGCTTTCCTCTACCTAGGTTCTACCTCAACAAAACAAGTTAAATCATAATTATGTAATAGAAAAAGTTTTACGCTTCTAAACTTCAACAAAAAATACTTTTTTTTAACCCTCTGAGATAAAAAAAGTTTCTTTACATTAAGTTTCCAATGCATTTTTGTTTAATATTTTTATAGTTGTAAATATAAGACAGTTGATTAAACTTTAAAATGAAATCCCTTTTTAACACAATACTCTTTTGTTTAACCAAGGGAATTGGGTTTAAGAAGTTTAATTTTTTAAAAAGAAAGAAGACTGGATATCCAAATATAGTTTACAAATCAAAGAAACCAATGAAGTAAGTAAAATCTGTCTATATACTGTCCCTGGACAAATTATTAGACGCACTGCAAGATTTCATGTAAAATATTAATTACCGGGTGATATTGTACCGTTTTATTATTTTAAATTGATTTGTTTTTTATTTTTATATTATCCAATTGATTACCGATTTATTTGACATAAATAAAACAGCATTCATTTAGAAAAGCATAAGTTTATTGAGTTTTAAAGAAAAGTGAAATTAATGTTAGTAAAAGTCAATATTGAGTAGAGCCACCTTTAGCCGCTATCAAAGCTTTAATTCTGCGCGTCATGCTATCAATGCAACACTGTACTGTCTCCTGCATTTGAGGGTGATGATTCCACACATAAATACAGGTTTGTACTTGTTTACATTCATGTATCACTTTTTCAACACAGTGTTGCCATACGTTAAAAATAAATACAAATATGTAGTCTACAACAATTCTTTTAAATAAAAATCAATAATATTGTAGTTTAAATATACCATTATTGCATAAAAACTCTTAAAAAACATAAAATTACTAAAAAAAAATACAGTGCGTCTAATAATTTGTCCAGGGATTGTATATAATTGTGAATTTATATTTCTAACTAATTTTTTTGTGTACATCCCTAAACTGGTCAACAACCGTATCTACCAAAATAACTTATAACATCTTTTTTTTATAATTTACTTGACAATGTTCATTTATTACAACTGATGTGAGAGTATAGTTAATAAGGAGTGTTTTAGAACAGAAAAGGTCCTATTTTTTGTAGTCATTGTCTTTGACCAGCTTAGAGCAGTTTTGTAAAGTGTAGTTGTTTAGTCATTTCAGTTTTTTGTACAAATATTTATACTTATTTTTTAAAAAAAATATTCAATAACTTTTGGAAAACAAAATTTATGTGTTCCAGGGCTGGATTTACCAATAGGCCCGGGCCTAGGGGCGCACCATGATGAGGGGCGCAAAATTATTCCGCTTTTTTTTGTCGGAAATTTCCATAAAATATTCTAGACTACAATCCGATGTTATAGATTTAAATCCAATTTCGTATAAATGTCTGTTTTTTTAAACCAATTTCGTATAAATTTATGATTTACGAGGAGAAAATTTAAGTCTTGTATATTGATATCAGTTTAACTTGAGTAAAATGTAGTGTATATGTATATCTGTAAGTTTATAATGAGTTAAATGGTTTAAACTAATTTTAATAACTTGTTTTCCTATTTATTTATAGCTTATATACAAAAATTTAGAAACAGTTGATTCTCTCATTATTTTATTTAATTAATTTTACCTCACGATGAATTTGAATAAAATACAAATTATCTTCACAAAGACCTTTCTGAGGTCAAATTTCTCCCTCCTTTACGATGGTCTAAAGAGGGGGCAACAAAAAATTACGGGCCTAGGGGCACATAAAATCTAAATCCGGCCCTGATGTGTTCTTACAAACTTGTTTTGACAATTAGCTAAACAGCAACCTATTATATATTTACCATTTAATGTTTTCGCAAATTCATATTTCTAAAGTATTTTAGAAGCACAGAATTTTCAACCAATATTAATGTTTTCAACCCCAATATTAATGTATTAGGTATTTTCTTAACTTTATATTCATAGCAAATCGACATCTTGTTTACAATTTAAGCTATTTTTACAATTGAAACACAAAATGTAAATTTGGTCAAGTCCATAGAAAAAAAATGTACCTATTTTTTTAGCCTTATGCTCGATTTAGTTTGGTCCTGAGTTCCCAGAGATATTTCCGTATGTGAATCTCTTTCTATTAAATGTTTAATGGAAAAGCACTGTAGGGATAACTCTCCGAAGGACTTGACTTCGTTTACTTCTAGCAATTCATATATGAATCATACTTAATTTTAAAATATAATTTCTTTTTGCAGGCCTTTTCCTCCATCGTCTATTGCCAACAGAGTAAGCCAATTTACTTTTTTTGAATACTTCCTATTTAATTTTCTGCTTCCGACGGTTCAATGCATGTTAGTCCTTCAACTATACTTTTCTATGTCAAATTCTCATACTTTGAACTAATTTATTATTCATCTAATACAAATATTGAATGTAAGGAAGCGTATTATAAGTGCAAGGAAAACAATAATGAATAAGGTTTTCATTTTGGATTGATGCAAGTTTTTTCAAAAGCGAGATTCCTTACCCGTGTTTAATTGTGCTCAATTCATTGTTATATTATGTATTCACTTTTAGCTTCCACACTACGTTTATAACGTAAAAAGTGGAAGGTATTATAATCGTTCAGTCCGTCTGTCAGTCCGTCACCCATTTTCATAGCCAAAACTACAAATGCTACGGACAAGCGTGATTTGTCAAAAAATTCAGTGCATCAAAATTAGAATACATTGAAAATTTCAGAAAAGAATTCGAATTTGAAGTACTTTAATTATTTAAAAAACTGCAAAATTGAATGCTCGTTTAAAAAGCATAGGAAGCCATTTTTATTAGAATTTAATCACCATTGCCATTCGCAACAATCGCTCTAGAAACTTTAATTCTTTTTAGACAATAAATTAAAATAAATTTGGTTTTGCCACATCGATCCGTTTGAAATGACGTCAAATATATTTCACTACGAGATTCTTTGTACGTTGATATGAAATGTTTTAATTCTATTTAAAAGCGAGGAATATTACATATTTATTCTTTGAAATATAAATTAGTTTTTTGCAAACGATAAGTAATGATTATTGAATTTTCGAAATGAAATAAATGAAACTAGCCAAATTTAGCATGTAAATGTTTAATATAGAATGCTGTGTTTGTCGCCTTTTTACCTGTTAAACACAAGTGTTGTGTGGAAGCGGGTTAAGTGACGTTGCAAACCTACTTGTTTATTATGATGTTATTTATTTTTCCTCTTGCAGGGCTATGCAGTGTATTGGGCCATCTTGCCACTGCATTAACGTTAAGTAGAGGATCAAACGAAAATGCTGCCAAAGTAGAAACCAAGTAAGACCCTATACTGCACTCATTTGCTATCGCCAACAACAGTCTTAATTCCCTGTATGAAAGTAGGCTTGTAACGTCTCTGGGAAAGGCTCAAGGCCTAGCACGGGTGATTACTGAAAACCGTGCTCCCAGGCGGAGTAAGTAAGACAGAAAAGGTCACACATAAAGTTAAAACAGGAAGAACAATTTAAATGAACTAGAATATTTAATATACTTTGCAGGGGAGAGGATACATGGGGGACATTGAAATTAAACAAAAAATTTGTAAGGATATCGGGGCACCATCGGCGGGCGGATCCACAAGCCCGACCACTGGATTGTAACGTCGCCTCAAAATGGCTGGCCGACGAACTCCGGTCCTCCCCAACTGGCCTAGACTATCTGGACCTCCACGTTTCAAAATAGATCACAAAATTCATTCGTCGCTATCTGAAGTTAAAAACACATACAATTAAAATACTATTAAAACACTGCTAAAAACACATATTAAAATACGAGAAGCGCCGACGCCCCGGAGAACTGCCAATATTTATACTATATCACAAATTACATTCACAATAAAGCTGCCCGATTCCCAAGACAAACTGCAGCCAAACGGCACGGTCGTGGCTGAACAGCCAAACCGCACATGAGCTACATCACTCCACGGAACAGCCAGGCAGGTCCGTCACAGGCTAAACTTAACTTTTAATAACTAACACATAACAACGAAACATAACTCATAAAAACATATACATGCTGTAAGATGTACGGTAAAAAGTAGCAACTGTTATGAATGCATCAGAGTTTAAATACATATGTTATAGATACAAATACAGAATTTAACAGTTAGACAAATATTATGATTATTGATTGGTTGCTGGAATCGATTGCACTAGAACTGCTCTCGCTCCTGCCGCCACAACCCATTCTATTTAATGTTTCAATATGTTTTTATTCCTTTTTCTTCGAAATTTGTATCGGTGTGTCACATTATATTTATTGAAAATATAAACATAATTCGACATTGTTTTTATGAATAATCTTTAAGACAACTCAATAATATGTTATTGAAAAACTATTTTCAGGACATTTTCATACTCAAGTACATTTTATATTCAGGACATTTTCATACTCAAGTACATTTTATATTCAGGACATTTTCATACTCGAGTACATTTTATATTCAGGACATTTTCATACTCATTCTCATGCTCCTTATAAATTTCAAAATGTTGAAATGTATGCAGTAGCGGATTTAGGTTTGAGGACGCTCTAGGCCCGAGACTATACGCCCTTTTTCTTTTGTAACAATATAATTCAGGTATAAATTAAACATTTATTTTTTTTAACATAATAATTAAATATAGTAATAATAAATTGCAAGTTAAAAAAAATTTCGTAAGAGCACAATAAAATAAACTAATTTTATCTTACAGTTTACAGAAAACCCAATAAATGTTTAATTTTAGTCATCTTAGAAATTTTGGCGTCCCTCAAAATTTGCCGCCCTAGGCCCGGACCTCACGGGCCTAAGCCTAAATCCGCTACTGAATGTATGAATACATCAATGTCTTACAATATTTTTTTTCTTTTCAGAATATGTAGTTTATTTTCCGAAGCTTTAGAGGATGCAAGAGTGAGTTAACTATTAATATTGTTTTAAAAGGCTTTTGAGATTAAGGGGGAATAGGACCGCTGGACCGGGGGTCTCCAAAGCAAAGTGTATCAGTTTTAATCCTATGGAGAAAAAAAATATTTTCTCTGCCACATTTCTCCGGCTGTATTGAATATTTTTACAGGCGGATTTTTTTATGTGATATATGTAGCTGACTTACAGGACCTGACCTTCCCACTTTTTGAAATAGGCTTGAATATTTTTTTTAAATTTTCAATGAATAATTTTACACAAAATATTCGAAGCCATTTCAAAAGTGGGAAGATAGATACCTTTAAGTTATCTACCTTTATTATTTGAAAAAATGTGGCAGAGGAAATAGTTTTTTCGACATTGGATTAACACTGAGGCTCTTGAGTTTGGAGACCCGCGGTTCAGCGTGCCCATTCCCCCTTAACTATATTTTTAAAAGCTCTTTTATCAGTCAGAAAACTCGAAAGAATATTCGACATTTTTCGAGGATAAGGTTTGATAAGCCAATCTTTTCACGAGGTTCATTTGATAGTTTTGCTTTTTTTGTAAATTATTGCTGAGAAATAAGCTTTTACTCTGCTTTCTTTCGATATTAACTCAGCAATGGTTCTCCTGGATTCTTAAACATTTCCCCAATTTTTATAAGCCCAGCAAAAGTTTTAATGTTTCCCTATTCCAAAATCTATAGTTACAGGGCCGGATTTAAAGATTTGCCGCCTGTAGGCTAGGATCGATTTGCCGCCAGATATAGTTTTCTTGACTGTTTTTTTTCTTTCTACATATTAAAATCGTCTATGTACCTATAAACTCTAAATCGAAAGCGAAATAATAGGCTAATTTTTTAAAACTGTTGTACTATTTTTCTTTCAACTTCCGAATCCGGGGTGAAATTGTCCTGGCAGATACCATGTTTACTACTAAATATTAGTTTTAGTGCTATATATACGTTTGTGATTTACACAGTAATGTAAATTATTTGTTTTCTTTCTTAAAAATATTAGTATACTTATGATAATTTTTTTTTAATACTGCATGCCGCTTTAATTTTTTGTAAGATTTGCCGCCCCCAGAAATTTGCCGCTCTAGGCTACAGCCTATTTAGAAATCCGGCCCTGTATAGTTACATTTTCCCCAGGAAATGGTTACAAATCTGATATTGCCGGTTTAAATTCGTTGAGTTAACAGGTCTGCTTTTAGTGGAGCCCAAATTTACTGATCACTTGCAGAACTACACTGGTCAGCAGGACTTAAAATTTAAGTATTTGAATAAATTTAGCATCAAAATTTTTTTTGACAGCTATTGAACTTTCTTTTTGTTTAGTGCATTCCTATGAATTTGTTTTATGTTTTCAATTGGAATTGTAATATGAAATTGTTTTTTTTTTTTAGCATGGTACACAAGTCCTGTCGTATAATGAGGAAAACACCCTTGGTGCTTATTTAAATCTTTATTCCAGTTATATAGACTCGGAAAAGGTAATCTCTATTTAATTGTTTTAGAATGAGTGATAATTTAACTGTTAGTAAAAAAAAATATTTTTAAATTACTCTTACTGAAACTTTTGACAATTGATAGTTCAACATTATTAATTCAATGTAAGAGTTGTTCTCAAAATCTATTTTACAATCTTTTTATTAAACTAAGAAATGTTCAAATTAATCTGTTTTATTTAATTCTTTACTTAGCTAGTATCCTTCAATAGTAAATAAACATTCTAATCTGTTATTGTAAAACTTCTCAGGTTTATGAAATGTTGTTGGAAATATCTGAAGAGTCCAGGGGAAAAAACACTTCATTGCCTGGGAATCTGTCAGCATACCTGCTTGGTGAGGATAGCAATTCTTCGCCTAAACAGGTGTGAAGAAGCCAGTTTTGCCTTGGTTCTTATCACACGGCGCACGGGTTTACTATCTATATGATGGAGATTCACGCCAGACACTAGTCTGACGCTTGAACCTCAGAAGAAGAACCGAGGAAAAACCAGTTTCTGATCGCCATTACTTGCCAAGCAGACCTCAATGCGGACAGATTCCCAGTCCATGAAGGGGTTTTTCCCCTGTACTCTTCCTCTTTCTTCACAAGTATGTGTATTACTAATTCATTGGCTGAAGTTAATACTAAGCTGCTGACTGTTATACTAAAATAGAGAATATGTGTGGTGCTGGGAACCATGCTTTTTTTTGTATCAATAAATGAAGATATTCTAAAACCCAAATTCTGAAATCCACACAAGTTGACAGGTGTAACTCTTGCCCACTTATATGTAAAACTGATCAAAATAATTTTATTTTTATCTACCTCATTGTTGCAATCTTATCCTTTGTACTTTTCACACACACCAGGGGTTCCCAACCTTTTTGCACCTGCGTACCACTTGACTTTTTGAAAAATTTTGGGTGTACCACCAGGCCTAAATATTTTAATAAATGTATAATGTTTACTCTTCTTGAAGTGTTCAAATGATTTTTGAATTAAATTTTTGAGAAAACTTCATATTTAATGGTTAAGTATTTGTTTATTTATAACATGCTTACCCTAGTAGCAATTTTTCATCGACCGATAATCGAATTTTCATCGTTCACCGGTGAGCCGATGAGAATTCGAATATCGGATTTTTGCTAAAAATTGCCCGATTGCTCGATAACTGCTCGGTTCTGTCCGCTCGATCGAGCAGCCTAGGATGAGTTTTTCCGATGAGATTCCGATCAAAAGTCAAGAAGAAATCGATAAGAATCCGATGAGTAGTAATCTAAATCTCACCGTCCGATTGAATTTCGAACACTTTCCGATAAAATTCCGAACAGTTTACGACATGTTAGTACAAAAGTTTTAAACGAGAGGGCGCCACTATTTTTTCTGTTAGTCAGGTAATATTTCGAATTTCAAGAGGAGGACAGAACCAACAATCTCGGGATCCGCGCTCTTGTCTTGAAACGACGAACTGCGCATTTGTCCTCTCGGCTATGGAGGCTTGCAGGATGATTGCGTTTAAATAAAGAGCTCAAAAGGTTGATCGTTAAAAAAATTTTATGTTATTGATTAAGAAATTTTGATTTTTCTTTTGCAAGTTGCAAATTCCTTTTAAATATTAATTTAAGTTAACAATACTAATAGAAATATGTTAAATTTAAAAATAACCCTTGGTAACTTACGTATTGAAAAGTTGTTTGGTTCATAATATTTATTCAAAAATCTATTTTCTTTAAGTTAAGTTTTTCAAAAATTAATCAAGGCCAAAAAGTTAAAAATTAAATTAATTAAATAAATGAAATAAGTTATCACACAGTAAAAATATTTATCTTCGCAAGCAATTAAAAATGTTGTGTGCAAGTAAATAAAAAATAACTATTACCAGTTTAAACATAATAGCTTTCAGATATGAAGTTTTCGAAATAATTTAACGCAATTTGTATGTACTAAAATAAAAAAAAGTCACATTTTTCGGTTTCTTATCGTTGCGATATCGATTCGTCATAATTTTCCGATGAAACGTACATTGATTGAATTTTCACCTTTGACCGATATCGAATCGATGACTTTTATCGATAGAATTTCGTTCACCGATTGCCGATATCGCCTCGTGCACTTTCGGAATACGGATGCGATCACCGGTGAGTTTTCGCTGAATCCGATGAACGATCGATGATCGATCGAGCAAATTTCGAGAAACAATGCTACTAGGGTATAATATAGGAGAAATAAAAAGATTAAAATGGTATTGATTTACAGTTTTATTTATCACCCATAGGTCTAAAAACATACAAATAAAAAAAAATAGTACAAACCCAGCAAATAGTACAAACCCAATCAACATGCAAAATGTACTTTTATAGTCTTTAGTGCGAAACCTCTTGTTATTTGCCTGTGATTAAAATATCAACATTAGGAGTAATGTAAGTTATATTCACTCTTAAATCCTCTTCAACACTTATTCTGCTTCTATGATTATTCTCCACTGTCACACAAGTAACTCATAACAAATGGCATCAAAAATAGCAGAGCTTGCACGAAGATCAAAGGGTACCTAGGTTTTACATCCGGCCCAGAAGTTAAATAAAGATTTCTCTTTAAAATAATGTTTATGTTTAAATGTATGAGTAATATGTTGTTATGAGTAATATGTTTGCATGCTCACTGATGCCCATGCGTACAGAAGCTATTAAAAGCATTATGTAGCTAACCTCACTCACGCGTATCACCTGAAATTTTCCTGCGTACCACCAGTGGTACGCGTACCACCGGTTGGGAACCCCTGCAGTATACTATATATATATTGTTTGTAAAAGAGTAATTTCTCTCCAGTGGTGCTAAAATTTCTTAATTTATGTTGCCTAGTTTTTAATAATTCTCTAATATTTCTACTATCTACTATTAATAAATTGGATTTTATATAGAATTTAGTTTATAAATTTACTTGCTAAATTTAAAAAAATTTTATTTCTACCTAGTTTGTTAATAGGTTTTTTTAAAACTATAATTTCTCTACTTACATTGTCTCTCCTTATTCCTAAAAATGATTTCTGTATTTTTTAGGGCCTAAAATGCTTAAAATTTGTTTCCTTGTTTTTCTTAAAAATCTATATTTCTCTACTGTTAATTCGACTCGTCTTAATTCCTGAAAACTCCTAATTTCATGGTTTTTTTAGGCCCTTATACGTTAATTGTGTCATCTCCTGATATTTACCCCTAAAAAACGGACAGTGAATTTTCGGACCATTTTCCACTACTGTTTATTCGCACCTCGTGGAGTAATGTCTCAGAATTGCACCGCACATTAAAGATTTCCCTTTGTTATCATGAGTTCAGACTCACTAGACTATACGATAGTAACGACATATCAAGTTCCTCGTACCTCTGATTACATGCTGCACCCCTGAACACTCTTAGAATCCGACTTACTTAATAGAGTATGAACCCTGTGTTACTAAAAATTGGATTTGCTTGTATGGAATTTACCATTCTCATTCATCTATTTTCTTTCAACAGGAGATGCTTTTAACGAGAACGAACATGCTAGTCGAGTATGAAAATGCCAACAAAGCCCTGGATAAAGCCAAACCACATAAAAAGCAGGCAGTGAGTTTTGATTGAATTTAGTAGTATTTCTAGATCATCCGACAAAATTGTTCAAATATTACTGTGGCTCATGCAAAATTACCCTTTCTGTAGTGTAAGTCATGTGTGTAAAAATGATTATCACTACAACTTTTAAAGCATTAACCCGGCAGCACTCGCGCTCCTAAGAGAAACACCGTCACTCGCAAGGGGGTCCTTTAGACCCCAGCACTGAATTTCCCTGAAATATCACTTTTACTATCAAAACTTGCACAATTTTTACTTAAAAGCTATTTTCTAACAAATATTTAAGGTATTTATGGAGAAGTTTCGGTATCGGAATTATAATTATGATCCGCATAATTTATCACTTCAGCGATCGTATCCACAGGATCACCAGTGATGTCTTCATTTTCCAACAATTCATTAGACTCACTATCGGAGCAAGGATGATAATCAATTGTCATATCATCATCATCCATAGCATAACCAGCTTCTACTGATTCATTTGTAGATTTATCATCCTAAGAAACTTCTGCCAACAATTTTCGCATACTTTCCGTCTCCTCATTGTAGGACAAGTAGCGTGACATTTTGGACTAGAATGAAGAAACGCGGACACTCGCGTGGGGTCTTTCAGACCCCAAAATCCCAATTCTAGTAAAACCACTTTTGGAATGTGAAAGATAAACATTCCTGTCCTTAGTGGGTGACCTTGAAGGCAGCCACTCTGGGTTTGACCCATTTTAAAAAGAGGGAAGTTAGGAAATTTGAAACATCAATGTGTGTGGTGGTCCCCTTGCGAGTGCTGCCGGGTTAAAATGAAAACAAATTATAGCATTAAAATGAGAAAAAGAAAATTCGCCGAATAGCTGATCTACACTTATTCAAACTAAATAATGTAACATGCTTTATTTAATTTGATTTATTTTTTAACTTTGAAAAGCTTGTAATCTCTTCTTAAATTGTGACTTACACTACAGTTATATGGAATTAGCCCTGTATATAATGTTTTATAATTGAATCTTATAAAGTAACATACTAATAAGATTATTTATTTCAGGTTATCAATGTTTTTTAGATGATCTTATTTTTATTTTATCAAAAAAAATTCAGATTATGTATACAGTGTTTTATAATTGTGTTTTAGTAATTCTATAGATTACACTTACAAATTGTTCATATATTACAGTATACACTGTTTAACAATTGAATGTTATAAAGAAACATATTTAGATTATTATTTTCAGATTATTGTTTTTAGATTATCAAACAAATTGTACATATTATATAAAAGGTTTTATAATTGAATGATACAAAGAAGTTAGATTTTTTTTAGATTATCAAGTGAATAGTTTTAATGTTGTATGCAAGTCTTGAGTTTTGGTTGAATTTAGTTATTTCTAAATTATCGGACAAATTTTTCAAATGTTATTATATATGGTGTTTTATAATATTGAATGTTAGAATGTTCTAAAGAAACATAATTAGGTTATAATTTATTATTTTCAGATTTTTTTTTAATTATTGGGGTTTTTTTTAGATTATCTTGTTTCTAGAACAAAGTTAGATTATTATGTTGTTTTTAGATTATCAAATGAATAGTCTTAATGTTATATGCAATGTCTTATAATTGAATGATATTTTTTTAGGCTGAAGAAACAAAATTAGCAGCTGAAAAGGCCTTTGAAGATTGTTCCGATATTGCAAGGCAGGAGGCAAGTACATTTCACAGATTTTTTTTTTTTAATTCATACTTAAAGAATTGGATTGGTTTGCGATTTTTGAGGTAGAATTGAAAACAATTTTATAAGTAGTAATACAATAGTTATTTATGCAACAAGTGTGAAAAGTAACACTTTTTAAAACTAGTGGATTTTATTTCACGAGCGAGGTACGAGCGAGTGAAATAATGACACGTGTTTTTAAAAGTTTACTTTTCACACGTGTTTCATACACTATTTTTTATAATTACGTGAAAAAAATCAAATCTCATTGGTTCAAAAATAATTCACGTGCTAATTTTTTTACGTAAAGGAGATCGGCATCGATAAATCTCTAGAACTAGAAAATAAAATTTTTTAATATAGAAAAGTTAAAACCACATCTACAACTTTTTTAAGGGCTGTTTTCAGAATACATGTTTATAAACAGATTGAACACTGAAAATATTATTTGAATATAATTTCATTATTGGTTAGTTTTAAATAATAATTTCGAAAGGACCTTAAGAAACAAGTAAAAAATGCTTTTTTATAATTGCGTGAAAAAAATCCGATTTTTACACTATAATTTTCATATCAGACGCGTGCGAAAAGTTATCGCACGCGTCTGATATGAAAGCCAAGGCTGGCTCGCTCGTGATGAAATAAATTCGCTCGTGAAATAATGACACATGTTTTAATTCTAGTACCTCGCTCGTGAAATAATGACACGTGTTTTAAAAAGTTTACTTTTCACACGTGTTTCATACACTATTTTTTATAATTACGTGAAAAAAATCAAATCTCATTGGTTCAAAAATAATTCACGTGCTAATTTTTTTACGTAAAGGAGATTGGCATCGATAAATCTCTAGAACTACAAAATGCAAACTTATTTTTTAGTTTAAAGTCAAACATTTGAACATGGGTACTGATTCAAAAATAAAATAATAATAACATTCACGCGCATAATATTTATAAATAAAGCAGATCAATAAATTTCTGTATTTTATGAATATTATGAAATAGAAATTTTACTTGAAATGCTGGCATCTTTTGAATAGAGTGAAAAAAAGTACTTTTTTTCACTGCTTTTGGGTGAAAAAAAGTAATTTTTTATCACTGTTTCTAAAAAGTATAACTTTTCGCACGCGTCTGATATGAAAATTATAGTGTAAAAATCGGATTTTTTTCACGCAATTATAAAAAAGCATTTTTTACTTGTTTCTTAAGGTCCTTTCGAAATTATTATTTAAAACTAACCAATAATGAAATTATATTCAAATAATATTTTCAGTGTTCAATCTGTTTATAAACATGTATTCTGAAAACAGCCCTTAAAAAAGTTGTAGATGTGGTTTTAACTTTTCTATATTAAAAAATTTTATTTTCAAAAATAGCTCGTGTCATGTTAATTCTAAAAAAGTTAAAACAATAAAACACGGGTGTGTATGTGTAACACTCTACAATTTTCAATAAATATCACTACATTTAAGGTATCTCCCTACCTTGAAAACGGCAAATTTTGACAATTTTCACAATTTTGTTTTACTATTTTAAATAGAAGGCCTATTATTTACGTTTAAAAAACTGCAGATATTTTTACTCTACGATAATTTAATAAAAAGTTATGGCTATTTCAGTAGTGCATTAGCCTATTGTGTATATCGGAAAGCGTATTTTTAAGCGTGTTTTCTGAAGAACAGTAATTTTCAACAACAATGTTCTTTTAAAACCTGATATCTCAAAAACTACTTGATATAATGTAATAAAATTTTTATAGCATGTTTATTATAAGTTCAAGTGTGTTTTTTGGATGAGATCTAAGTAAAATAACTGATAGAATTTATTTTATGGACTATTTAATATTAAAATTTCCTCTGTTTTTGAAAAATTTCTATAAACATGGCTTTGATACTATGTAATTCCTAAAATATTAGAAGTATTGCTTAAATCTCATTTCAAAACATGTGAGAAGGTCTAATGAATGCCTCTACCTAATATTTAAGGAAAAAATTCATGATTTTTTTTTACTTATGGTGTTTTGCGTAGCTCTTATATTTAAGGCAAATTTCTTCAAAATGTGCATTTTTTTTTAAAAATAAAATTTTAATTTCAGTTTTTTCGTCAAATATTCCATTTAACATTCTTATTCATCATTACCACTAACATTTAAATTTAATGACTTAATTTTAAAGTATTAAAAAAATTAGACCCTTCAAGGTAGGGAGCTACCTTAAGGATAGAAAAAGTTCTAGGGCAGCCAACCTTTGTACCAGACCGACCAATGTTCAATAACCCATTTTTTTTTAGAATCGTTGCCTTCCAAAACATGTAAGAAACATATAATCTCCATTTCGGATTTTCGACTCCCATTGCAATCCTTTCATTACCTTATGTTTCATAATAGGTCATTGAAAGTAAAATATGCCCAGTCGGTTAGGCATTCGCCTAGCATGCGGAAGGTCCCAGGTTCGGGTCCGGGCATCGCCAAAATAACTGCCGACCTATAAACGGCCCGTGCAGCCAAAAATGTCCGACAAATGATACCCCGTGTAGAGGGAGTGCACGTTAAATATCCTTCAAAGTCCTAACGCTGCGTACGATGTCGCCCTTAACGGTTGCGTTGGGTGCCTACTCGGGTGTCGGCTCGTCACTTGACTGTGGTTCTAAAATACGACGCCCATCGCCAATAGCCCTCGTGTAGCTCTAGTGCGACGATAATTCAAACTAAACTAAACCAAACTGAAAGTAAAATATCCTTGCCTATATACTATTCTTATGTGGTTACATTTTCACTTTTTGTAATACACTGCTCACAACAATTAGGGGAATGCATGGTTTAAACCCTTTCACCCCCAATGCTTCCATTTTTAATCTTTAGATTGTGTTTTTTCTTTTTTTCAAACTAAGTTGAGATCGCTCTTATTTATCGTTAGATGGAAGAATCATGTCTTTTGAAGAATTAAATAATGTTTGCTTTAATTAAATGAAAATAGGAAAAACATGGGAAAATAAAATTCACCTCCCAAAAACCTTTATGAAATAAATTGACCCTAAATTCTTCACGCTTGCATTCTTAGATGTTTAAAAATTGGTTTAAACTTTTTTTTAGCAAAAAAAGTTTTGAAAAAGTTATTGTTATAATTTTTTCAAAAGTTATGATTCCAATTTTTCCCCCTTAAATTTTAGTTTAAAAAATTAAGATTTTTTCCCCTGTTTTTTACCATTTCATTCTGGATACATAATGAATCTATTTCACAAATTTTAGATTCTTAGAATAAAAAGTAAGAAATTGGAACTGAAAGAGTTAACAAAAGTACGCAAAGTGCTCCCCTAATTGTTTTGAGCAGTGTACTTTAAAATAACTATTTTATATCTGTAAAGAAATATTTAAACATTTAAAGAGCTTAAGGTTCACGAAGTATTGTTTGAAAATTTTATGATCCATAATTTATTTTTATGAAGCACAAAATATTTTATAAATTAAGTATCTCAAATAGGATCACTTTTAAATACTTGGTGGTAGAGAATCTTTCATATTCTTAAAACTGTCTCTTCCTTATATATTTCTTGACTTTCAGATCAAGAAATTCCATCGGCAGAGGATCAGTATGTTCCAGGAAAGTCTTGAGAAATTTGCGGAAGCAGAGTTGAGAAATGCTCGAGATGTGGCGGCCATGTTGGCAAAGTCTCTCACTCAGATTAAGAACTTCGAAATAGTTCTTTAATGAGTTAGATGAACTTCAACAAACCAATGGGAGCAATAAAATGTGTAAGTCTTTATTTTATTTCCTATTACAAACTTAATGGAAATTTTATTGCGGCTTTGTAATGATGAAGTAATTTTATAACCAAGTTTGTTCAAGTTCGGGAATCCATTACACATTAAATTGAGCAATCCAATTCTAATTTAAATTACAAATTCATTGGTTACAAATGATAGTCAAGTTTGTAAAGGAATATATCAGAATTAAATTAAATAGAATTAAGAACTGTGTTTGTGCCCTACAAACCTACGTATTACTATCTCTTAATTTTTTTTTAATAATTGCTAATGTTGTAGATTTAACTTATTTTTTATAAGCTGTTTTGACTTTGCATTACTGCACTTAAGTCTATCTTCTTGAATTTCGATGCATGGTAATCAAATTTTTTATTGTACATTTTGTTATGAATTTACTTACCATTATCCCTTTATATACTAGCAAATAAATACCCGTTCTTCGCACGGACTAAAAGAATATCAAATCGATCCAAGTATTTAATTTGCTATGGGATAATAAGCTTTGCCTTTGTTCCAGTTCATTATAAAGAATAAAATACTGTTACTTATATTGCTTTAAAATTCCAAAATTAAAATACATCACTATAAAATGCACATCCTCATATCACAAAAATCTTCCTCAGTATGAACTTACTATCATCGCAATTTTCCTGATAAATTCAAAATTAACCATAATTGTATAACAATGTAATTTTACGTCAAAACATGGTCGAAACCTCCATTCTGGGTTTTTAAAAAAAAAAACAAACATTAGCTCATTGGCACGTTCAATTATTTTTCAAATCATTAATTTAGTTTCTGAAGGTAATGGCAAGAAAATAAAAGCAATTTCAATTTTAATTCATTTTTGTGTTCATTTTAATTTCTTCTGTCGAATGGTAACACGAAAGGGAAAAAATGATCGGATTTGAGCGAAAGTGGTGTATTTTTTTGAGAAAATTAGAATTTTCTCTAAAAATGGAACAAATATGAAAAAACTAAGCCTCAGGTGCACACGTTGGTATTAAAGGGAATCTATCTTAAAATTTTCGCATTTCTTAGGGCAGTATAAGTAGGTCTTTTACTATCCACAGACACTCTTTTATTATTATAGATTATCCTCTTACTTATCTCCCTTATATTATCCTCTAAATCTGCAATCAAATAGCCTTCAACTATGTTTTTTCTTCCCTTCTCAATTTGGGCTTTGCTTATTTTCAAAACTTCATTTTCTTAAAACTATATTTTGTTACGTATATTTCATAATTTGAGCAGAGTGACGCATTATAGTGGCGTAAATAATATTCAGAAGCCTTTTTAAAATTTAAAAGTTTATTTAAATATCACAAACAATCACCGGTTAACATGACTTTGCTTAACCAAAACAAACGACAGACAAAAACAGCGACTGCGTGGCAGTCAAGTAAGATCTGCTTACTGCATAGTCTAAAGAAAACAAACACCCAAAAAGGGATACCGGCGGTTAACCTCACATAATTATAGTCACTAAGAAGTGATCAAAAAGGAGAGCGGGTTTGAAAAACCGGCTGCTTATATACTGAAAGAATTTGCATAAGTTAGACGACGCAGTTAAGCAGACGCTAATTTACATAATATTAAGAGAAAAACACAAGTTGGAATTAGTTCAAATATATTATTTAAAGTTACATAAGCTACTTATAAAACCCTTAGATTAATTTAACAATTCTAAAAAAATAGAGAGAACAGCCAATATGTTTGTGACTGAGGAAATTAACATAAAGCCAACCAAACACTCAAAAACTTGAACTGAAACGAGTGATTTGGTTGTTTGTAAACATTCCCGGAACTTTCCGTGGCAAGTTTAAGTAGCTTGTCTAAGTTTCGACTTGGCAAAACTAAAACTGGGAAAAGTAAGTCCATTTTTAACAAACCAGTTTTTCCTAACATATTTTCTATTATAAATTAAAATGTTTAAGTTTGCCAATAATACCACTACCGAAGCGGCTGATTTAATGTATTAAAAATAATAATGTTGCAAGAGTCAAGCAGGTATCAGGCATCCTGCAAAGAAAGTTTTCAGCAGTAAATTTGAGACATTATGTATTAAAACAAATGCTAGAAGGGACTATTAATTAATGGCAAAAGCTGTCGGAGATGGTTTGTTTCGTCACAGCACACACACAATGTGTATTTCTAGAGCTCAACAAATGTTTAACTTAAATTTTTTCAAATTAACTCTCAAAACCTACTTTTAAATATATAGTTGTTTGAAAAATATATTTTTATAATTGCGTGAAAAAAATCCACTTTTTACGCTATAGTTTTAATATCAGACACGTGCGAAAAGTTATACTTTTTAGAAACAGTGAAGAAAAATTAATTTTTTTCACCCAAAAGCAGTGAAAAAAAGTACTTTTTTTCACTCTTTTCTTAGGATGCCAACATTTCAAGTAAAATTTCTATTTGATAATATTCATAAAATCCAGAAATTTATCGATCTGCTTTATTTATAAATATTATGCGCGTGAATTTTATTATTTTTGAATCAGTATCCATGTTCAAATGTTTGACTTGAAACTAAAAAATAAGTTTGCCTTTTGCAGTTCCAGAGATTTATCGATGCCGATCTTCTTTACATAAAAAATTAGCACGTGAATTAGAACCAATGAGATTTTATTTTTTTCACGTCATTATAAAAAAGTGTATGAAACACGTGTGAAAAGTAAACTTTTTAAAACACGTCATTATTTCACTCACTTGTGAAATAAAATCCACTAGTTTTAAAAAATGTTACTTTTCACACTTGTTGCATAAATAACTATTATGTATAGAAAATATGTGTAGGAAGTTTTTCAAGAGTGAAGAGGTTAAAAAAAAACTTGTTTTGTTTCTCACTACACCCAAATAATTTTTAAAAGTTATTAAAAACACTTTATAGTTTTAAGTACTTTCTTTTGAAGCCTGGAAAATGCAGCAAATACTTCATGCTTTTTCCTAATGCTCAGTTTGATAACCACTGTAAGCTTTTTGAATACATAATTTAATGTTATATTTTTGTTTAAAATGCTTTTCCGTTACAGATGCTGGAAGTAGAAGCTTGTACAATGAGATTAGGTCA
The DNA here is from genome assembly GCA_019343175.1 of Oedothorax gibbosus. NCBI lineage: Eukaryota > Metazoa > Arthropoda > Arachnida > Araneae > Linyphiidae > Oedothorax > Oedothorax gibbosus. The sequence continues at coordinate 116,055 of JAFNEN010000740.1, read as the reverse complement.
ACAAGAGTGCTGTAGATTTTTGGTTATTGATTTTTGAATCACCTTATATAGTCTTTAAGGATGTAATATATAAATTCATGTATACAATATATACTGTTACATTTTGTACAAATAATTTTTTTTGCTATAAAACACCTTGATAGAACGTTTGTTCTTGCTTATTTATGAAATCCATTTTTTTTTTAGATTTAGGATATAAATTTTTTAATTAATTGTAAATACATTTCTGTGGCTTATAAAAAGTGATTGTTAGATAGAAGTATTCAACCAGAAACTAGTCTCAATCTCTGAATGAAGTAAGGTCAGTAGCACTAAAATTGGAATTCAATGAATTATTTATCATATAATTTTATGCTAGATATATTAATGCATCAATCAATATTTTTTCAACAATTTTTTTTTAAATATTGAAAATAAGACTAGCAAGTTTAATTGAAGAAGCTACTTAGTAAACTAAAATCATAACTTGGGGAAAAATAATTGTGTTAGATATAAGGCATTTTGTAATTAAAGAAATCACATATTTTAATAAAACAGCTTGATAATAGTGTAGAATGAACTACAAAATAATTAAAATAAGCATATCTTTTAGATGCTATACACAAGCTTGGAACATATCAATAAGGAATTCCAATTTCTAAAAATTCCTTCTTAGATTTAATAGTTCAATATATTTTTTAAAGCTCCAGTTATGGTACTAATATAGCTGCAATTAATATTAAAATGGCCAGTAGCTCTAGTGTGACGTTAACTCCACTCTCTATTAAAATGATCTCAGTAAGCACCGATTTTTCTTTTTAAAATCTTGTATAAATAGTTGTCACTCAACTATTCAAAATTACAAGCCTCTTCTCCTGCTGCGTACGATGTCGCCCTTAACGGTTGCGTTGGGTGCCTATTCAGGTATCGGCTTGTCACTTGACTGTGGTTCTAAAATACGACGCCCGTCGCCAATAGCCCTCGTGTAGCTCTAGTGCCACGATAAGTCAAACTAAACAAGCCTCTTCTCCAATAGTCTAGATGTAGCTCTATCGAAACTTAAATCCCACTAAAACTTCCCCAAAAAAGTGAAGATGAAGAACTTAAATTTTTAAAAATAACAATAATAATTTTCATAATTCTTAGATATTTCTTCAATTAAAAAAAAATACCATATTTTATAAAAACAACTTAAATTTATAGAATAAAAGTTATGAAAAAAAATACAACACACAACTGAACTACCGACAACGATTTATTTCAACTCATTCCTTAAACGTCAAATTATAAAATTCCGGTTTCTTCTCTTCCTCTCCTAATATCTCCAAAATGCTCTTCGGAGCCTTAACCTTCCTCCCGCAGTAGCCGTCTTTTCTGTGCCATAATCCGGATCGAGGCCTCTTCCCAAGCCAGCGTAGTCTGTTGGGGCTACCGATAGGTATGCTTCCGTGATCGACATTGGATACTCTACCAACCACAGCCATACAGTGTTCATCGACGAGTACCTGTTGAGAAAAAGATTGTTTTTGCGAGTTAAAACTTTTGTTGCAAGTGCAATATTGAACAATAATCTGTGATTTATAAAAAAAATAAGGTTTAGCAGGATTAAGGTTGCACTAGAGCAGGGGTTCCCAACCTTTTTGAACCTGCATACCACTTTACTTTGAGAAGTTTTGGCGTACCACCAGACCTAAATATTTTAATATATGTATAATATTAACTCTTCTACAAGTGTTCAAAGGCTTTTTGAATTAAATTCCAGAGAAAACTACATATTTAATGGTAAGATATTTGTTTATTTTTAACATACTTATAATAGAGTTGATTAAAATGGTATTAATTGGTTACCTATTGGTCTAAAAACATACAAATAAAAAGAGTAAACTCAGCAAAAAATTAATCATCATACAAAATATACTTTTAGTCTTTAGTGCAAAACTTGTTTGCCTGTGATGTATCAACATTAGGTGTAATGGAACTTATCTTTACTCTTAAGCCTTTAACACTTATTCTGCTTCTATGTATAAAAGTTCAGAAAATCCACTCTCCCACAAGTAACTCGTAACAAATGGCATCAAAAATAGCAGAGCCTGCTGGAAGTTAAAAGGTTGCTAGGTTTTACATCCGATCCAGAAGTTTATTAAAGATGTCTCTTTAATATAATGTTAATGTTTAAAATAATGAGTAGTATGTTTGCGTGCTCACTGCTCATGCTTACAGAAGCTATTAATAGCATGTTGCTTACATCACTCACACGTACCACTTGAAATTTTCCCGCGTACCACCGGTCGGGAACCCCTGCACTAGGGTTAAATGTAAGGTAGTGGCAACCTTGTATAATTTTAAGTAAAAAATAAAAACCTTTAATTACCTGTAGAATAGAAACGATTAAACCAGTGTAAAATTTACCTGATTTTCAATCCATCAACTTTTAAAAATTTAAATTTTATAATTGCATCAATAAAATTCAATTAATGAGGAGTTTTTTTTTTTTTAAAAACTAGATCAGGGTTCATACTCTAATAATTAAAGTATTAAGAAGTTATTTCAGGAATACAGTTTCACAAATTCAAGGGATAAACACACAAATGTACTTATTGGTACCCTCAGAAAAATTATTTAATAAAGTAGGTAAGTTTAATAAGTAAAAGTAAACGCCATTATTAAAACAACCCATTTTTATACCAGGATATCAATATATTATGATTGAACATTAGGGTCATTTTAATGATTGATAATTTCGGAAATTAGTATTTTTGGCAAATTGTAGTAAAATGCTGATAATCTCAGTACCATTTTAAAATATAGATCATTAACTATCAATTGAACAAACCTTGTGCAACAATAAATCCATCACAGTAAAGTTAAAAAAAATAGCAAAATTGTGACAATTAGCGAATTTAAAATTTTGAAAGATCAATAAATTGCGACGGTATGTATATCAAGATATTAAAAGAAAAACCTCAAAAATCCAAGGTGGCATTTGCGGTAACCGCAACAGGGCAATTCCATAAAAATTTCACTTTTTAAAAAAATATTTGCTAATTAGGTTTAAAAATATATTCCAAGCTTTCAAATTATGGTTTAAGAAAGCAGGGGCGATAAAGGACATGTATTCACATTTCTCGAAAAAGGAGATCGATGCCTTGTGGACAAAAAAGATTGTTTTCTCAGCAAATTCAGCTGCATTTCAACTAGTTGGAAATCAACCTCGATAAGTGTTTGAAAAACCTTTCACATGTGAATAAATGTATATAATTAATATTTAATATCTTATGAATACTCTAGATAATAATTAAATTTACGAAACTTTTAGTCATCAGTTGACAGTTAATAACTTAATGTGACAATCAGCAAATTAAAAAATTGGAAAGATCAATAAATTGCGACAATATGTATATCAAGATATTAAAAGAAAAACCTAAAAAATCCAAGGACAACAAATTGGCATTTGCGGTAACCGTAACAGGGCAACCGTACCATGTTACAGGTAGATTGCTCGAAGTTATAGTTTACATAGCTTATATATCATATTTAAGATATGCATTTGTGTAAAAACTCAATGTATTGTTAATTCACAGAAATTTCCATTTTTAAGTACCAGGATGCAGTCTTGGTTGCAAAAATGTCATTCCCTTACACAAAAAGAAGTTAGTCAAAAAAAAATAATAATAAAATACTTTTTTAAAAATTTCAACTTTTTTATAATCTTTTAATCATTAACAGTAATATATAAACTGAAAAAACAATTTTCATTTAAAAAAAAGCTTTGTGGAAATTGTTTTATTTAATTTCTACAGTTCAAAATGTCATTCCGTTACGCATGGAATGGCCCAACAATTAAAAGATTATAAAACTTCAACTGGCCAAACCAGTCCAGTTACCGACCTGTGTCTTCCTCTTGTAGGGCAGCAGTATGAGGCACTTGTTGTCGATTTTCTTTGTGTACTGGGCAGAAGTACCGGCCGCTCTGCACCACTCTCCGCCGCCCCCCGGCACACTCTCGATGTTGTGTATCAATGTACCGACCGGAAGGGCACCGATCGGGTAGGCGTCTCCTTCCACTGGACGGACTAAAAAATAATATTATAGTTCTTAAAACATAGATACAGGGTTTGTACAATTTTACTTTCAATTACCTAATATGAAATCTAAAGTAATGAAAGAGTATTCGTTGTTGTTACTAATGCCACTTGGGAAACGCAAGCTCTTCCCGCGGAGCAGGTAAGGATTTAGGCAAATGGGGCAGTTCCCGAGGAGGGATACCCGTGTAGAGACTACACGGCAGGAATCCAACTTGGCATCGTGCTGCCAGATGCTGCCATCTATCGCAACCTCCGCAATTTAGACATGTCCCTGAAGGGGAGGGAAATAGTCTCCAGGGACCTGTACCCGTGGGAAACTGCACCATGACCGCCCACAGGACTTTCGGACCTACAGATTTAACGAGCACATGCTCTGCATATACTCGGTGGGTCTTCAGTGGTATCGGGACTCGATCGCGGGACCTTCCGATTCCGAGGCCTTAACCACTAGGCTATCCACGGCCACAGAGTATTTGTGATAGGTAGGGTCGAAAATCTGGAATGGAGAATTTGTGATTACTACGTGTTTTGGAGGGTGCTGATTCGAAAAACAGTGTTTTTGAAAATGGGTCTGTCTGAAACCACTCTGCAACTAAGAAGTAACGACTTCAAAATTGGCACACAAGTTCGTAGTTCCTGTCGATTAAACAGGCTGGTAACAGAACCTGGAAATCAGGGAATTCTCAGGGAACTTTTTAATTCTGGAAATATCAGGGAATTTTTCAATTTTAGCAAAATATCAGGGAATTTTTTTCCATTTCGGATTATTTAAACAGCAGGTTTAGGTTGTTCTTACAATCACTATACTAGCGGACACTTCTTGATCAAAAGAAAATATTCTGGTTGGTCGAATTGACCTGAACCAGAGCTACGAAAGTAAACTCGACCCTCTTCCTATCATGCAGAGGCAAAAAACTCAATTATTATCAAACGCCAAATATGCTCCAAAGTCCCAACGCTGTGTACGATGCCGCCCTTAACGGTTGTGTTGGGTGCTACTCAGGTGTCGGCTCGTCACTTGACTGTGGTTCTAAATTACGACGCCCGTTCCAATAGCTCTCGTGTAGGTCTAGTATGACAATAATTCAAACTAAATTAAAAAGTAATTGTAGTATCAGGGAATTTTTTATGAAAGTATCAGGGAAATCATGGAAATATCAGGTAAATCATGGAAATATCAGGGAACTTTTTTTCCAGGATTTTGTTACCACCCTGTTAAAGTTTGTAATAAGGTAATAAAGTTTAAACCTAGTTGGTGATAGTATCAAGTTATATTTTTAAGTAAGCATTTTGAGCATAAAAAAACTGTTTAAATAAGATGCTTAATTTTTTTTATCCACTATCATAACTTTTCTTTAATGGGCTTGTTTCAAGTAGTACGCAAAGAAAACAAAACAACCAATGAAATCCCCCAACGGACCGCGTGACATCATAAGAAATATTCCCTTTGTATGAAAATTAAGAAATTTATTGCAGATTCAACCAACGAATCATCTACACAATAAACATGTTTCTATTTATTAATATAAAGAATAATAAACACTCAAAATACAATTTAAAACTTATTAGGTACTTATTACAAACTAGCAAATAAATACCCGTTCTTTGCACGAACTAAAAGAATATCAAATCGATCCAAGTATATGTGCCATTTTTTTTGCTATAGGATAATAAGCTTTGCCTTTGTTCCCGTTCATTATAAAGAATAAAATCCCATTACTTATCTTGCTTTAAAATTCCAAAATAAAAATACATCACCATAAAATGCACATCACAAAAATCTTCCTCAATATAAATTTACTGTCATCGCAATTTTCCTGATAAATTCAAATTTAACCATAATTGTATAACAATGTTATTTCTCGTCAAAACCTTCATTCTGTTTTTTTTTTTAAAGCATTTAGCTCATTGGCACGTTCAATTATTTTTCAAATCATTAATTTGGTTTCTGAAGGTAATGGCAAGAAAATAAAAGCAATTTCAATTTTAATTCATTTTTGTGTTCATTTTAATTTCTTCTGTTGAATGGCAACACGAAAGGGAAAAAATGATCGGATTTAAGCGAAAGTGTTGTATTTTTTTCAGAAAATTAGAATTTTCTCTAAAAATGGAACAAATATGAAAAAACTAAGCCCCAGGTGCACACGTTGGTATTAAACGGAATCTATCTTAAAAATTTCAAATTTCTGAGGGCAGTATAAGTAGGCGTTTTACGATCCACAGACACTCTTTTTTTTATTATTATAGATACCAACACATTAAAACTCACCAGGAATCCTAGGAATAACCCCAGACGTCCTGATAATATCGCCAGGCTTGACGTGCTCCGAGGCGATAATCCACCTTTTGTGGTCCCCGTTGGCAACCAGGGCAATGTGGGCCGTCCTGCAAGTGTCGTACATAACCTGGCAGACCCGCTCTTCCAAGACGCTGCCGTCTTTGGGCCCTTCTCGCTTGTAGTCCACCCAGCGGAACACTTTCTTGTGCCCCCCTCCGATCGTCCGTACCACGACGCGGCCTTCAAAAGGAATGTTTCACATGTAATTTGTTTAAAATATGTTTAGATGCCATAAAAATTAAAAAAAAACATATATGAAGAGTACAGGGGAAAAACCGCTTCATTTCGTAGAAAACTTTCCTCATCAGGCCTCTTTGGCGATGAAAGAGATTCATCGCCTAAACAGGTGTGAGGAAATCGGTTACTCGCTTTGTTTTTCTCTCGCGGCAACCCTGATTTATGCCAGAGATCAGCGGACACGAGTCACACGTTTGTACCGCGAAAGAAGGACCGAAAGGAAAACCGGTTTCCTGTCGCCAATGTCCGCCAAGCAGATACAATTACGGGACTACTCCTAATAAATCAAGCGGTTCTTCCCCTATACTCTTCATATATGTATGTGTTGTTGAGAAGGATATACATTTTGTTGATGCCGTTTTAAGAGAGAATATTCAAACAATAATGAGAATACATAACAATAGAGATGTTTAAATTTACAGATGTATATGAAGAGTCCAGGAGAAGAACCCCTTGATTGCACAGGAATCTTCCCATAATCAGATCTCCTTTGCGACAGGGAACCGGTTTCTCCCTTGCTTCTTTCCCGGTACAAGCATGGGCTTCGTGTCTGGCATGAATCTCGCTATCATCTCCAAAGAGGCCCGAGGCAGAGAGATTCCTATGCAATGAAGGGGTTTTTCCACTCTACTCTTCATATTTTAAAGCTAAATGAAAATTTAATACAGGGTTCAGATAACTAAAAATAAATTTCCCTTCTAACTAAATAAATTTCCTTTCCAGCTTGGTTGTTACTTTTATTTAATAAAAAAGCTCTGGGTAACGCTAGAAAATATTTTACTGGTAAAGGGTAAAAGAACTAGTAATTTAACAACTAAACTGTCATTTCACAATCAAATAGCCAGATAGCAAGTCCTAGACCAACATGGGTCAAAATTTTTGGTCACCAGTTTCAGCCTTAGCAGGAATAACACTAAACATATTAATGGCTGTGTCCTGACTACGCCACAAAGGCAACAAAACTTGGCGACTTGGCAGAGTCAGCCCCCAAGCTATTGCATCGCTTGGCGCCCTTGGCGGTCGGCAAGTTTTGTTTCATTTGTTGCCTTTGTGGCATTTGATGTCGTAGTGAGGACATAGCCAAAGAGCAAGTTTGCTACAAAAGAGGTAGAAATACTTGCTGCTGTTGATGAATTACCCTTTTTCTAAAAAACATGACCAAGTCCTACTTAATCCTTTACCATCAAAACCGGCCAACCAACGGCTCCATAGCAAACTCCCACAAGATAATTCTCTGGGTCAGCTGGTACCGACAGAAATAGGGGTGTAGGGTAGCTCAAATAGAACATGCACTTCACTCTCTTCCCACCCAGCTCCCTTCAAGGGGAACTGAGGGCTACTACCTTCTTTGGCAGTAAGCATAATTTATTTCAAAACCCTCGTTTCAGACATGTTTGGTGGATGCCTGTAACGGGGAACTTGCATGTATTTTTTTTATTCTTTTAAAATAATCTCTATGCGATTCTAAGAACATCGACAAATTTTACCTCAATCCGACCATTATTTTTTAAAATTAATTTTCAAAGTTTAAAAAAGCATTAGGAAGAGTGACATTTGCAAAACACAGCGGCCGCCGATATCTGGCTGGATTAGTTGCGTCAACTGACGTCACACGGGCAGGGGAGGCCGGAGGCAGCGTTTTCAAGGGGCGGGGCTAAGCGCAAACTTTGAAAATGAATTAAAAATAAACTAATGGTCGGATTGAGGCAAAATTTATGTTGATGTTCTTAGAATTGCATGGAGATTCATTTACAAAGGGTATTTCACTATTTCCCGACTCATGCAAGTTGCCCATTAAGGAGCTTACAATGTGATACTTAGAAAGGTAGATAGACAAGGAGAAACATTCACTCTTTAACAATTCTATCTGACAGCTGCCGTCACATCTTTAGTGGTGGGATCAAAGGACGAACATAAGCTCGTATTTCGGGAATGCAAAATGTTCCCTTTTTTTAAGAGTGGAAAAGATTAAATCTGGGAGAACAGGACAAAAAAAAAGTTATAGTCACCAGTTTCCGGATGCCTTCCTCCCATTTTAATAACAGGCAGCGGTTTAGTGGTATACACTCCGTCTTCAGGCAAGACAGGCCTCCACCCATACTTCTTCGGCTCGGGTTTTACCACTCCCTCCATAACGGGCCTTCCACCACCGCGAATTTTACGGAAAACCCTCTCGTTACGTCTGGCGTATCTGACATCCACCAAGCAGTGGTTGACGAGAGGAATCGCTGGCTTGATGCTGGCAGTGTCTAGTCTGAGGGCAGTTTTTACGGTTTCCCTCAAGGTAAGGCGCTGAAGGTTTATTGCGGTGGAGAGAACACTTAGGAAAGACATTGTGATTGGTTGACCTAGGAGATAGAGCAAAATTATTATTAGTTGATTGTTTTAATTTTAGATGAATAAACGTTCCACTAGAACTCGAAAGCATTTTCCTCCCCCATCTTCCTCCCCGCATGTGGTTTTCTTTGAAACGGCGTGAGTGTGTTTTCCGCCCACCCTACGTGGGTTTGAACTGTTTGGATTGTTAACCTCTCAACAGAACCTCAAACACGTTAGGTTTAGAAAAGCGATACTCCCCAAGTTTCCTAGAAAACCAAGTGAAGGGAGGGGGAAAAAAGTCCGAGGCTCGCATAGTAAATAGACAAACTATAGTTCCCTATACCTGGCGGTTTTTAGTGGCGGGGTTCATTTCATCCAGCAAGATCAGTTTATAGGATTTCTAAGAAAAGGACCCTTAGCCTAGCACCCAACAGAACTTGTGGCAAATCGCATCAATACTTTGAAACATGACAGATTTAACACACCCCTGTATCCAGCGTTATTTTATTTATTGGCAGGATTTTTTCCTCCAGCACGTTCGGTTTATAGGATGGCTAAAAGAACCAAAACAGCGAAGGTATCCTTAAAATGTTACGCAAAATCCTCTCGTTACGTCTGGCGTATCTGACATCAACCAAGCAGTGGTTGATGAGAGGAATCCCCGCCTTGATGCTGGCAGTGTCTAGTCTGAGGACAGTTTTTAGGGTTTCCCTCAAGGTGAGGAGCTGGAGGCATTGAGCTAGAAGAAACATGGAGTGAGGTGTGCGATTCACTGAACAGGGCAGCAACCGAGCCGCTTCAATAACGAAACACGGAGGAATACACGGAACTGCAGCAGAAACGAACCGGGCCGAAAACCTAGAAACTTGCCTATTTCGCTATTGGGTTCGTCTTCGCTGCTTCTTAGTTAGTGATCCACATGGTTATTTTTTAAAAAAGTTGGAATTTAAAGTTAAAGAAAGTTCATTTCTTTCGAACTCAAAATGTTCAAATACATTTAGGAGCCCAAGTCAATATGATAGAGGGGTCTCATACAAGCATTGCATACAAGTGTAGGGAAAATAGTCCTTTTCTGCCATGTTCGCTCAAAAGGGTGCGAGTGGGTTTTCGGCTCGCTGACACCTCACACCAGTTTCCCTTCTAGCTCAATGGCTGGAGGTTTATGGCAGTGGAGAAAACACTTAGGAAAGACATTGCGGTGATTTTACCTAAGAGATAGAATAAAATAATTAGTAGTTGATTGTTTTGGTTGAATAAATGTTCCACTAAAGCTACAAAAGGGTTGTTAACATCAGGCGACATAATTTTAAAACATGATCGAATGATGTTGTCGACACCTTAGCCAGCACCCAACACAACTTGAAAGCAAATAGCATTAAAACTTTTGAACACAACAGATTACTAAATGACATTCAAGACGTATTTTCGCACTCGTTGAGGTAAGGTGATCAAAATAATTTTACGATTCAGTTTCCATTTTTCGAAGAAAAACAAAAATTTGAAAAAAAACACCCGAAAAACGTCAAAAAATGACCAGAAATCGGGAAAAAAGCGGAAATCCGCCAAAGAGCGAAAAATTCTCATGCCTGAGATTTAATGGGCACGGGATTCTTATAACCAGTGTCATTGTTGGCAGGGTTTTTTCGTCCAGCACGATTTTATAGAATGGCTAAGGAAAGAACTGAACCTGAAAAGGTATTCTTAACATTTTACAGGCTATCCTCCATGACAAGATAACTTTTTCCCACCACAACCATGCTGCTGCATCAATTTTATAAGCTGATTGTAGTACAGTTTATCTAGTCAAACTTAGATACAGGAGCCTTAATTGCAATCATTACTGGTTTAATATTTCGATCGCCTTGTTTAGAAGTAATTTTCACTTAACACCTCACTTATAGAGATGGAAATAAACACTTTATAACACTCATTGCAAAATAAAATTTAAAAAATCAGAGGGTTTCTAATTATTATTTGAATCTACTTTTTTTTTCGCACACAAATTTTCAAATTCAAAATTTGGATTATTTTAACAATATCTTCATGTTTATAAATGTTAAAAAACAATCAAATAGAACTTATCAGTGATTGAAGATTGCTTCATTAGAAACTGACAAAAAATATGGGACAAACTTGCTGAAAGTTAAAGATATATTCAAATACAAAAACCTTCAAACAGTTTGCCTTTGCAGATAAATAAAAAACCTTAATCATTGATAAGTGGAGTTATTTGGAGTTGAATTTGAATTTTGTACTATTAACAGATGTTAAAGTTAAAACCACACATTATCTTTAAAAATAAAAATAATTTACTTTTAACTTTTCTTATCCAAGTTTTTAAAGTTAGGATATTATAAGATTTATTTAAAATTCGTAAAATATTGTCAGGAGAATTTATTTTGTGCATAAAATTTTAAAAGAATTACTGTATTCCTAGTTTAGCGCCGCCGCGGAATCGGTTGACACAGTTTAATTACATGTTTTAGCACTTATATTTAAGCTGTAACCTTACTGCTAAGATAAGTAAAACCTAAGGAATAGTGTTGTGAATTTTAGTCAAGAGTTCAGAAAATACACAATGTTTGCATATAATCTTTATTTTAACTAAATACATTATACATATGAATAGCTCATTTTAACAGATAAATATGACAAACACAATATACATAGATAAAACACAATATTCATTGATAACATAGGGATTTTAAACTGATTTAGAGAGTGATCTTCTGCATTGCATACTCCGACCTGGGGCAATATGGCAAGATTTGCTTTACCAAGCAAAGGTAAAGTATTCATTCTGCACCATTAAATATTTTGTAATCAACAATTTCCTAGCAATTTTGAAGCTTCTTATTCAGGGATCTCCCTAAACTTTCAGCAAAATTTAGGGGTGTTTAAGGACCTCGCACAACATTTTAAGGACACCCTGTATACGTCTAAGAATGTCAGGCAAATTTAGGATGAATCGAATAGGATCAGAAGTATAAGTATAGTGTATACATTGCAGAAGATCTAACAAAAATATTCAGGTACATACTACATCTAAATACAAACAAAAGAATACATAAAAAGAAAATATATAATCATAGATATCATAGTTAAAGTATTAGATTGGCTGATCACCTGACCTCCAATGCTAACGATGGGACGCGCATGGAGGCCAAATAAGGGGGTAAAATGGCCAGTGTTGCTGCCACTTTAAGGAGAAAAATACTACGAAAAAATACCATGTAATTCTAAAATTACAAAAAAAAAAAAAATACTAGAAAAGGATTTAAAGTCACTAAAAAGATTCCAAAATGCAGCTAGTATTTTTACGATATTTTTTTGTAATTTTAGAATTAAATGGTATTTTTTCGTAGTATTTTTCTCCTTAAAGTGGCAGCAACACTGGCCATTTTGCCTCCATGCGCGTCCCGTCGTTAGCATTGGAGGTCACGTGATCTGCCAATCTAATACTTTAACTATGATATCTATGTATATAATAAAAAAAAGCTTAAATATAACTTTTCATACATTTGAGCAGCATAACAGAGTTTAAAAGATGGAAGTTGCCCTTCAAGTGATGTCACTGTCCTCATAAGTCTTATCTCATATCTGCGGTTAGTTTTAACAATTAAACGGATGACAGTAATTATTTTCAAAAATCAGTGTTTCTTTGTCCAATGGAAGAACAAACATTAAAACAAGGAGTAGGATCAGATTTACTGTACGGTCCCCCTTGGCGCAATTTTTTCGGATTTGGCTATAAATAATTTTTCTGGCAACCTGTCTGACTTCAACTGAAGATTCGAATTCTATGACTTCACACCGATGATGTTTTCCAGCAATCCTATCGGACCGTTTGTTTGAGTTTTCATAAGAAATATTCCTATACGATATTTTCTTTGAATGGTGGTTTTTAAAAAAAAGTTGCCAAAAGACGGACTTTTGGCGCGATTTTGGAAAGATCGCCAAGGGGGGGGCGTACAGTAAATCTCTACCATGTAAGTTCGATTCCAAGTTCTTTCTTGAGGCACAATTCTTTAGGGCACACAACCACTCCTTGAGAGGCACTGAGACGAACAAAACACTGAACACAATCGAGTAAAATATGTAACTGTAAAATTTGAAGAAAAAAAAAAAGTTCACATAGCGAAAATCTTCTCCGCATCTTTGATGTCAAAGACGTTTTTTGTACGGGGACAGGTAACTTTACCGTTTTTTCGGAGGCCAAAAGCTTCAAGGACACTTCGCTGTAGACGTGAGAAGATCGAAACACTGAACACAAAATAAGTAGGAGTAAATTATATAACTATATAAAATAAATTCCATGAGCCAAGTTTTCACATAACGAAAATCTTCTCTGCGTCTTTGATGTCAAAGACCCCCTTTGTACGGGGACAGGTGACTTTCCCGTTATTTTCCAAGGCCATCTGTTTCAAGGCCACTTCCCCGTAGACATAACCATTGGGCAGCATTAGAGGATGGTTATGCTCATTGAGCGGATCGCCAGAAATATGACACACAAGCCTTGACTGCGAGCAGTGCGAGTACGGAAGATTCTGTGCGAGCTGGTTCAAGGCTGGACTGCAAACTGGGCAATCGGCATTCCTCTCGCCTTCCTTCTTGTAGCAGATCGGGGTCTTCAGAGCGGAGAGACCAGCCTGTAATGAGACAGTGAAGACGGACACGCTGCTCAGCTGGTACAGCTTGAAGTTGTCATGCCTGAACTGGAGGACCAGCTTCTCCCAGCGTGAACTGTCGAAGTATTCCTTATAAGGATGGATTTTGGTGCAGAGGGGGAAGGCGAGTAACCCCATCACACGCTGGACGTCTTTTAGGTGGTCTTCTTCGAGGCTGGCCGCGAAATATTTACGGGCGTGACGGATGGCTTCGATCCGTAAATCCTGGCGGATGAGCTCGACGAATTCTTGTTGACGGAGGTTGAACTCCAGGGAGCTCTTGAGCTTGCGGAGTTTCGACTTGTTGTCGTAGCACCAGTTGAGGCAGGATGCCGTTTCGTGTCTCATCAAGGATTCTTCAACTTCCTTCGACACCAGGAAGAGGTTGATGTTGGTGAGGTCCTCTATGTTGGAGTGCCTGGCTAATTTCAGGGCGGTGTTGTAGTAACCACACCTCAAGAAATGATCCACCAGCATCCTGTCCAGCCTTTTCTTCTTCCACTGGGCTACAGCCGACTCCTGGCTGGAGGCGTGCTCTTTTAAGTGGTCCAGCCTCCGTTTACAGACCGAAGCAGCCTCCAGCTCCTCGCTGACGCTCCCCTCCGACTGGCTGCTGATCAGCTTCCTCTTCAGGATGTTCAGCTTCTCCACCACGCCGCCAAGGAGGACGTTGATCTCGCCAACGTTGGCGGATTTTTTCAGGAGCCCTTTTTCGAGGTCAGAGGCCGCGTTCTGGACGTGAGACACTTCGCGATCGATGGTCTTCTGGGCCGTGCGGAACTTCTTGTTAAGCACCTCGTAAGGGACCTTCAATGTCGGGTGCTCGAGCGCTTTCACTTCGGCCATCATCTGGTTGGACAGGTTGACCACCTCGAAGCAACGCATCCGAAGATTGGGTCACAGGAACTGCCTCTACTCAGCGATAAGGTCAAATAGGAGTCGAAAAAGAACAAATAATAACTGAAATTAATGCCTCGTCTGTTTACGGAACACTTCTTAAAATAATTTATACCATTCTCAAGTAATTAATAATACATTTAAATCGAAAAGTTCGTGATCGATACAACTACATGTCACTCCTTTTCGTCGTATTCCGCCATCTATAAACATTCGAAAGAAAGAAAATAATAAGATTTAATTTCATACCTTAATTGCAGAAACAGGAACTGTGAGAGATTCGATGAAAATATTTGCTTTTTAAGAAATTTTTACGACAAACGTTATTATAATAAAACAAATTACTAAATAAATACAAAATATAAATAAATATTTGTTGCGGAACTTCAATACGTTTCCCAATTCCAAAACAAATTCTACATTTTCATGTGCTTCCCTTGACTTTACATTTTTCCCGTTAGGTGACACTAAATAAATTAAATAAATTTAGTTTGAAAGTAAATATTTACAATATGTTTATTTATTTTATTTTATAAAATGAATGCTACAGAGGGAATTTTATTTATTAAGTTCATTTTTCTGTAATAGTAAAAAACCAAAAACTTTAAGTATAAAATAAAACATA
This sequence comes from Oedothorax gibbosus, assembly GCA_019343175.1. Taxonomy (NCBI): domain Eukaryota; kingdom Metazoa; phylum Arthropoda; class Arachnida; order Araneae; family Linyphiidae; genus Oedothorax; species Oedothorax gibbosus. The sequence goes on along the minus strand of JAFNEN010000740.1, from coordinate 100,908 downwards.
AATTTAGTAGTTTATTTGGCAATGTAATTTGCCGCGAGATTTGTTATGGTTTTGTGTAGAAATCGTCGAAATGTTGGATTCATTTTTAATCCTTTCTTAAAGAAATTAACCTTATTAGATAAAGTCTTACAAATGAACAAACAAAAATACTTCCCTTACTACTAGCTAACTAACTGCTCTAAGAACAACCTAACTATAACCAACGAGGATTTAGAAATAAAGATGTCTCACAATGTAAAAGTTTTGTTTCCATATTATGCCAATATTTTTACAGAGAAAGTTATTCATTAAAAAGTATTTCAAATTTTAAATTAACTGAGTTTGTGGGTTGCATGAGATGTATACGAGTATAATCAAATGTACAAATCTGGTATTTCAATTATAATTATGCTTGATTATAATGTGTTATTTAGTTCAATTTATAAGTTTTTTTTTTTAAAGTTGTTAATCTATTAAGAAGAGGCCGCTACAACTAAATTGGGTAAAGTCCAAATGTGGTAAACATGCCACTTCATATAACTCGATAAGGCATAGCAACCCAAGTTTTACAATGAGTAGAGCGGCCATTATATCATAGCTGTTGTTAATACAATTCAATGGAATCATTGTAAGTCTATTTACAGGGCCAAAGATATGTCGAACTGTTATCTCCTACCAATAAAGACATTTTAAATGCTTGGAAAGTGCTTCCAGGCACCAAGAAAGTAAGAATTGTGTATTTTATAGTTTTAAATTGAGTTACAGTAAACTCCCGTTTATCCGGAATGCTAGGGAAATCGACTCTTCCGGATAATCGAATTTTCCGGTTAATCGGAAGTCGCCAAATAGAGTTACCAAAAATGCCGATTTTTTCGGAAAATACGAGATAATGGCTGCATCTTATATGCAAATAGGCGATGTTGCATTTATATTAATATATAATAGACTACAAATTTTGATTAAAAAATATTAATAAATATAAATATAAAAATATTAATAAATATAATAATAATAAATATTAAAAATAATTAAGAAAAAAATCAATCGTTACTTTCAAATGCTAAAAATCTAAATACATAAATCGTCCAACCCATGGTCTAAAACCAGTAGGATATTTTAAAATGTAAACCAAAAACACTTTTTGCGCCAAATGTTGTCACCAAACGAAATGTTTTCTTGGAAAAAAAATCTGAAAAGTTTTTGGCGAGAAATCGCAATTTTGGCGAAAAATATTCAATTTTATCGCTAAATTCCGTCGCCAAATCGGAATTTGAAATTTTCCGGATATTTGAGCTCTCCGGTTAATCGAGAGCCGGATAAACGGGCTTTTACTGTACTAACACATTTTTCAGGGTGGTAACAGAACCTGGAAATCAGGGAATTCTCAGGGAACTTTTTAATTCTGGAAATATCGGGGAATTTTTCAAATTTCGCTAAATATCAGGGAATTTTTCCCATTTCGGATTATTTAAACAGTTGGTTTAGGTTGTTCTTGCAATCACTATACTAGCGGACACTTCTTGATCATAAGAAAATATTCTGGTTGGTCCGATTGGCCTGAACCAGAGCTACGAAAGTAAACTCAACTCTCTTCCTATCATGCAGAGGCAAAAAACTGTCAATTATTATCAAACGCCAAATATGCTCCAAAGTCCCAACGCTGTGTATGATGTCGCCTATAACGGTTGCGTTGGGTGCTACTCGGGTGTCGACTTGTCACTTGACTGTGGTTCTAAATTACGGCGCCCGTCACCAATAGCCCTCGTGTAGCTCTAGTATGACAATAATTCAAACTAAACTAAAAAGTAATTGTAGAATCAGGGAATTTTTTATGAAAGTATCAGGGAACTTTTTTTTAAGGATTTTGTTACCACCCTGTTTTTAATTTTATTTCTAATGGAGTTGAATGAATTTGGGTAATTTCATGGGGAAGTCAACTACAGTTTCAGTAAATTTAGTTTAAATTTACTATACTAAGCTCGTGAATTTAAGAATGTAAAATTAAAAGGGTTTTTTTACTCATACAAAAAAATAATGTATTTTTTATACTTAGAAGATTCTTGCATTATGCATTTTTCTGTTTCATGTAATTTTAATATTTCTATAATGATTGAATCAATTATTAGGTATAATAATTTTGTATATATCGACTGTTTTATGTTTGAAACTCAATTTTGTAACATATTTTTTATATTAAAATTGCTTTTTTAAATAGTTTATTTCTAGGGACTTTTAGGGCGTTCTTTCACTTGCTTTAAAATTGCTCATTTTTGAAACCTCAGAACTATACAGAAATTTAATCTACTTCAACTTTTAAAGTACCTAATATGAAATATACAGTAATGAAAGTACATTCCAATAGGATTGAAAATTTGAAATGAAGATTTTGTGTGTTCTACATGTTTTGGAGGGTGTTGATTTTAAAAATTGCTTTTCAAACATTGCTCCGCCTGTCTGTCTCAAACCACTCTCCACCACACTAAATGATTGAAAGAGTTACACCCTTCAAATTCAGTACACGAGTTCCTAGAACCTGTCGGACATTATTTAAGGAGAACAAAACGATGCTTCAAAATATAAAATTTTCATTTTAACTTTCAATCACTAAAATGAATATTTACTAAATTTTTTTATATAATAAGCATGTGGTGCTAGTAAAATGAACGGTCTAGTGAAACGAACTATTTCAACCAATATGTCAAATCTTATGTAACTCGTTCTGGTTATATGCAAATGTTGATGTATTTGATTCTCTATATAAGCGTGCACTGCCCATGTTCCGGCAGTCTCGCTTATCTGTAGCACTGTGCCTTAAGCACAGCACAAAATTTTACCTTTTAGTTACCTTAGTTTATTCTACCTTAGTTGTTTAAATAATTTATACATTTGTTCCTGTTTACAACTAGTCTTCTTTCAAATGCATATCACCTTCTACAATACAACCTTCTATTAATGAGTCAAGTAGAGCACTGATCGAAGGCCATCAGGATATTCTACACGCATATGAATATAGGGTTGGAGTTTGCAAATTTAGTAGTATTTTCAATATAACTTTGTTTCCAGCTTCATATGTCATTATTTTAAAACACCGATTTTTAGCTTTTAGGTACACTTTCCAGTACAACTATTGTGTGTATCTGAAAATATTTTTTTTATCGAAATAAAAAAGTCCATTCAACGCAATGAACCTCAAGTTTGACGATAAAACATTCATAATTTTAAGTTATTAACCTAAATAGAAATTTTGTGCATTTCATAAATTAGAAATATCGTCTTATTTTTACTCAATATTTTTTTGAAATAATTTTGGTTCACTGTGTTAAATAGACATGTATACAACGTCAACATCACAGAAAATTTCAACTCTTTAAGTAAAATAGAAAAAGAGGAAAGTGTACCTTAAGGCTGAAAATTGGTGTTTCCGAATAATGACATTTAAAGTTGGCAACAAAGTTATATTGAAATTAACTACCAAATTTGCAAACTGCAGCCCCATATTCAACTGTGCATTGTAGAAGTTTTTTTGTAAAGGCACGATTCAGTAACTAAAGTTTAAATGAAAATTCGATTTTTTGAGTGGTTGTTTTGTTCTGTTACCTTAAGTTTCGAGAGAATCGTGCATGCGCAAAGGGTATGGAAGAACTTTTTTAGTTTTAAAATTATTGCTGAAAAACCAATTGAAATACTAACTTCGAATTTTGTATAGTCTGGCTGCCACAACTTCCCAAATATTTTGATTGTGGAAGATTCCACTTTGAATTAAGGTTTTAAGCCGAAGGAGGCAGGGTTGCCAGCTTAAGGCGTTTGGCGAGAAGAGGGAATTGTTGGTCGAGTTTGATTGTAAATAATGTTTATCACTAGAACTACACATCAGTTATCGTCGACAGAGGATTGTTGTTGATTGCTGGTAGCGGTTAGCGATTACACATGTATTTCTTTGTTATCTTAACTTGTTCATTAATCGATATAAGAGTAAACCTGATGCAAGTTCGATCTACCCTTCAATTGATCTGTTTCTAAACCTTAAAGAAATATGCGCCCATAAAAGCAATGAATCGCCAAATATAGTAACTCTTGCCCAAAACCAAAACCTTGCTTACCCTTTTTCGAAGTGAACTGTTCAACAATCAAAATATTTGGGATGACAAGTTGTGGCAGCCAAACTAGTTTTCAGACAAGTTTTGAGTACCTTTATCAGACGCCAATAAGGTTTTCGGGAAAATCACGCAGTTGCAAATGGTAGCTGCTACAGAATTTTTAAGTTATTGAAATTTTTCTTATATGTTATAAAATCGCCTTTAAATCGTTGAAAGCATCGTTGTGTTACACCCCCTTAGTTTTGAAAATGAATGACACTAAAATTTTTATTTTTTAGGTATTTGATGATAAGCTGAAGTCTTTTGTTTTCTGCTTAAAAGGAGGAAAAGCTCCGGTTCCACTTTTGCAGTGGCCAAAAGATAAAGCAAACGGTTAAATAACTTTTTTTTTAATACAGTTGAATCCTGTTAACTTAACATCACGAGCGTTAAACCCAGATTTTATCAGTCAGTTTTTCAATAAATAAACATAAATGTAACATTTTTTTTTTTATAAATAATGAATTTTATTAATATTCTACTTATTTCATTTAGAAATGATTTTAGGATCACCTCTTCAAAAATAAACATATAAGATTTTATTGAGTCTGGGGAGCCCAGTCGGTTTGGCAATCGCCTAGCATGCAAAAGGTCCCAGGTTCGGGTCCGGGTATCGACAAAATTACTGCCGACCTATAAACGGCCCGTGCAGCCAAAAAATGTCCGACGAATAATACCCTGTGTAGAGGGAGTGCACGTTAAATATCCTTCAAAGTCCTAACGCTGCGTACGATGTTGCCCTTAACGGTTGTGTTGGGTGCCTACTCGGGTGTCAGCTCGTCACTTGACTGTGGTTCTAAAATACGACGCCCGTCGCCAATAGCCCTCGTGTAGATCTAGTGCGATGATAATTCAAACTAAAACTAAAAACATATAAGATTTTATAAACTAAATATGTGATTTTTACAAAAATTAATTTTAAATGTATGCAAATCTTAAATATTTTCTAAGAAAAACTGCCAGTCATAGTAGTAAAGTTGTTACAAAATGTTACTTTTCGGAAAATTAGTTATGATGGAATTGCTCTGTAATTATATAGAAAACTCTTGTTTTTCAGTTGTTTTAAGTCATCCAATAATTGTCTTCCAAATGTTCCTTGCTGCTAGAGACAATATTCTGTTTGATATCAGGTAGCATTTGAAATTTGTGGTTTGTACCTTTTCATTTTCTCCTAATATATTTTTTCTTAAAGAAATGTACACAATACTATTTAAAATAGTGTGCAAATGCAATTTGTTGGTCATTATTATTAGTTAAAGTTATACTTTAATAATAGTTTAAGTTATACTTTAATAATAGTTTAAGTTAGTTATACTTTAATAATAGTTAAAGTTATACTTTAATAATAGTTTAAGTTACATTTTAATAATAGTTTAAGTTATACTTTAATAATAGGATATTAAGTCTTAACTTTATTCATTTTAAGTTAGTTTTACTTGATTTCTGGCATATTCAAATGATTTCATTTGATAAATCTAAGAAATTTACCAAATGCAAAGTTACTATGAAATGCACACTGAATATTTCTTTAAACTAAGTAGTATTATATATAATTCCAATTACCTATCTATAATAATAAAAGAAAGAGTCTGTCTGTATATCTGTGGATCATAAAAGACCTACTTATACTGCTCTCAGAAATTGGAAATTTGTAAGATAGATTCCCTTTAATACCAACGTGTGCACCTGAGGCTTAGTTTTTTCAGATTTGTTCCATTTTTAGAGAATTCTAATTTTCTGAAAAAAATGCACCACTTTCGCTCAAATCCGATCATTTTTTCCCTTTCGTGTTGCCATTCGACAGAAGAAATTAAAATGAACACAAAAATTAATTAAAATGGAAATGGCTTTTATTTTCTTGCCATTACTTTCAGAAACTAAATTAATGATTTGAAAAATAATTGAACGTGCCAATGAGCTAAATGTTTTTTTTAAAACCGGAATGGAGGTTTTGACGTGAAATAACATTTTTATACAATTATGGTCAATTTTGAATTTATCAGGAAAATTGCGATGACAGTAAGTTCATATTGAGAAAGATTTTTGTGATATGAGGATGTGCATTTTATAGTGATGTATTTTTATTTTGGAATTTTAAAGCAATATAAGTAACAGGATTTTATTCTTTATAATGAACGGGAAATAAGGCAAAGCTTATTATCCCATAGCAAATTGAATGACACATACTTGGAACGATTTGATATTCTTTTAGTCCGTGCGAAGAACGGGTATTTATTTGCTAGTATCTATATAAAGGAAGAGGTTCTGTCTGACTCATTTACTCAATGGTGCTCAATTATTGCTTAAAATATGATTGAACTCAACAAAAATTTTATTATAAATTTTTGCTGCCAAAAGTTAGATTGATTATAACAGTTTTCCTTTAAGTTTCTAAATAAAATAATTTTTTAGAAATTTTAATTTTTGTATTTTGTAAATTGTTTTTGATTTATCAAATGAAATCATTTGAATATGCCAGAAATCAAGTAAATCTAACCTAAAATGAATGAAGTTAAGATTTAATATCCTATAAAAATATTATTAGTATAATTCTTTAAAAACTGAAACTTTATATATTTTACTTTCAAGCTAGATATTTACTTTACTTTCTTGATTTACTTGGATTTACTTGGCGAACTTTCCAAATTCGCCCAAAAGTTCGTCTTGTTGGCGACTTTTTTTTTAAAACCACCATTCATAAATGATCCGTATAGGAAATTTCGTATGAAACTAACCAACTCCGATAGGGGTGCACCGAAAACGTCATCGGTTGCGAAGTCAAATCGATCTCAGTTGCAGCAACGGTTGCCAGAGAAAATAGTTTACTCGCCATGATCCTGCAAAAAATCGCGCCATGGGGACCGTACAGTAAATCTGAGTCCTGACTTTCAATTTATGCAAACTTTCTCAAATTAAAAATGCTTTTCCAAAAAATATTTAATTTTTGTATTTTGTAAATTTATTTGATTTATCAAATAAAATCATTTGAGTATGCCAGAAATCAAGTATAACTAATTTAAAATGAATAAAGTTCAGATTTAATATCCTATAAAAATATTATTAGTATAATTCTTTAAAAAATGAAACTTTATATATTTACTTTCTCAAAATTAAAAACTGCTTTTCCAAAAAATATCTGACATTTCTATTATTGTATTAGATCGGCAGTTAAAGCTTAAGTGTACTTTAATTATAATTTCAGAATCAACTGTAATAATATTTTAAAGAAAAGGATATCGTTGTCTTCCAATCAGAAAACGGTTTCTAAGACTTCTCTGTCTGTTATTTTGCCTGTTACCATATTAAACCGAGAGACGGTAAGTATTTCTTTGAAACTTTTGTATGTATTTGACTTTTATCAGAGATTTTAAACTTAAAAAGAAATATTTTGTAATGTACAGTGCCGGATTTAAAGACCCAGGGCCCCTAGGCACTTGACATTGCCCCCCCCCCCCCCCACCATATCAAAGCTATTTTGGAAATTTAGCAAATTAAATGTACTAGTATAGAACATATAATTTTTAATCAATTTTTTTAACATCAGAATAATACAGTATGTTACTATAGTTATTCCATAAAATTTATAAAATCACACGGCGAACTTTCTTCTGCGCAAAAGAACGAATGATGTCATCATAGTCAATTGACTGCATTATTTCTGACTATGTACATTACTGAGAGTGAGTTGAGCCTGTTCTCTCCTATGTTAGATCTTAAGTAATTCTTTACAGGCGATTTTCAAATTTTTAAGGGCCCCCTTCCTGACTGGGCCCCTAGGCCCTGGCCTTGTAGGCCTAGGCCGTAATACGGCACTGGTAATGTAACACTCATCAGATTTAGGGTTAGCATCAATTACTATTCAAAGATTAGAATGGACAATTAAAAACCCTTTCTACCAATATTTCAGTCGATTATTAACTGCATGCTAATATTATCAGACTATGACTTCTGCTATTATTATTATTTGTACTTGTTTAAAATTAAATTTTAATAAATAAAATAATACTATATAAAACTTTTTTAAAAAGTTTTTTTTTACTTTAAGAACAAAAAAAAGTGGGAATCTGTTTAAGCAGAGTCCGTTTAAGAGGAAGCTTAGTGTTCCTTACCTTGATAATTTTTTTTATTATTTTAAACAGTGGTCCTATCTGTTGGTGGACATTGAAGAAATTGTATCTTCAGTTTGGAGTCGAGATTCTTTCAGGAATGTTGGCTCTGTCTGCTTGAGTGGCAACTGCAGCATCAAGAGGATTTTTACTCTGCGGAGAGACATGGTCCAAAATGAAGAAGGTAATAATAGAAATATTGAAATCAACTGAAGAGCTTTAGTGGAAGAACGGGCTATGTGACAAATAGTGAAAACGATAAAAGGAGCTTTTAATTTTGCATTTACATCAGCTAAAAAGGGTACTTACAGTCCCTGGACAAATTATTAGACGCACTGCAAGATTTCATGTAAAATATTAATTACCGGGTGATATTGTACCGTTTTATTATTTGAAATGGATTTGTTTTTTATTTTTATATTATCCAATCAATTACCGATTTATTGGACATCAATAAAACAGCATTCATTTAGAAAAGCATAAGTTTATTAAGTTTTAAAGAAAAGTGAAATGAATGTTAGTAAAAGTCAATATTGAGTTTAGCCACCTTTAGCCGCTATCAAAGCTTTAATTCTGCGCGGCATGCTATCAATGCAAGACTGTACTGTCTCCTGCATTTGAGGATGATGATTCCACACATAAATAATCTTATAATAAATAATTAATATAAATTTATCTTAATCATAATTAATCATAATTATCTTAAAATAAATACAAATATGTAGTCTTCTTTTAAATAAAAATCAATAATTTTGTAGTTTAAATATACCATTATTGCATAAAAACTCTTAAGAAACATAAAATTACTAAAAAAATTACAGCCCGTCTAATAATTTGTCCAGGGACTCTATAAACAATAAAATATGTACTATCTAAGTTTACGAAAAAGGAGAATCTTTAAAGGAGGAAATATTATTTTGGTTAGAAGGAGGCAGAAAGATATTCTATTTTGTTTCATTTTATAATCAAACATAATATTTTTTGTTTATATTTAAGTATTTATTTATGAATGAGGATGTTTTAATACTATTTATTTCTTTTGATTTGGTCTTTTTTGTTGCTTTTTGTTATTAAATTGGTATTTAAGAATCATTTTGTATCATTTGTTTTTGAAGGTGATATATTGCATTATCACATTCAAGGCACTTCAGCAGTATTCAGTATTAAGGCATTCAGTATTTAAGGCACTTCAGTACCATGTGAATTTCAAAAAAATTGATTTTTTAATTTTAGTATTTGTGTAAAATATGTTTCAAGATCTTTCCAACGATGCCCTTTGTTTGTCATTCGGACAACTTTAACCTAGTTAAATTTTAATTCAAATATGGATCAGCAGTATTTTCCTAATGTAAGTTTTCAACTTTAAATCTCATTTTTCTCAGAATGGTGTTTTTTTAGGTTTATGTACCTCTTTCTCAAAAACTATTTCATGTATAGACCTAAAATTTTTACAAGATAACTGTTTCAGGGTGTTTTGCTTACTGAAATGAGCATTTCTGAAAATTTGAAGGAGAAAAAAAATATGGGTAATTTTGTGATGTAAAAATGCTTTTTTTTAAAAATCCTAACACATTACCTTATATAATATTTTTAAAAAAAATACCTACTTTATATATTGATAAAATATTATTTCAGTGTATTGTTCAAAGTGCATATAATGCACATAATTTCTTTTTGTGTTGTTTTGTATGTTAGTTTCAAAGAAAAGGAAACCTGAAAAAGGTCAATTTAGCATTAGCCGTATACAAGGTACTGACCTGCCTTAATGTTGTTGTATGTTGATGTGAAATGTTTTGTTTCTATTTAAGAGTAAGGAATATTTCATATTTATTCTTCAAAATATAAATTGATCGATCAAACGATAAGAAATAGTTATTGAATTTTCAAAAGAAAATAAATAAATGTCAAATTCAGCATGCCCATCTTAAAATCACCACAGTTTCCTGATTTCATAACCAGAATTTCCCGGTTTCAGAGAATCCGCCAAAAATTTTTAAGACTGGTTTTTTTTGTGAATACTTGAACAGGGTGGTAACAGAACCTGGAAATCAGGGAACTTTGTAATTCGTGAAATATCGGGGAATTCTCAGGGAATATTTAAAATTTCGTTAAATATCAGGGAATTTTTTCATTTCGGATTATTTAAACAGTAGGTTTAGGTTGTTGTTGCGATCACTATACTAGCGGACCCTTCTTGATCAGAAGAGAATAATCTGGTTGGTCCGATTGGCCTGAACCAGAGCTACGAAAGTAAACTCAACTCTCTTCCTATCATGCAGAGGCAAAAAACTGTCAATTATTATCAAACGCCAAATATGCTCCAAAGTCCCAACGCTGTGTACGATGTCGCCATTAACGGTTGCGTTGGGTGCTACTCGGGTGTCGGCTCGTCACTTGACTGTGGTTTTAAATTACGACGCCCGTCGCCAATAGCCCTCGTGTAGCTCTAGTATGACGATAATTCAAACTAAACTAAAAAGTAATTGTAGAATCAGGGAATTTTTTATGAAAGTATCAGGGAAATCATGGAAATATCAGAGAACTTTTTTTTAAGGATTTTGTTACCACCCTGTTAAAAATGACTTTGTTGGAGAAATTTTTGATTTTGACGTATTGACGGTCGGTTAAGTTCCGGATATAACAGGGACGGATATTCAAGGTTTTACTTTATTTCAATTCCATTACAAAATTATTACAATTGATTGTAAAACAAATGTATCTTTGAAATTGAAATCTATAATTTTAGTTAAAATAATGTTTGTAATTCTGCCCTGGTTAATATCCCGTCTTGGTTCTGGCAGGGCCGAATTTAGAGATTTGCCGCCTGTAGGCTAGAATTGAATTTATTTGTGCTTTTTTTTTGTCGATGCCTGAATGGTGTTTTTGCTTCCCCTTCTTCCCTTTTAAGATATCCCAGACATAGGTTTCTTGACTATTTTTTTCTGTCTACATATTAGAATCATCTATGTAACTTTACACTCTAAATCGAAAGCGAAATAATAGGCGAATTTTTTGCAATTTACAATTCTTTCAACTTCCAAATGCGGGGGAGAGAGTGCAACTGCCCTCGCAACAGCCATAAGTTTGCTACAAAATATTAGTACTGTATATACTTTTACGGTTTAAGTATTAATGTAAATTATTTGTTTTCAATCATAAAAATATTAGAATCTTTAATTTTTTTTATGCCCAATGTTGCTTTAATTGGTCATAAAATTTGCCACCCCAAATAATTCGCCGCTCTAGGCTACAGCCTACTTAGCCTATTTAGAAATCTGGTTAATATTGAGTTAACCTCAGAAAATCCTTAAATGTTGTTTAAAAAACATTAAACCTTTTTACAGGTCCCAGATCTTCTAATTATTTTTTTAATTACTTAACACATTTATTTAATTATTAAACTTCTTACTACAACATGAATTGTACATTATTTGTATTTATCATTGCATGTATATTTCTACCACGACATTTATTTTGGTTTTTATTTAGGAGTTCAGTTTATAAAGTACGATCAAATTCCCAAACAAATGCTGCTGTCAAAAACTAGTCCGCCCACATATGACTTTGTTATTTGGTAAGTTAATAAGTTCTTTTTTTTTATTTTATCTTTCATAGTTAATAATGCAACCTGTCAGAAAAGTTCTTAATTATTTTATGCTGGATGATGGGCCATGGGAAGAGAACTTATTCTTGATTTTCAAAGTCTCTTTCATTTATGCTGCTTTTAACATGGTTTGGAATTAGCTTGTTTTAGGTGACGTAGTTCTTTCCAGCTTTTATTCTTTGACTTCCTTCAATCGATGCTCTGATTGGTGCTTTGTTTCCATGTGGCAATGATTCACAAATCAAGGCTTGAGAAAGAATTTACAGTCCCTGGACAAATTATTAGATACACTGTGTTTTTTTTAGTAATGATGAAAACATACCAAAGAATGCCATATTATTAAAAAAAAGATGTCAATATATGTATTAAGTATAGCAGATAGTATTTTCTATTCAATAGCTGAAGTTTAGGAACACAAATGTCCTTCTAAAGGTATTTTGTTCATCATTGATTGATACATGAAATCTTGCAGTGCTTCGAATAATTTGTCCAGGGACTGTATTTTCATTCAGCATTTCTGTTGCTTCCCAACAATTTTAAACATAACCAATGACTTAAAGCAATTTGTAACTTTTTTTATTAGCCACTGGGTTACTAACCATCATAGTTATCTCAATGAAATTAATCTAAAAGTACACTAGCAGCAAAGCACAGTACAACATGAAATTTATCCCCCCATTAAATAAATGTTAGATGAATTGATTAATATTAAACAAACTAAGGGGAAGTTTTTAAAAATTGTTTATATAAGAAGAATGGAGGGCTGGGGAGTCCAGTCGGTTAGGCCTTTGCCTGGTATGTGAAAGGTCCCAGGTTCGGCTCCGGGCATCGCCAAAATAACTGCCGACCTATAAACGACCCGTGCCGTCAAAATGTCCGACGAATAATATCCTGTGTAGAGGAAGTGCACGTTAAATATCCTTCAAAGTCCTAATGCTGTGTACGATGTCGCCCTTAACGGCTAGTCAGGTGTCAGCTCGTCACTTGACTGTGGTTGTAATATACGACACCCGTCGCCAATAGCCCTCGTGTAGCTCTATTGCGATGATAATTCAAAACCTAAGCCTAAGAAGAATGGACCTTTGCAATTTTATAAATAGTTTTAACTATTGTTCAATCAATTATCCAATGTAAATCTGTAATATGCAGTGCCATTACATTATTGTTACTTTGCAGTATATTTAAAATAGCCACAAGTTGAAAGGCTAAATTTGTATGGTTGTTGGCAAATAATTTGAACACCTAAACCATTTTTGCACTCCTTGCGAGTTTTTGTTGACTAATTTTAACTTTAGGGCTAATTCCATGCAGGATTACCCCTTCTGTAATGTAAGTCACGTGTCTTTGAAAGTGATTATCACCACCACTTTTAACATTAAATAAAAAAATAGCAAAATAGTTTAACTATGCTTACTGCAACGAAAGAATGTAACTTGTTTTATTTAATTTGATTTTTTTTAATTTAAAAAGCTTTTTTAACTACTGACATACGCTACAAAAATGTTCAGTTAGATGGAATTTTCCTTTATTTAAGATAGGTTAATTTTATTTTACTCAAATTTTTTATAATACAGTCCCTGGACAAATTATTAGACACACTGTATTTTTTTTAGTAATTTTATGTTTCTTAAGAGTTTTTATGCAATAATGGTATATTTAAACTACAATATTATTGATTTTTATTTAAAAAAATTGTTGTAAACTACATATTTGTATTTATTTTAAGATAATTATGATTAATTTATATTAATTATTTATTATAAGATTATTTACGTGTGGAATCATCATCCTCAAATTCAGGAGACAGTACAGTCTTGCATTGATAGCATGCCGCGCAGAAGGAAAGCTTTGATAGCGGATAAAGGCGGCTCAACTCAATATTGACTTTTACTAACACTAATTTCACTTTTCTTTAAAACTGAATAAACTTATGCTTTTCTAAATGAATGCTGTTTTATTTATGTCAAATAAATCGGTAATTGATTGGATAATATAAAAATAAAAAACAAATCCATTTAAAATAATAAAACGGTGCAATATCACCCGGTAATTAATATTTTACATGAAATCTTGCAGTGCGTCTAATAATTTGTCCAGGGACTGTATATAATTGCACCATTAAATTTGAAAATCGAATTTTTTCAACAGCTTAAATAATTCTGAAGCAGAAGAAAATAAGTCCTCGACAAATTCCTTAGCAAACCAATCAGAAGTTAGACAATCTACAAGTTCTTCACTAACTTCTATAAATGGTAAATATATATTTTGTTCTGTTGTTTAACTTAATTTAAGTATTTCTAAGCTACTGAAGAGACATTGCATTATACATCTTTCTATACATTATAATTAAAGCAGTTTATACATAGAAAATCAAATATTAGATTTTTTTAATTTGGTTTTATATTTGAATTTTTGCCATGATTAGTACAGCTTTTATGCTTTAATTTTTCTCTATGTATTTTTTCCAGCAATTTTTAAAATTCATCTTGTGCAATAAATGAATTTGTTAACCTTAAAAAATACTTCTTTTAAAAGTATATGCATTTCTAAATTTTTAACTCTAATTAATGCGGTCTTACTCAGCATGCACAGAGATCAAAACTCGATTACTTTGGTTCAATATTTTGTTATTTTTTAACCTACTTTTCCTTTTTTTTTTAAATGAGAAACAAGTTTTAAACATGGAAAGTTGGTATTGACAGTATGGAGATTTCTGTCTGTCCGTACCCCATTTCCAAATTTTATTCTAACTATCCAAGTTCAAAAATTCTTTTATTTGAAAGTATGAACGACTGTCATATCTTTGCGTTTTTTCTCGAATAAAACTTATTTTATGCTGACATTCTTTCTGTATATTTGATTTTTTCCTCTAAGATTAATCTTTCGTTTAAATTATATTTTTTGCTATGAAAGTATGACATCAGAACTTCATATTTATTATGATCTAAGATGACTTTTAGCTCATTTGACGTTTTTATAATTAGATTCAGTGGATAATATATTTTTCTAGCCAAGATCCATTAACGAGTCCACGATGACTTCTTTCTGATAGACAGTGCTGATAATTGATTTCATTAAAAAGATGCCTTTTGGGAATTGGGTTCCCTGGCCAAAAATTAAATCTTGGCGATTACTTGGACATCCACAGACTAGATTCTTGTAATCTGACACAAAAAAATGGAAAACATACACTAAGTATCTGAGTGGATGCATTCCTGAAAAATTGATTCGAAGCTTATATTTATTTATTAGTAATGATGAAAACATACCAAAGAATGCTATATCATTAAAAAAGATGTCGAAATATATGTATTAAGTATAGCAGATAGTATTTTCTATTCAATAGCTTAAGTTTAGGAACACAAATGTCCTTCTAAAGGTATTTTGTTCCTCATTGATTGATACATGAAATCTTGCAGTGCGTCTAATAATTTGTCCAGGGACTGTAGTCCACACATTTGTAGGTTTGCAACAGAATCTGTCATTTCACGGCCGCTCCACAACATTTATACTTATAATGGGAAAAAAGGGCCACATTCTAAATTTAATTCTTTGTTTTACAAGTTTTCTTTTGAAAATTGAAGAGTTATTCTCGATCGTTCGCGAGGGAAACAGAAATGAAAATAAATTCTTTCTCGACCCTCGATGGTGAATCCATGCCAGAGTACCAATGGGATCAAAGGAAGCCAGAATAAACTATGTCATCTGAAACAAGTTGATTCATTTCAAATGCAAAGTTTCTTTTTACTTAGTCCACACAGGGGAGCCCAGTCAGTTAGGCATTCGCCTAGCATTCGAAAGGTCCCAGGTTCGCGTCGGGGCATTGCCAAAATAACTGCCGACCTATAAACGGCCCGTGCAGCCAAAAATGTCCGACGCATAATACCCCGTGTAGAGGTAGTGCACATTAAATATGCTTCATGTCGAGTCTGCAGAGGCTTGACTGCCAAAATTGCAGCCCATTGGAGGAAAAAAAAGGTATCTTTAATACTTTTTTACAACTGACTGTCTATCCTTACTAAGGAACTTCAGTCAGCATTAAAGTGACAGGAAAGGATAGTTATTCTAGTTCTTAATGAAATTCTTTTTCCCCACAGGACATTATAATTTTATGAAAAGTGCCTCTAGGAACCCATCCATTTCAAAATCTAATAAAAATACAGGAGGTTTACCGCTACATACATCAAATGTAAGTTACTTTATGTCTTTATATACCATATTCTTGCATGGGACTTAAACCTTTTTATCCCTAAGGTTTAGATTTATGTTCGTTAAAATATATTTTTATTATATTTTATTTAACAAAATTATTTAAGAAATTACATAATAAAATTTGAGTAATCCAATGGGCCTCCCTGTGTCAATCTAATAGGAAAAAATTATTTTCTAAGCCAAAATATTCTGGCTCCAAACGTAGCTGACTTCTATAATAATAATTTTTAAAATTGGTTTATAATTTTTTTATTTTCAATACATAATTTTTCAACTAAATATTCAAACCAATTTTTTTAAAAAGTGGAATTATGGAAACATTGACACCAGCTACATTTATTCAAATATTTTTTTCTATTGGGGATTAACACAGAGAGAAGACTTTGCTTTGGAGACCCAATATCCTGTCCCATTCCCCCTTATGGGACTCATTTTCAACCACTTAGCCATCCTCTGGTCCTAGTTTTATTTAGTTTGTTTGAATTATCGTCGCACTACAGCTACACGAGGGCTATTGGCGATGGGCATCGTATTTTAGAACCACAGTCAAATGACAAGCCGACACCTGAGCTCTTAATGGTTGTGTTGGGTGCCCTACGACATCGTACCCAGCGTATTTTAGCTTTAGCGTGCACTCCCTCTACACGGCGTATTATTCGTCGGACATTTTTGGCTGCATGGGCCGTTTATAGGTCGGCAGTTATTTTGGCGATGCCCGGACCCGAACTTGGGACCTTTCGCATGCTAGGCGAGCGCCTAACCGACTGGGCTCCCCAGCCCCCGAGTTACTTTTTAAAAGTTACTTTCCAATCTCTGGGGCCAGGTTTCTGTAAAAAATACTTATATTTTAGAAATCTGTTTTAAGTCAATATGTGCCTTTTTCTTATTTAGAAAAGTGAATATAGTTTCCGTGATGAAGATAACAGGAGCAAGTGTAGTACTGTGGAAGACAATAGTGTTAGCGCTGACCATGTATTGCCTCTATTATCAAGACTCACTTTCGCTCGAGCTTTAGGTGAATACACTGACGAACTTTGAGAGGAAAAATCTTTGTACAGGTCTGACTGAATTTCTGTGATTTTGAAGTGTGATAATTCATGTTATGTACAGGGTTGAGCAAATAAGTGGCCCCAACGTGGAGATAAGAATATGACAGAAATGTTGCCAAGTCAAAAACCAATACAAAAACAGGTTTGCTAACTGAAGCAATTGATCGCTTCAGTATTAAGCCCAAACAAACGCTTGGCGACTTATTTGCCCGCAACTACGCTATGGTTTGAGAAGCTAGTTGAAATGAAATGTAAACAAGGTTTGTAGAGCTGATAAAAAAAAAGTTCCCTCTAGTGATTATTTCAGTCATTATTTATCCTAGAGAATCGGACTTTTTTGTTTTTGTTAATACAAAACATTCTAAATTGATTGCAAGACCCAAAATCTGGTGTTCATAGCCGTTTCGGAATGTTTTTGGACTTGTTGACAGCAGATCCTGTCTGACGCTATTTCGTAACTATTCGTTGCATAGCACTCTTTTTAGGCCCTTTTACACCTTTAAATTCTTTAACAAACAACTTTTCACATTTTTTCCACGAATTCGTTTTAATAAAATTTTCTACAATGAACACTCTCTGCTGTACTGTGAGTTTCATCTTCACCTGTGAATTGATTAACTTACACTCACAGAGTCGAAACTCACACTGACGCACTACGATCTGAACTGGCCAATAGTCCATGAGTAGCTCTAATGTGATGCTAATCCAATCCAACCAATGCAAAAACAGGTTTGTCAAGTGAAACCATTGCACGTTTGAATAATCTTTCATTTCCACTTGAAAGCTTTCAGGCGGCTTCAAGAGTTTTTCTCGCCAAGCATTTCAACGTATTCCTATCTCTAGACCGGGGCCACTTTTATTTGCCCCACCCTGTATATGTAATCACATTTATGTGTTCGGAATTATCCTACGCTATTTTGATGTTATTTAAATTTATTGGACTTTAGTGTTTTAACTTGGATTCAACTTTTTACATACGTTTTTAAGATTTAACTGTTTTCTACCTAATTGCCAACAAAAGTGAGATTTAACTGTCCTTTACAACAAGATATAATAAAGTTCTAATTTTATGTAATTATTTTTATAAAAATATTATCCTTTTATGGGATAATATATATTAATGTTTGTAAATAAAAACCTATGTAAAAGTTTTTAGAATAAATTTGACAGACATACCTATGTTAATTTTTTCATGTATGATTTCATATTAATATAATGCCAACTTACTCTCTCCTACTCCTCGGCGCAACAGCCCATACTGGGCCAAGGCCTGCCGTGCCCATTTCAGCTTTCGTGACCTAGGGCTCGGGGTGCTAGGCATATGTCCCGGTAAGGTGGTCAGCCTCACACGGAACCCCCAGTGTTTAGTTCCCAAGCATGCTTGGTACCCATTTTATCGACCCACTCAAGGGATGAAAGGATGGGTCAACCTCGCCCAATCCGATCCCCGGACCTGTGGCGTGGCAATGCAAAGCACTACCACTAAGCCACTGGGCCTACTTAGTTTAGTTAATGCCAACTTAGTTTAGTTAACAACCTACCAGAAGGGAAATGTTATTTGATTTGCAGTTATTTTTAAGTATATATCAATTAATGTTACTTTGGCCTGTACAATAACAAGTTTTTTTAATATTTCTTAAAAAAGGGCTTCTATGATGAGTTTCAATTGAACAAAAAAAATGTGCTCTAAAATTATTTTTTGCAAGTCTTCAATGCTATTCCATCTTTCAATTTCTAGCCAGGGATTGGAAGGTTACTTTAAAAAAATTTAACTATTACAGTTTAATTTAAAAAGTAACTAGTTACAGTTAAATATGAAAATTAACTAATTAGTTACTTTTAGAAATTTGAAAATGCAATTTAACCATATTACCGTTTTTCAAAGAGGGCCAAGATTGCCAAAATTAGTGACAATCGGAAAAATCTAATAATGAAAGTTAACTACTTAAGTTTAAGATGAACGCTGCTCTGCTGAAAATATCCGTGCAGAGCGGTGCGAAAAGTAATAGAAAAGTATTACCGAAATTTCCCGTTACTTCGTTTACGCTAAAAGTAACTAAGTTGGTTACTTTCCGAAAAATATAACAGCATTACCAAAAAAAAAGTAACTTCAAGCAAGAGGTTACCTCAATCCCTGTTTTTAGCTAATGAGGCAAGAGTAATGCAAAGGTCTAAAGCATACAAATAATGGTTGATTGGAATTCATCTTTGTTCCTTGGTTTAGATTGGTCAACAGGCTCTTTAGACTGCTCTATTGCCATGTTATAGACCGAACATTTAAAGTTGAATAACACTCCCTTTTAG
The DNA here is from genome assembly GCA_019343175.1 of Oedothorax gibbosus. NCBI lineage: Eukaryota > Metazoa > Arthropoda > Arachnida > Araneae > Linyphiidae > Oedothorax > Oedothorax gibbosus. Next base: position 81,518 of record JAFNEN010000740.1, on the reverse strand, counting down.
AACAGCTACAATATAATGGCCAGACTCGATTTGACAATTTGCGTTGCCAAGAAACGAAAATGCAAAAATGTGGAAAACATTCCATTTCATATAACTCATAGCAACCCTATATTAAATTTTCAAGCTCGACACAAATCGACAATGAATAGACCTTTCAATATAACATATACAGTCCGTGGACAAATTATTAGACGCACTGCAAGATTTCATGTATCGATCAATGATGAACAAAATACCTTTAGAAGGACATTTGTGTTCCTAAACTTAAGCTTGAATAGAAAATACTTAATACATATATCAACATCTTTTTTAATGATATGGCATTCTTTGGTATGTTTTCATCATTACTAAAAAAAATACAGTGCGTCTAATAATTTGTCCAGGGACTGTAGCTTTGTTCCTTTTTTAAACAGTTATTTTAAGAATACACATAGTCCTATTGCAGAAAAGAAAGGTCTGACAACAAAGTTGAAGTGAACTAAATTTTTAATATCACAATACATCCATTTCCGGATTTCATGTCTACAAGAATTTCAATTTTATGTTGTTTTTTTTACACAAGATATGACATATGATAAAAACTAACCTCACATGATTGTGCAGCTATCACAAATTTACTTCTGACACAATGCAAGTACAAATTTAGTTGACTAGTATGACAAGAGAAATTACAACAAAAAAATCAAAGCATAATTTTTAGGGATGCACCGAATATTTGGTATTCGGCCACTTTAGCCGAATAGCTTAACTATTCGGCCGAATTGTGACATTTAAAAATTTCCAAATTTCTTCAAGTTATCTTATAAAACGTCAAAAAATTCCCAAACAGGACTTGTTTTCTTTTATAATACTCAAATTCTTAAGTTTTAGTTATTTATAATGTTTTTCAAGTTATATTAAAGAAACATGTCGCTTTAAATTAACAGTTATAATGAGTTGGCTTTAAAAAAAAACAATAATTACTATATATATCACAATTGTAATTTCTTCACTAAAAGATTTTTAAAAAAATTTAATTGTATAATAATATTGTAAGCCATGGTTTTATTATTTTTTTTCTGATTTTCATTTTACACCGGATCCGCCTACTTCTGTTTTTGTTTTCATACTTCCATTTTCGTGTTGTGATTTTACCAATTTACTTTCTAAAAGGCTTGTTTTAATAACAAACGAGTACTACTTTATTCTGTGTTGCTTCAATTAAAAATTCAATAGCTATATTGTATTAAAATTATTGTGTGATTGTATACTTATATGCTTGTTTAATTGAAATTGATGAATAATAAATACAACTTACTTAGATCCGACAAAAAAATAAAATTGGTTTAGGTAGGCCGAATATTCGGTATTCGGCCAAAGTTGGTATTCAGTGCATCCCTAATAATTTTCTTTTAATCTGTAACACTTGTTTTCTTGCAATAATAACATAATATACAATGTATTCATGCACGCAGATTAAATTACATTACGATTTTATTAATATCAGATTGAATCAAACTTCCAATAACAGATTTTAAAAACATTGATTTTGCATTAAAATAACATTATAATACTGATTTCCTAGCAGTGCACGGTTGCAACAGACTTTACATCTTTTAGTTTTTTTTTTTATATAATTTATTTAAGTCCTAAAAATTGCATAACTTTGGAATGTTCATTAAATTTAAAGACTTTGGTTGATATTAAAATGCACAACCATATCCATAAAAAAAAATCAATACATCTTAAAAATTAGAATCAGCTAGTCCTTAATATAGACAGGGTTCGTACTTTATCTATGATAGTGAAATTCAGGAGTTTCTAAGGAGTTTTTCAGGAGTGCAGCGATGTAAATTGAGGAGGTATAGCGAAATAAATTTGAATATGCGTGTTTATTATTGTATTGGTACAATGACTTAGACCAAGAATGAAGGAAACAAGGTGTAAATGTTGTGGAAAATTTGAGGTTTCGGTGTAAAAGCCAACCCCCTTTTTGGGGGGAAAAAATCGACTTTTTTGGCGATTTTTTAAATTATTGTGACCTTTGTTTTAATTTCATGACTTTTTTGAACGGTAGACATCCTGATAAAGTACGAGAGAAAACCGACTGAGAAAGGAGAAAAATGGTTCATGTCGTCAATTTTTTCAGGAAGGGGAGAAAATATCAGGAGATGATACACAAATTTCAGGAGTTATAAGGGCCCTTAAAAAATAAAAATGAAATTCAGGAGTTTTTCAGGAATTTCAGGAGGCGTACGAACCCTGTATAGATAACATTGAAATAAATTCCACAGCACCAAAGAAAAGCAAATTCATACAAATATATTTAAAAAATAAGTACATTAGCAGATTTTCACATCTACACAAAAAAATGTAAATAAAATACTGATGAATTTTAGCATATCAAATGAAATGCTGACACGAATCAATATTCCAGTTCATGTCAGTTTTGCAAGCATTGTTTTTTTTTGTTCAAATTCTAATTTGATTTTTTTTGTTAAAGGGCAGGGTTTTTATATACAAAGATTTATTTTTTAATTACACTTTAAACAGCACTGCAGTATAATCCTGCAAAATGTGGCTAGAACTTGGTCTTGCATAACTGGGAAAAGATTTATGATACATAAGCGTCATTGCAAACAGACTGTCGGACAAACTGTTACAATTAGTAGCATCCAGGCTTGAAACATAGTTTGCCATTTAACGTCTGCTGATAAAGCTGAATGTGAACAATTCAAGACAAATTTGATTTCATTGAAGTATATTTTTACAATGAATACCTGCCGTAGTTATGAAAGGATAAGTTTTTTTGGAAGGGCGGACAAAGGTAATAGGTTAAATTTCAATCCAATTTTAAGTTCATAACATAGGTTTTTGGAGTTTATCTCACCAGACATAGCTATAAAATAAATATAAATGCAACTAAGCAACTTGTATTACATAACAAAAAGGACAAGTTTAAAGTTATATTTCTTAAATACAATGTATAATGACAACCAAGCTCAGGAATTGCCATGCAAACTTAATAACATGATTAAAAATGTATATAGAGAGCTACAGCCAATTGTATTTCTACCTTTAAGCCATAATGAAACACACTTATAGCTAAATTCTACAAGTATACATCACCATTAAGTTAACATTAAGTGTGTAATTGTTGTTTCGTTAAACATTTAGATTTTAAGTGTGAAACTTAACTCAGGAATTAAATAAAAATTCATAAACTCTGGGAATATTGCAATGCAAGAAAATTTTTAGCTGTAAAAAATGAATTCTTTTAATGTTTAAACAATATACTAGGTTACAAGTGATTATATTTATATAATTCTGGTGATGTATTTAAAATTGAATGCCAAAAAAATAATTAGATAAAAAAAATATGAACTTTAAATGGATTTAAGAAATTTTCATTTAGTTTTTTAAAAAAGTGTGTCAAGTTTAACTTTATAAATAAAATATTTTAGACACTTTACTTGTAAAATAATGGAAGATCTTTAAAATCTCAAAAATACGAGGATAAAATTTTAAATTTTAGTAAACTTATCTATTTATAACAACTCGAAGCATTGCCAAAGTTCCCAGAGTTTAGAGAACATAAAAAAAACTTTTGCTTTTTTTTAAACAAGAAATACTAAAACAATTTCACTCAAGTTATATATCGTGACTAGATTACAACTTTTGCAACCTAAACATTTCAACTTCAGCAAAGAGCCTAAGTCAAATAATTGCATTGCAGGCAATAGCTACACGGCAAAGAGGAAAGTTTACTAAAGCCAATAACAGATACACTTTGAAATGCTAATAAAGACAAAGAGCCTAAGTACAATAAAAGTGTGCAGATTTAAAAGATTTTGTAGAAATAACAAAAATCATTGAGTTTAACGTTAGGAAGAAAAAGGTATTGGTATGCATGAAGAGCCTAATTTTTTTTTACCAGGTTTTAGGATAACAGGTCAGCAGGAAATTATAAGTATAATTTTATGGTGCCAAAGTCAATTTTAGTTTAAATCTGTTTATAAAACAATAAATTTTATTTATTTTTGCTTTAGAATGAATTCAGGCTTTTTTTAGTCACATTGAAAGATATTTTTTTTTTGACAAGTTAACCAGCTTTAATTATGAAACGACAAACAATATTTGTGCAGTCATTTTAATTAAATTTAATTAATTAATCTTCAAGATTTTAGATTAATACACTTAAGAGTCAGTCCCATAGAGCTAATGCATTAGTTTTGGAATCACAACTTCCGCAGAAGTATTGCTTTCCCCTATTAGCCCTTTTTCCCCAGGTATGGGAATCAACATAACATCGAAATGAAACACATTTGAAACGAAAACGTTATCTAGTCATTTAATTATATATTTTTAAGTTTTAAAATGCAAAAAATATACAGCAGATGGCGGCACTATTTTGAAACTATCAATTAATAATTGAATAACCGGATGTTGTTTTCTTTTCAATTTTGTTTTAAATGGGTGATATGATGATTCCCATATCTGGTGAAAATGGGATAACATGGCAAAACAATTCTTTTGCAAAAGTTGTGATTCCAAAACTAATGCATTAACTCTATGGGGCTGACAGTCCCTCTTAAGGCACAGAATAATTAAGCATCTACGTAAGAGGCGCACAAGTCCGCTTTGATGTTTCGCTAAAAATCAACGAGTAGATATTGGAAAAACCAGAACGGGCAGTATTTTTTTAAAACAAGTGAATTTGTACTAAAATCTCTATTCTTTATATATAAGGAAACTTGCTTCAAACAGGTATAGAATTAAAAAGGTAAAATCATGCATAAAATCATTATCACTTTCTACTTCCATTTAATAAGTACAGATACAGAACGGTGAACTGGCAATAAAATAACACTTTAAGTGTTAAGTAATTATTCTACAACATTCATTTATTACTATTTATCACTAACACTCAATCATCAATCAACCTTTTTTTTATAGAAAAAGAGCTTCCCATCAAATAAAGCTCAAGCATTCAATTTTGGAATGCTTGAAAAACTTCCAACCGATACTTGTTAAAGATACCCTGCAACATCACCAATTTTGTGAAAACTATCACCACAGGACCCAATTTCAATACATTTTAGATAAATAAGCTTAAAACTTGGACTAGTAAATGAAAAAAAGCATAGTTGAATGTGCAAGATTAAGAACGAAAAAATTCCAAGCAAAAAAGCACTGGAATCTTTTTGTTTATAATTCCGTAATTAAGTTGAAAAAGATCCAATGTCCAATAGAGTTAACAGGAGAATTACCATAGAGACTTCTGTCTAATAACAAGATTAATGCAATCGAATGTCTCAGGAAACTTTCCTATTCTTCTTTATAGGTCCATAAAAAAATTTATTGAAATATTTTGACCCTTTAAAAATAAAGGTATAAAAATCAATTCTAAACTAATATTACATACTTTACGGATTTTACACTGACAATACTTATAATAATAAAAACGTTTTTGTTAAAGTAATCTAGTAGTTAACCGCTTACGTGAAAACTTTACAATTTCCGATAAAAATTTCACACTATCTGTATTTATAATTTATAATGTATTAAAGAAAAGATAAAAATAGGACCATTGAGAAAATATTATTTTTAAAAAAATGAGCAGTTTTAAAGTATGCATTTCGAAAATTGAGTTTCGATTGTATAAAATCCTATTCTTTCAGACATTGGCCCTTCTTACCCAAGTTCAGAATTAATCTCCTGTTCAAATTTAACCCCACAAAAAACATACAAATGCACCTTGCTAATTTTTTCAGTGATATGACAATGCAAGAAATTGCGAGTGGTACACAGGACTTTTTAGAGGCGTCACCGAAGGAATTAAAGCTTCGCGTTTTGGGGAGGACTCGGGACCAACACACTTGTATTTTTCAGCCATTAACAATAATTCACATTATTATTGTCATTAAAATGTTTCTTTCTGTACAAATAAAATATTTTTTTTTAAATACAAAATAAATAAACAAAAAAAATACTGAGCGGCATTCGGGGGGCCAATAATTTAGTCCGAGACATTTGAATAATGATTTATAAATACGTATGTAAATATTACAGATGGCAAGAGATTCATTCATAAATGGACGCATTTTATTGCATTTTGTTTGGATGTGGAAATACAGTCTGATTGCACCTTACTAAACCGAGATTCGCCGAACTGAAACCGTTGCTAAATAATTCTAACAGCACTGCTGTGTCGATCACTTAAATTGCATGATTATACAAGAGTTGAAAGATATTTGGTGTGGAATTAGTTGGACTGTATTTTCTAAAAATAAAAATTATTAAGACCTGTAACATATTTTATAATGTATTAAATTAGTACAAATATACAGATAAGGAAGACAACAAAAATAATTAAGTATGCATAATACACACTTATTCTTGAATACAAATGACTTACGTTAAAAACCCTATTCTGAAATTATAATTGCATATAATACAAGATAGGGTTTTCACTTTGAAGAAATCGGGTGAAATACTAAAGTTCATTTTAAAGTAGAAATGCACCGTTGAAACAGCTTAAGGCTTAAATATTATCATCTTAAGTCTACAAATTAACCCTTTTCAAGATCCAATAAGAGATAAATGAATAATTAAATTTAAAAAAGGGTAAATTTCAAAGGAGAATTTAAACCTTTTTAAAATCAAATCAGAGCATTATCTATGAAGAGGAATTTTTTTAAGAGGAATTTTTTTACCGTAACGTTAAAAAAAATTAAGTACAAAAGGAGAATTTTCCAACACCATCCTTTCCTTCAATATTTTAGCTAGGTAGTAGGATCTTTAATGGAAATCTTTCAAATCCTTTTTTCATTTAGCGAATGATATTAATCAACAATTTACGGCTTAAATATAAATGTCAAAAATCCACAATTTAACCCTTTTCAATGTCCCATAAAACTTTCTATTATTAATGTAAAAAAAAGGTTAAAGGTAAAAAGGGATAAAAGTTTAAAAAGATAATTTCCCCACACAATCCTTTCCTTCACTATTTTAGCTAAAGAAACATGCATGACCATCTTCCAATAAAAATTACCCCTATTTTCATTTAAGCGATTTATATTCAGCAACAATTTCAGTCCATCCGTTCAAGCAATAAAGCACAATCATTCCGTGAAATCCTGAATGTTGTTTTTGGGTTATGTTTACTCGTGGTCTGGTACGGGGTTCCCAGTGTAGAAGAGGAACAGGAATGCGAGCGCCAAGAGAGATGTTCCGAGAAGATCGCCAAGTGCGGTCAGATACGGGATTGCGGAGTTGTCCGGATCTATCTTGCGCCTCCACATCCACTGGATCATGCAGTAGGCGATGAAGAGCAACATGAATACCTGGAAGCAAAGGAATATTATTTGAAGATATGGTTGCATTTAAATCATAAAAAAATTATGTTTGCCGGGGGGCACATCACTTTCATGAAATATGAGGTGGAAAAGCGATGTTTAGATCCCCTTCTACCGAGCTTTAAGTTATTAAAGTTTAAGACTAATTTCTGTCGACTCGTCACCTGAATGTGGTTCTAAATTACGATGCCCGTCGCCAATAGCCCTCGTGTAGCTCTAGTGCAACGATAATTCAAACTAAACTAAACCTGGGAATCAAACCCAGACACCAAGCTCTTAATGTTTATTTGAAATTAATTTTATTGAGTCAACCATAGCAAGCTCTCTCTTTACCGAACTCTTTTTAATCGGACATCGATTTTAACCGACTGATTTTTTCCCCTTTAAAATGTACATAGTAGCTACCAAATTGTTTTGTCATTGATCACCCAACGATGTGATGCTAACTTTGAGCTAGAAGAAACGCGGAGTGAGGTTAGTGATTCACTGAACAGGGCAGCAAACGAGCCGGTCAAGTCGGGAAAGAAACATAAAACAAAACATCAAATTAAAAGGATTCCTTCCCCCTGGTCTTGGTATCCCTAGACCTGGTCCATAAATCAAATGAATACAAGTTAAACTGGTTCCCATATCTTGTCCCTTTCTCCCATCAGCTGCCCTAATGGGACACCAATGACATTTATCACATAGAAAAGCTGTTTGTAAGAATATTCAATACAGCTGGAGGAATGGGGCTTAGCAAATATTTTTGTCCCCATTGTATCAACACAGAGGCAGAGTCAGGCTCATTCCCTTTAATGACTGGGCTCCCCAGGTTCATACTGCAATAATAAATAGATAATTACCTGAATGAGGGCTGCCAGCAGGTACACCACCAGGAACAGCATTGAGAGTTGCGTGTTCCCCGTGTTCAACAGGCTGATCATGTAGGCGAAGATCAGGTGACCAGGTAGGGCCATCAGTAGAAGGACCCGGGCAGAGCGAGCGTGGGCACCTAGTTTTATAAAAGTCAGGTTTGTCATTACAACACATCAAAATTATTCATAAGAATCTTGTCAAACTCGATTACAACAACAACTCGTTTATAACGAGATAATTGCTCGGCTCCTTGAATTGCCTATACACCTAAAAGTTACAACATCTCGATTACAACAACAATTAACTGCTCAGATATAATGCTAAAAATATACAATATCCAAAATGCTTTCTAAAAGGAAAAAAAATCCATTTTATTATTTAAATTTTATTTGCCAAATGATCCAAAAAGTCGTCATTTTTTAAATATATTTCGCGCTAAAAAAAATTATTGACCAGATAAGGAAAAATGAAAGTACAACTAATAGCTCATACGGTTAAAATTTATTTAATAGATTTCACTTTAGAAGTATAATTATATGAGTATGTAACACATATTTTACATGATTTGCTACCTTGTTTATAACGTCATAAACATCAAGGTCCCTTGAATGACACTATAACCAGGTTATACTATACATTGAAAATATTGTACGGACTGTTTCATTAAGAATTTAGTTGGGCCAGAATGGCAACTCGCTGGATTACAAAAGCCAGGCGTCAAATTTATCGTTACAAGCATCAAAGCTAATCCCAAGAATAATTGAAAATCTTAGAACATGCTAAGTGACATTTTTGAAAAAAAAAAAAAGATTTCTGTGCCAATGAACATGTTATGCCTTCTCTTAAAGATAAAGATTCCCAATTTTCATCAACTCTGGTTCAAACACAACCAAAAGTAAAAACTTTTATGCCCGTTTTTTTAGACAAATCAAAACTCTAAACAATAACAATACTATCAGTCGAACATTTATCAATGCAGTTGTACTTCAATATAAAATTTCTTAAAATTGCATTATTATAATTTTTCTTATTGTACTGCTATCAATGCACCGACATAAACAAGCTTACCTTAAGCCTTAGAAAAAGCCAAACAAAAACAAGAGCATACAACCATTTTTATATCTAGATTACACAGAGAAAACGACAAGCAATATAACCAAAATCCATAGCAGCTTTTTCAACACACACAAAATTAGCTCAGAATAAAATTAGTAAAAAGATAGAATAAAGAACAGAATAAAATGGAAGATAATTATATTAGTGAAATTTAGAAGAAATATGCCAATATATATTAGAAGTTCCAAAGCAGCATTTTAAAAAACAAACGGCATTATTTATTAGTAATCCTGCAAATAAAATCAACTCTTTCTTAACAATACAATAAATGCAATTTTAAAAATAAAAGACATTCATAGCAAAGCTTTTGGACACCAAATACTGTCAAATGTAAATGAAAATACTAGCACAATTAAATAACAAAAAAAAAATTGCAGTGGTTATGATATTGTATAAAAAGATGACAATTTTTTTCATTTAAAAATAAAGTTTGAAATATTTGAGAACATAAAGTACACTAAAGTGTTTTATACAAATGTGAAGCAATAAAAAGGAATTTTGTTTAGAAGTCTAGAATTATTTTTTAAAAAATGTAATCTTCTGCTGAAGTTAGATAATCTTAGGAATGGACAGGGAATCTTAAAAATGGCTACTTAAAAGTTGCTTAAAATGAAACAAAATACATTTGTGTGCTTTAAATGACATAGCAAAAAAGTTTGGGGTTGTAAATGCACTCAAATAAAAAAACATTCGAAATATTTTCTGTCCTCTATAAACTATAGTACTTAATACTTGAAAATAATAGTGAATTTTAAATTAAAATTTTTTAAGCAGATGAAGGGTATTTAAACCTGAGAATATTTTTATAAACATATTAAATTAAAATTATCATAACTTAAAATATTAAGTACACGAGCATTGTTGAAAATATCTGGATTTACAATATACTGCCAATAAGACATCACTAGATGCAAAAAACCATTTTTACAATTTCAAGAAATCAAGTTTTTCAAATTTTAACACAAAGCTCATAATTTAACTACAACACTAACAACATGCAATAAAAATTATCTCAATGTTTTACTAACTTAGTACTCACTTCTTACTCCCATACGTGACACTGAAAAATTCAGAAACGTACTAATTTGAACATTTTACCTCGTGCAAGGATAATTTAACCTGGACACCATTGCGGACAATGGTATTTGATGAACTTAAGTTCATCGTAAAATTTACATAATCAGTCCAAATACATAACTATTCAAACGCAGCAACTGCTTTTATATAATTTGTAAGCTTTTACACTTAAAGTAGTAAATAAATTTATATTTAATCAAACTTAAAGTTAAGTTAAACTTATTTCCGTAGCAAAAGGGTGTTCCAATAAAACTGAAAATAACTCAGTTGTAAAAAAATAGCCAAAACTTGTAACATTGGTGGTGTTACATACTTTAAAACCATTCCATTACTAAATTTTAAAAAAATTACGGGATTTCAAATATTTGTATTATACTGTTTATAACGAGACGGAATTTTTTTGTTGCGATCAAAATATTTTAAACAAAGGTCAAAAAAGTTAGTAGCCTCATTAGAAAATGTTTTAAAGTGATGCTTTTTATAATTTTTTTACATTTATCATTCAATGAATAAACAAGGAATAAAAAACATGCATTTAATTTACAATTGCAATAAAATTAAGAAGAAAAAATTAAAGGTTTCAGACTACAGAAACTGTATTAGTAGGTTTAATTTTCAGTGCCTTAGAACTGTTACGCTGTCAGCTGATTTTTTGGTTGAACTACTGTTCCACTACAGCTACATTATCTTAAATTTTTATCCATTTTGTTTTGCATTGTCCGCATGGCAACAGTTTGAGAAAAGATGATTTCAGAGTAAAAAGGGGTAATGTTTGTTGAATAAATTTAAGTTTTGTATTTCTAAAGTAAGGATCTTCAGATTGTATATTGTTAGTTATGCTTTATATGCTATACATTGAGCTAGAAGGGAAACTGGAGTGAGGTGTCAGCGAGCCGAAAACCCACTCGCACCCTTTTGAGCGAACAGGGCAGAAAAGGACTATTTTCCCTACACTTGTATGAGACCCCTCTATCACATTGACTTGGGCTCCTAAATGTATTTTAACATTTTTAGTTCGAAAGAAATTAACTTTCTTTAACTTTAAGTTCCAACTTTTTTAAAAAATAACCATGTGGATCACTAACTTTGAACCAGCGAAGACGAACCCAATAGCGAAATAGGCAAGTTTCTAGGTTTTCTGCCCGGTTCGTTTCTGCTGCAGTGCCGTGTATCCCTCCGCGTTTCGTTATTGAACCGGATCGTTTGCTGCCCTTTTCAGTGAATCACACACCTCACTCCACGTTTCTTCTAGCTCAATGATGCTATATCCTTCATAGGGTTTCTGAGAACTTTATACATAAGGACTTGACAACAAGCTCTCTGCTAAATAAAATCCTCAATTATCTTAGTTACATCAAGCAGCTCTAATCTAAATACACAACTTAACCAAACAAATCATCTCAGCACCAAATAACTAGGACAAAAAAGATTAGATAGAAGACACAAAAAACGAACATAAAGTTGAAAATTATAGTAACAAAGCAACCAATACATTATAAAAAAAAGAAAAATAGAAGGCAGTTACCTTTCCCGAAAAAGACCGTGAAAGGGCTGACGCAGATCTTTGGGTCAGAACTAGGAAGAGAACCCATCTCGGTTCGCTGGTGAAGATAGGTGGAAATGCGACTAGATTGAACGGCCACGAGATTTCCGCCGACGCCTGAAAAAAACATCAATTATTAACAACTAGTACTCAACAGTGTTAAAAATTCTGGGTTGTTATGATTTTACCCGACCCAAAAAAACCTGGGTGGGTTTAAAAAAGAAAACCACTTGAAAAAACCCAAGTGGGAAATTGAACTTAAAATTGCCTTCACTGAAAATTTAAAAAAAAAACTTTTTATACATCCAAAAAATATGCATTTCATATCATTTTTAATTAATATTTTAGTATTATTCTTAATATATTTTTACATTTTTGTACCTTTAATATTTAAAATGCATTTACAAATTTAAATTTATACTAATTATTTAACAATTAAATATAACAAACACATTTTTTAAAATTCTAATTTAAATTTCTATCATAACAATATTCCGGATTTTATAATTTTACACGTACGCAAACAATACTTAGTTCTAGACAATACATTTATAAATTTAAATATACATTTATCTAAAATTATATGCAATTATTTTTAATTGTTCTAATTTAAATTACATCATTCCTGCTTATCTCTCTCAAGATGTTCTGTTAGTTTTAAAAATTGTAATGTATAGATAAATAAATAAAACAAACTTCCCTAAATAAATCACAAAATCCTGAAAAAAACATCCCCCAAAATACTGAAAAAACCCATAAAACCCAAAAAAACCCATAAAACCCGAAAAAACCCTAAAAACCCAAGTGGGTTGGGTTTTTCATGAAAAAATCCGGGTTTTTAACAACCCTGTACAAATTGGATGAAAAAGTTTAGGAACCCTTAATTTCGAACCCTTGTATTCAACAATCTAAAAAAATATTAATGCAGAGTATGTCTTAATAAAATAAAGAGAAATGGAATTTACTGAAGTAATAGGGGGCTAACTGCAAATAATACACTTGGGGCTTTTGATAAACAATAAAGTTGATAAGCAAGAGGTAGGATAACTTGTAAAAAGTATTTACCATTGATGACTGGTTGAAAAACTGCAATTCCTTTAAATTTTGCAATAGCTAAATCAAGAATACATCCTCCAGCACTGGGAAAGGGGAAATAAAAGTTTTGTTATTATTACAATAAGAGATACTTAAGTTTCAAAAACTAATTTTAATCCATCAATTTTACTAAAAAAAAATAGTTTAAATTGCTACAAATATTCAGGAATTTTTTATTATAAAACAAAGTATAAATACAGCAAAGTATTTTCATATTAGAAAATTGAAAACTTGACAAAGTTCTGCCTTCTCTTTGCATTAGCATCACATCGTTGGGTGATCAATGACAAAACAATTTGGTAGCTACTATGTACATTTTAAAGGGGAAAAAATCAGTCGGTTGAAACCGAGGTCTGATTAAAAAGAGTTAGGTAAAGAGAGCTTGCTATGGTTGACTCAATAAAATTAATTTCAAATAAACATTAAGAGCTTAGGGTCTGGGTTTGATTCCCAGGTTTAGTTTAGTTTGAATTATCGTCGCACGAGAGCTACACGAGGGCTATTGGCGACGGGCATCGTAATTTAGAACCACATTCAGGTGACAAGCCGACACATGAGTAGGCACCCAACGCAACCGTTAAGGGCGACATCGTACGCAGCGTCAGGACTTTGGAGCATATTTAACGCGCACTCCCTCTACACGCGGTATTATTCGGACGTTTTTGGCTGCACGGGCCGTTTATAGGTCAGCAGTTATTCTGCTGATGCCCGGACCCGAACCTGGGACCTTCCGCATGCTAGGTGAATGCCCTAGTTCCTTTTGATTCCCAGGTAAGACTTGGTTGTAAATTGTACCTATCTCAAGTCTTGTATTGTAATACGGTGAAAGCCTCTTAGGCTGCGAGTTAAAATAAAAATTACTAATTAAAAAAAATTCTGAACAAACTACCACCCCTTCAAAATTTCCTTCCTCTGCTCCATTCTCCTATTAAAAACCAATTACTGCCTGTTTGCTTATGTCTCTACTAAACTCCTCGGCGTAACAGCCCATTACTGGGCTAAGGCCTGCCGTGCCCAATTCAGCTTTCGTGACCAAGGGCTCTGGAGTGCTAAGCATATGTCCCGGTAAAGTGGCCAGCCTCACACAGAATCCCCAGTGTTTAGTTCCCAAGCATGCTTGGTACCCATTTTATCGACCCACTCAAGGGATGAAAGGACGGGTCAACCTCGCCCAATCCGGGATTTGATCCCCGGACCTGTGGCGTGGCAATGTGAAGCACTACCACTAAGCCACTGGGGCCTCGCTTAGGTCTTTAAAGAGATATAAAGTTCAAGCTCACCTTGAAATGAAAACTGCACTGATGACAGGCACCCACCCACTGTACAAAACTTGATGTGTGAACTTATTCCGCTTGGCAATCACCACCCACAGAGGCACCATCAGCAAAAACAACAAAATCAAAAATGGCGCCACCCAGCTATCGGTCACTAGGGGAAAAAAATAAACATAAATCAATAACAAGTTCATGACAATAACAACTTGCAATAACAACAATAACAACTTGCATGAATCAATAACAAGTTTTAAATGCAAAACGATTTATAATAATTTGAAGCTAATTTAAAGTGTTTCTAAGGGAAGTTTTACATTAAATTTTTTTTATATAAAACAGTTAATGTTGTAATTAAAGAAATTAAAAGCAAAACACAATTTGAGGGTCATTTTTTCCTAAGAAAATTAAACAAATTTTGCTTGATGATTAAATTTTAAATTTGATTACAGGAAACATCTTAAGTTTTTTAAATAAAAAAAATGTTAAAATGTGTTCAATTACATCCAAATAGTAAATGAACAACTGTAATACATTGCCAGATGGATTTTTTTAAGAACAGTATTATAGCATTTGATGAAAATTAAAAATTATAAAATAATAATTAATGATTAAATGAATAATTAATGATACAATTATTAACCTATCTTTACAAGAACTTCATTGTTTAATTTAATCTTGTACTGGAAAGGTAGAACAAAATAAACATGTTCAAACAAACACTGTTTTCACAAACACACATGGAAAATTACTAACAGTAATGCCTAAAAGGATAGCACCTATTTTCTGCAATAAAAAATATTATTTTCCTTTGGTAACTCAAGTTACCCAAAATTATTGAATACAAATACAGTGAAACCCCGATTTTACGTTTCTCAAGGGCCTGGGTAAAAAAAAAACGTAAAATACGGGAAAAACGTAAAATACGGGGAAAACGTAAAATACGGGAAAAACGTAAAATACGGGAAAAACGTAAAATACGGGAAATAGTACATAGAATGCAAAAATCTCTTTTTTTCTTAGTATCGCGCCATTTATAGGTACATTCGCGGCACAAGCTTCTTTAAACCACTTTACTAAGATATCTTCCAGCTCATCGTACGGCCAACTAAGCCAAACCAGGATCCATGAGAAAAAAACGGTTTCAGAAAACAGGAGCCTGTGGAATGGGAAAAATATTTCTTATTTTAGAACAATTTTTCTTTTTTTTACTTTCCAGGGAAAACGTAAAATGCGGGAAATTCTATAAATAACAAACTTACAATCCGGGTTAAATTAACATTACAGTATACGGAAAAAGCTGGGACCTGATGAAAAAAACATAAAATGCGGGAAAAACGTAGATTCGGGGGACGTAAAATCGGGGTTTCACTGTATATTTTTTAAAAAATTATAGTGTCCACTTTTGTTGGAATAACCCAAATATAAACTAATAATTTGGCAAATGAAGAGTACAGGGGAAAAACCATATCATTGACTGGGAATCTGTCCGTATTGAGGTCTGCTTGGCGAGTAGTGACGATAGGAAGGCTCTAGCGGTTCAAGCGTCAGACTTAAAACTTATCTTTATTATTTTAATTTATTTATTATACAAGTTTGAGATATTTGCTATTCGTATCATTAAATCCGTAATTCGGTAACTAAAATATTCATTAAATTACAGACTATCAGAAAATATTAAGATTCTTTAATTAAGAAGTTCTACACTCTAATGACCAAGATCCCCGTGAAACCGATCCTCAAGCCACATCATAAGAACCAAGGCAAAACTGGTTTCATCACACCAGTTTAGGCGATGACCCACTATCATCATCAAGCAGACTGTTGAGTAATTTTTGTGTAAGGTCGATCCCAAGAGTTTCATACTTCTTTGGTTGTTCATTTTAGGTATGAACTGAACCTATTAACTTACCTAGCTCAAGAATTACTATCAATAAGATAATAACAATGTTATATGTAAACGAGAAGAGAAAAAATGTAACTCGTATTATCATGTGAGCTACCTGTAAAAAGTTTCTTTTAATTTCATGATGTTAGATCTTTAAATAAATGTTTTTTCGAGTTAACTTTTGATACTTAAATAATTGCTTTATGAGCAAAATGTTTTTCTTTAATTTGTAGCTAACACCAAAAACCCGCCCAGGGTTGTTAAAAACCCGGGTTTTTTATGAAAAATCCAACCCACTTGGGGTTTTGGGGGGTTTTCAGGGGTTTATGGGTTTTTTCAGTATTTTGGATGTTTTTCAGGATTTTGTGATTTATTTAGAGAAGTTTTAATTATTTATCTATACATTACAATTTTTAAAACTAACAGAACATCTTGAGAGAGATAATCAGGAATGATGCAATTTAAATTCGAACAATTAAAAAATAATTGCATATAGTTGTTAGATAAATGTATATTTAAATTTATAAATGTATTGTCTAGAACCAAGTATTGTTTGTTTGTGTAAAATTATATAATCCGGAATATTATAATGATAGAAATTTAAATTAGAATTATAAAAAATGTATTTGTTATATTTAATTGTTAAATAATTTAGTATAAATTTAAATTTATAAATGCATTTTAAATATTGAAGGTACAAAAATGTAAAATATATTAAGAATAATACTTAAATATTAATTAAAAATGATATGAAATGTATATTTTTTGGATGTATAAAAAGTTTTTTTTTTTTTTAATTTTCAGCGAAGGCAATTTTTAGTTCCACATGGTGTTTTTAGGCCCACTTGGTTTTTTTCAAGTATTTTTTTTAACCCACCCGGGTTTTTTTGGGTCGGGTAAATCATAACAACCCTACACAGACCTGATACAGAAAGATTCCTTGTCGATGAAGCGGTTCTTCCCCAGGACTTTTCAAAAAGAAGCAACTAATATTTTTCGAAACAATTAAAAGAGAAAAATGGGTGGTACTCACTGACGATCCCGTACAGGCCACTGCTTATGGAGGCGAGGAGGCCTAAAGTCGTGACATCACCGAGGGAGGCGGCAATGGGAGTGGCCACGTTGTCCGGGTTGATGTGCAGCTTGCGGCTCAACAGAACCACGCCCACCGTGATAAAACCTGGGAAAGCACAGTTAAGATATCAGTCCCTATAGACCAAATGCACTAGTCTTAGTTTCATTAACGTCACATGAGAGATATTTTAGCTATACAACTCTTTTTGATTATCTCATGCAAATATCAGTTTTTATAGGGTGATGATGTCTATTACGCAGATGGGTGACGACGCAGCTCAACCTGGAAGCACATCAAAGATATTCTGGGTCAGTCCCACAAACGGAATGTAATAATTTTAGTTTGGTCGAATTAATTGTGCGCCAGAGGTTAACGAAGGCAGCGGGAATCCTAATTTCGAACTAGTCAAGTGACAATGCCGACACCTGACGTAACCCACAACCTACCCACGTAACCCCACCCTCAACGTAACTATTTTAAACTTTTACCTCAATTTCGACTTCCCCAAGTTGGACATAGGTTTGCCAACGTTTCATGAACGGTTGCTCATAAATTCTATTTTTAATTTTAATTAAAATTACAATCCTTATTTTCTTTGTCATCCATAGAACTTCATCCTCATGTGTGGTGCAACGTTATGTTCATCAATGTTAGCTGAATCTATACATGCACAGGATCAGCAATTGAAAAAGGAGCAGGCTAAGAGCCGCCAATGACATAGTACAGGGTGTCCGTAAAAGAATGTCCGAGTTTCAAATTGTGACCTGACATCACGCCTTGTGATTTCTTCCTTTAGGGGCTTCGTAAAAGATCAGGTCTACGTTTCACCCCTACCCCACGATTTACCAACCTTGAAAGGTAGAATTGCCAAGGCTTCTATTACTCCGGACTTGCTGCAGGCAGTATGGGAAGAATTGCATTTTCGTTTAGATGTGTGCCGTATCACTAAAGGCGCACACATTGAGCACTTATAGGAAAAACTGGGTTAGTTTTCCTTCAATATCATGTATGATATGTTATATATTAAGTATAAAATAAACTCCTGTAATATATGTCCATTAAAACTCGGACATTCTTTTACGGACACCCTGTATATCTCTGCTGTGTTGAAAGCAGTAGTCTATGCATTTGAATGGTTTAAATACTAGGTTGGATCAACCAGGTCGTGTGAGGCAGTGGCGGCCCATCGTCAAAAATGTTGGTGCAGCCAAGGCGACGCGAAAATATATGATCGGATTTGGGATTTTGCTTTAAACTGAATATTTAGGTACAGCCTGGCTGGCCGCCACTGTTGTTGAAGATACAAACTCAACTTCCCCATAGCAGACAACAGCTTACATCAAACTTTTGAGTTGAAAATATGGTTGAGTTCAGGGTTGGTTAGGAGAATTTTCCAGAGTGAAATGCCCTTTACAGCAACATTGTACATGACATCAGGTCTTCAAAATCTGCAGATTTAACAAGCACATGTGTCCCAGTGTACTCTGGGTACTTTTGTTGGACTTTGGCTGTGTGCATTTTCCTCTTGTCTTATTATTATTTTTGAAATTCTAACATCTGTGAAAGTAATGCTTTGCTATGCTTTTTGTATCAGGTATAACATATCTATATATTTAATACTCTTATACGGCGCCCAAATTTCGTTATATTTCTATCTCTGGAATGGCAACAGTCGAAATGAACAAAAATACTACTAATTTCAAAATGGCCGACTGAAAACAACAGAAAAGTGTTTCTTCAGGAATGGCTTGAAAAAGAGAAAAATAACTATAAATATTATGCACAAAACATAGTTCGATACGGCAGAAAAACATTGAATGTATTTTTTTGAGAAAAGCACTACGAAATAACACAAGGGTTGACAATTTCGGGAATGGCTGCAATAAGGTCAAAAAATGAAAAACAACCATAAATATTATGGTCAAAACATTGTTCGATACGGCAGTAAAACAGTTTTTTGAATAAAAACACGATTTATAAAAAAGTGGAACGTTAAAATGCCAAAGAATTGATTTAAAAAAAAAGTAAATTATTATTTTAAATCGTTAAGAATATAATTAATAAAAGATTGGTACAAAAAATCTTCATAATAAATTATATGCATTTAAGATTTAAATGGATTACATTTAGAAATTGGGAATGCATTTGCTAATTTCGCCAAAGGTTGGGCGGAACGTTGAAAATTTAAATTATAATTTCGATCGACTGAAATTAATAAAAAACGAGTGTAATTCACGTGTTTTGGTGAAATCCAATTACGTCAATATATTTGTTCACGTTATTTCCATAGTTGAAAAAGAAAAATTCAAATTGTTTTTAAACATAGCGGCTACCACGGCTACCACATTAAACGGCTACCACGGTATATATTGCCATAATACTGATTTGGCGGGGTTACCATATTTGGAGAAAAATTGCCGGATATGCTTCTTTAGATTAACCGAATTTTATTTTAAAAAGGATACTAAAGGCTAGACTAAAATATTTCAATGTACGGTGAGCGAGCGAAGCGAGCCTTGATCGCGAAGGGATCCAAAGGGAACTGCGCAAGCAGTTCCCGGGGGGTTGGCGAGCGATAACGAGCAGGGGGTGTGCCCCTAGTATTTTGAAATGACACTAAAATATCAAGGTAAATAACCAACTTTCAGTTTGAACAATACGTACCCAAAACCAAACTTGCAATAGCGGCAGTAATCAGACTGCTGGCGCAAAGTAGGGTGGCGTGGTGTACATCAAATTTGTGCTCCTGTACCACATCAACTACAATGGCGAACATAGAAGCCAGAAATGCCACAATAGTTGCTTGACACTGAAAAACAAAACACTTTTAACATAATACATTAAAAAAGTACTTCAAGTTTAAATTTCATTTGATGTCAATCGGTGCTTGTTTGGTAAAATACTTTTCAGTTTTAATAAAAAGAATAATTATGACAAAGATATTGATTGTCAATTTATAGTAGAGTCCCTTTAACCAACTGAGGGGATACAGACATGAACACGTCAAGGAAAAGTCATTTTTTTTGCCAACAATTAATTTTTTTTAAAACAATTTTTTGATTTAATTAAGTTTAAACCTTTAAAGTATTGGGGTAGTTTTAAAAACCATTGACTACATAATTAGAATTTCAAATACTTTAAAATATTTAAAATACATCAGTTAAAAAAACAGTAAATAAAAAAAAACTGCCATTTCTGTAATAGTATTATTTTGGTACAAAGAAAACAGATTTCAAAATACACAAGTCAGTAAATAAAGTTAAAGGTTCGACAGTACCATCCAATTACAAGAATATTTGGAAATGAATAACATAATAAAGATATATTGTATACAATAATTCTATATTACAAATATAATTCGATATTGTCATGAAAAAAAAAGTACCTGGACTAGAGCCATATTCCCATAGGTCATTTTCCATTGTTCCCTCAGGCTGTCCAGTTGACCTAAATTTGCCTGAAACATCAAAACACTTAATCCTTTAGAATTATCAAATATAATTTTTATAATTGCATGAAAAAAATCCAATTTTTACACAATAATTTTAATATCAGATGCGTGCGAAAAGTTATACTTTTTAGAAACAGTGATAAAAAAATACTTTTTTTCACCCAAAAGCAGTGAAAAAAAGTACTTTTTTTCACTCTTTTCATAAGATGCCAACATTTCAAGTAAAATTTCTATTTCATAATATTCATAAAATCCATAAATTTATTGATCTGCTTTATTTATAAATATTATGCGCGTGAATGTTATTATTTTTTTATTTTTGAATCAGTATCCATGTTCAAATGTTTGACTTTAAACTAAAAAATAAGTTTGCCTTTTGTAGTTCCAGAGATTTCTCGATGCCGACTTTCTTTTCGTAAAAAAATTAGCATGTGAACTATTTTTGAACCAATGAGATTTGATTTTTTTTCCCGTAATTATAAAATATAATTTTATTTATTCAAAACAAAATGAATTTCTAGGGTTTTGTAAACTTGCTTCACGAAAATTGAAAAGTTTAAACAGATTTTGACCTTTTTTTCTTTTTATCTAATTAACCTAAAAAATAAAAGTGTGATACCGACCTGAGTTGAAATTCTTGCAGCTAAAGTCATTTCCAAATTCCCCTTTAAACCCAACAATGCAGGAACAAGAATAAATAGCTGAGTAACGTTTTTGAAGACTGGCCAAGTCTAGAAGATAAAATATATATATATATATATATATTATAAAAATATCCAGGCTAAGGAATTATCGGAAAACTAATTAGTTTTTTGAAACTTTAATAAGAGGATCAGTTTTTTACATCAGTTACAACAGTAGCATTTAAGGTTGGAATAGCCAATCAGTTTAGTTTAGTTTGAATTATCGTCGCACTAGAGCTACACGAGGGCTATTGGCGACGTATTTTAGAATCACAGTCACCTGAGTAGGCACCCAATGCAACCGTTAAAGGGGACATTGTACGCAGTGTTAGGACTTTGAAGGATATTTAACGTGCACTCCCGCTACACAGGGTATTATGCGTCGGACATTTTTGGCTGCACTGGCCGTTTAAAGGTCGGCAGTTATTTTGGCGATGCCCGGACATGAACCTGGAACCTTTCGCATGCTAGGCAAATGCCTAACCGACTGGGCTCCCCAGCCCATAAGCAATCAGTACTATCCAGTTAGAATCTAGTGGCTATTCAGTTAGAATCTAGTGGTAAAATTTTTACTCAATTTTTAGGCTGGAATTTCATTCTCCGCAATCCAAGGCTCAAAAGGTAATTTTCAGATTCTCTTCAAACAAACCATTTCAATTTTTAAAGCTAATTAAAAATAATTTGCATAGCAATATGAACAAAAAACAAAACACTGATAAAAAAAGCGGATATCAGGTCACAGGAGGTTAAATAAATGAATAACAAACCTGTACAATATCCAGAACGATTCCGGCGGCAACAGTTCCGCACCCCGCGATGAGGAACGGAATAAAAACCTGGAACACCATGGCTTGAAGCGATTCAGCCTGCGGCAAATCGTCTTTTTTCCCCGACCCCTCCTCCCCACCAATGGTCAGGATGATATCGCTGTGGTCTTTATCTTCATTGAGATCGACCGACTTGATGCTACCTTCGTACGTCTCGTTGATAGTTCCAGCCAAAAGGTTGCCGTTCACGGAATCTTCCGATGGAAGAATATTGCAGGGATTGTACCCCTCCCTGGAAAACGACAGAATATGAGCATTCTAAACAAAACATAAACAAGTCTTGTGAGCCCAGTAGCAGAACTTTTGGAATGTGGCTGCAGCATGACGTTTTAAGGAAAAAATTTGGCTGCAAGGAAAAAGACCCCCTTCCCCCTCGCGACATTATCAGAAGATTTACCGTACACCAGCAAGCGGCTGTTAAGTTAATGCTTTAATTTTTAAGTTTAATTAATATAGTACAATCATGACATATAACATTCGTTACGGGAAGCCATTGCACCTACTGGTGCACTGCACAGCAGGGATCAGCCTGGGTAAAAAAAATGCTAAAATGTAGAAGAAAGCTGTAGCAAAATGCTCAAGAAAAATTAGTTACTTATAAATCAGCGTGTCTCACGCCAATTAAATCACTTGAATTTATACATAAATCAATCTTTGTGTAGCAGTTAATTTTGTTTAGCAGTATAGAGAGTTTCAGAGAGAGTTTCAGCAATTTGGCCGCAGACCCCAAATCGGGCTGCAGCATTGCTGCCGTGCTGCGCGGTTTCTGCTACCGGGCTTGTGAGCAGGTAAACTGCAGTATCTAGACCAGTGGTTCCCAACCTTTTCTGGACCATCACCTGGTAATTTAGGTTGATCAACATCCATCGCCCCCTTTTAATTTTCATGTTATGCCTAATCATAATTTGAGTTAAAGTGTAACTATAAAACAGTTTTATAACACTTACTAACCGTTTATAAAAGCAACCAAAGAAGCTTTACCAGGTCACTTTTAACATATTTTTAAAGAACAAAAGTGAAATAATTAACTAAGATATTTTTACTGGTTTCTAGAAAATTTAAGAGAGTTGAATGTAAAAATTGGCTGGTTTGATTATAGTTGGAGAATGGTTTTACTGTACAAAGGTACAACATTATTTCAATTTCCCCCCTATGAATACTCATCGCCCCTCAAGTATTTTTTGACCCTTTGATAACACAAATCGCCCACTTGGGGGCGATCGACCCCAGGTTGGGAACCGCTGATCTAGACTAATAACTTGGACTATTGTTGCAAGCACTCAATAACTGTAACCTATAAGATATTAAAAATGTGACAATAGACATATATATATAAATTTCTTTTGTTAAAATTACTGTCTGTGAATCCTGCTATGAGTTAACTAATTAACGACTTTATACAAATACCATTATGAACCTTCATTTCCGAATAAAACTTTGAATTTAAGTTTTTTAAATTTGTTTTTCGAATTTGAGAATTTAAGTTTTGTAAATTCGTTTTTCGTGTAATTTTCCCCTACATAAATTGTTCAAGTACGGTCTTAATTTGTGTTATACATGGTTTAATTAAATAAACTAAAGCTGAAAGCTCCTTTTCGTGTGGCAAATTTTATCGCCAACCATCGTTAATAGGTAATATATAAGGACATAAATTCACAAAGCAATTCCAAAATTCTAAAAGATAGTGTCTATCTTTATCTCGCGAATACAGTAAACTCCCGATTATCTACGGAATTGGGTGGCGCTGCATCTGCGGATAAGCGAATTCTCGGACAATCCGCAAAAGTAAAAAAAATATAATGAAATAGAAAAATAGTAAAGAAATAAAATAGGGATCACAAATTTCAATAAAGCTGCATCAAGTTCTTCTGCTGGTTGTCATAGTTTTCTTTTTATTCAAAGAGGTCGAACTGTCCGATGTGGATGCAAATTGTAAGAGTTTATCCTTTTGCTTCAAAATGCAATCACTGTTCTCCTATGCCATACTGCAAACACATTTGCTTTTTAGTGGATTCGTTTCATTTCTCTGCGTTTTGTTAAATTATTATTTTTGCTGGGGGAAAAAAAGTGGGGATATCGTGGCCCGTGGATAATCGAGAGTTTACTGTACCAAAACAAATGTAGTTCCAAGAAGAACAAAAATAAAAATGGAACTGTTTCCACTCAAGACGTGAAACAAGCCCATTGATTAGTTAAATCTCAATCAAAGCACTCAAATTTACAAATAAGTTAAGGGACATAATTTTACAAATAAGCAGTTCTTAAATTCTAAAAAAAAACAAAAATCAGACAAACCCTGGCAGAATGTTACATAGTTCTATCTTTAGTTCATAACTTTGATCAATTATGCAAATTGATTTTTTAACATATCGTGCTGCAATAAAAGCACTCAAATTTGCAAATAATTATTTCTAAAAAATCCTTAAAAAATACAAAAATGTCCAACGCACCCTGGCAGAATGTTGGCCGCTGAGTCAGGACTGCGCAAGCACTCCTCGACGGAGACAGCGAGCAGCTCGGATTGCTCGCTCTCGCCGGCCGCGTTGGCAGTGTTGGAAAGTCCTCCCTCCATGATCGCCTGGGTCACCATCTTGGGCGCAATTAGAAGAGATAAACGAAAGATGTGGTCCTCCAGAAATAAACCCCGTAAACGATTCACATGTGAAGCCTGGAAATCAAGGAATTAGTTAAGTTTCTCTTTATGATGTAGTTTGCATCAACAAAAAGATAATGATGTTAAAGGTGTAGAATTCGTAAAGTTTAACTTAAAAGCAGTCACAATTAAAGATCAAAAGATTCACATGTGTAGCCTAGAAAACAAGGAATGAGGTTAGGTTCTCTTGTTTATGTTGTGGTTTTTATTAACATAAGAGAACAATGATAATGGTGTAGAATTTGTAAAGTTTATAAATTAAAAGCTTTCACAATTCAACATTATTTTCAAATGAACTTGATTCTTCCAAAGACTCAACTGACATCTACTTTCTAATTTTTAAAAAACATTTGCTCGAAGCTTAATTACTCCAGGTGTATTGAATACTTTTACAAGTTTTTTTGTATATGATAAAAATGAAGCTGGCTTAGATGAATCTAAAATTAAATTTCTTAAATTGGTTAAATATTTTTTTATATTCAATATATAATTTAATTTTAAAATAAAACAGGCAAACCAATTTTAGAAAACTGAATTCTAGACACATTTAAACCAGTTACATTTATCACGTAAAAAAAAGTTTAAAAAAATATTCAATACAGCAGGAGTAATTAATAAGTATTAACAAACTCCATTAAATTTTAATTATCTCTTATCGTAACTAAAACGAGTTTTAAATTTGAGTAAGACAAAACCTAATCAATTACTTGCACATAATTATTACAACAATTTAACTACTTGACAAAAGAATAGCATTAAAAAATACTGGTTTTTTTTATAATACAAATGCTGCAAACATAACATAAATGTAAAACACATTAGTATTTAAGAAACATTGTGTTGAAGAGTTTTTAAAACTAAAGAATTTCATTATAAAATATTTCAAAGTTCATAAGTTTTAGTAAGGAAGTAAAATATATGTGCTCAGACTATACACAACTTAGTTCATTCCATTTAAAATAAAAGATAGTAGTACAAGAAAACTTCAACTTACTTGAAAATACAGAAGCATAAGTAAAATGAAAATATGCATAATAAATTTGCAAGTTATATAGAGAGCCAAGAACAGAAAATATAAATTCTCAAACCAAATTTGAGAATAAGATCAAGATACTAAAATAAATTTTGAAAAGCAGTTTAAATAAATTTTAAAAAAAATCATTAAGGTAGCTATTGAGCTCCCTACCTTGAGGGGTCTCATTTTTTAATACTTTAAAATTAACTAATTTTTTTAGTGGTAATGATGAATAATAATGTTAAATGGAATATTTGACCAAAAAAACTTAAATTAAAATTTTATTTTTTTTAAAAAATGCAAATTTTTAAGAAATTTGCCTTAAATATAAGAGCTACGCAAAACACCATAAGTAAAAAAAATTATTAATTTTTTCTATAAATATTAGGCAGAGTGATTCATTAGACTTTCTTACATGTTTTGAAATGAGATTTAAGCAATACTTCTAGTATTTTAGGAATTACATAGTATCAAAGCCATGTTTATAGAAATTTTTCAAAAAAAAGAGGAAATTTTAAAATTAAAAAGTCCATAAAATAAATTCTATCAGTTATTTTACTTAGATTTTATTTCCAAACACACTTGAACCTATAATAAACATGCTATAAAAATTTTATGACATTATATCAAGTAGTTTTTGAGATATCAGGTTTTAAAAGAACATCGTTGTTGAAAATTACCGTTCTTCAGAAAACACGTTTAAAGTTACTCTTTCAGATATACACAATGGGCTAATGCTTCACTGAAATAGCCATAACTTTTGATTAAATTACTGTAGAGTTAAAAATCCCTGCAGTTTTTTAAACATAAATAATAGGCCTTCTGTTTAAAACAGTAAAACAAAATTGTGAAAATTGTCAAAATTTGCTTTTTTCAAGGTAGGGAGATACCTAAAGGCTAACTTCATTTCAGAGTCTTTAAAATAAAGTAAAATAAAAAAAAATGCATTAAATTAAATTAACAAGATAAAATTTGCTCATAATGTTTAACGTAATAAAAAAAAATTGGCAAAACTATCTTTACATAGTTAGTTATAGGCAGTCATTATAAATAGTTTGCATTAGATAATTTGTATGTAAATATGAAGATTTTGATGGTCTATAAAAACAATAGCTATCTTACAAGATGAAACAAAAGAGAATTTTACCGTACCTACAATTCTCAGATTGTGCTCTGAAATGTTGCATATTAAAATCAAGTGAGAACAAAAATAAGAATTAATGTTTTCAAGTTCAGTAAATAAAAGCAATGAAATTGCATGAGAAATGGAGATTAAAATCTAATGCTAGAATGAGAAAAATTGGTTATTCCTGAAATGAAAAAAATAATAGAATGTGAGAAAGTAAAAAGGAGTTCATTCCATGCATTCTGGTGCTACATTTTGGAATTATTAAGGGGAACTGTCAGTCCCATAGAGCTAATGCATTAGATTTGAAATCACAACTTCTGCAGAAGTACTGCTTTGCCAAGTTATCCTATTTTCACCAGGTATGGGAATCATCAAAACATCGATTTAAAACAAAATTGAAAAGAAAATAACCTACGGTAATTTAATTATTAATAGATAAAGTTTTAAAACAGTGCCGCCAACTGCTATATATTTTTGGCATTTTAAAACTCCAAAAATATATAACTAAATAACTAGAAAACTTTTTCGTTTCAAATTTGTTCTATTTCGATGTTATGTTGATTCCCATACCTGGGGGAAAGGGCCAACATGGAAAAGCGATACTTCTGCAGAAGTTGTGATTCGAAAGCTAAATGCATTAGCTCTATGGGATCGACAATCCCTCTTAAAGGAGGCGAGGCGGCATTCTGAGGAGGATTAAAGAGCAGCATTCAGAAAGGAATCTAACAACTCAACACTGCATGCCAGAATTATTCTTTCAAGTAAAGATATTTAGCAATGCATTACAACACCTAGATGCCGGAGTTAGATAAACTGACCAGTTAAAAAAAAACTTGCTGTATACACAAGTTTTGGTGTAAAAATTTGCTTCAAAAATAATAACACTAATTAATTTTTTTAACCCGAACACTATCATGGATTTATTATACATTATAGAAACGCAAATTGTATATATATCGCATAGAAAATTTTTAAATTACAAAAAATAGCCAAAAAATTAGCGTTAAGTTATTTTCTTGCAACAGTTTATACATATATCCATAAAAGGAAGAGCAGTTTTCACACATCAGTTTATCAACACTTTTGTTACATCAAATCATAACATCCAGTCATTGAGTATCCATACACTCCTTTTTTAAAAATATAAAAAACGGATAATGATTTTTTTTGTAATTACCTGAAGTTTTCTGCAGGAGTCAAATATTTTTTGCATACGCCAACCCTGTCAGACACCAATTCTAGGCATTCTGATACAACTTGTTAAACAGGATCGTGTGATTGAAACTGTGCGATTGTCAAAACAGATTCAATACGTGAGATTTTGTCACTTCCTAAATTAAAATTCAAAACCTTGATCTTTGAATGGAAATTGAAAAATGAAATACTTGTTGAAATTGAACAAGTTATGCAGATTTCAATTTGGCAATTACCTCCTTATGACAGCATTTTAGAAAAGCAAAAAAAAGGACATGATTATAGACTGTCATATTTTTTTCTTCTATAAAGTAGTGTTTACAGATTATTTTATGTCATTTTGAATTACGCACTGCATGACTATGATTCATACAGTTTCTCTTATCTTTCCATCTTTCCATTAGAACTTAAAAATCTAAAGTTGACATTTTGAAGAAAGCAAAGTAGTTATATTAAGTTATTATTGTTTTAAAAATGCAGTTTTTGTACACCCTTCTCTATGCATCTCAAAATGTTTTGCAAAAAGCATTTAGAACAAGAAAAAAAGAATTTTAAACTACAAATATCTTTTAGCAAATTGTAAATGCACTGTAATAAATGCAGTTTTTCCAAATAGGTCAAGTAAGCTACAGCCTAAAGTGGCAAATTATAAAAGGGTGGCAATTTGGGAATTTACTCAAAAGATAAAATTATGTTTAAACAATTAAAGTTTTAGCGCTATCAAAACTAAAATAACTTTATATTTAAAACAAAAAAGCGGAAAACGCCAAAGCACTCTATCCTTTTGTTGTATAAAATTTGTATTGTACAAAGAGAGGGTGGGAAAAAGCCTAGAGATATAAACCATGATAGGCAAAAAAAAAATGTGATGTGAAAATAAAGTTTCAGCTTAAGTTTAATCTAAATAAACGAAATAAGATGACTGAAATGAATAATGTATTCAAGACAAATTCAGTTAATTAAGAAAAAGATTTAAATACTTAAAGTAAATCTTTTTATTCTGTAAGGGGGTGTCCACAAATTACCCGATGCATTTAGGGGGGGGGGGGGTCAAGCCGAATATCACACAATTTTTTGCAGCAAAAAACGTTAAATTGCGAGAAAACAGTAAAATTTCAGTAAAATACGTTTCTCAACTTCAATTTTACAAAATCTTACAAGATGGAATTTATCATAGCTTACGAGCTATGTTTCGAAATGTTGGAGCTTTAAAAAAACAATTTAAAATTCACTGAAAAAAAAATTAAATAAAAATATATGAATTTTGAAAAATATTACACAAAGACTAAGGGGAGGGGGGTGGAGCCAAATATAACGAAATCTCACCAGGGGGGGGGGGTAAGAAAATTGTTGAAATCCCACAACGTGATTAATAGACGGCCCCTGAACAAGGTGCTAATGGTGGTTAATCCGACACTAATTGCAATGCTTTTTTTTTCTTGAAAGAATAACATTGGCCTGCAATGTTTGAGAGTAACAGGCTTCTTAAGTTAATGTTTTCATTCTTAAGTGCCCGACTTATTGGAAAAGGATATCATGAGGGAAGCAATATTTGAGAAATTTACCAGGATCTGAGTGTTCTGTCAATTTACTCACTCAAAAATCTTCCTCAAGAAACTGGAGACGAAACCTATTTAGTTGTTCGCTAGATACCAAATGTACTCCTTTTCTTTCAAAGCAGAAATCGAATTTACTGTTGTGAACCTGCGAAATTAACTTCTGAAACCTTATTCATTTTCCATAAATAAGAAAGCACAACTTAAAGATATTTGTAAGTAAAAGGGGAGGATTAAATAAAGTTATAGTAACACCATTGTCAAGTGACTTTACTTACTTTTACCTTAAAAAAAAATTATTATCGATTTTTTTTAACTCCCCAAGAGAAAAGATAAACTGCAATTATTCTCACTTACAATCAAAACAATCGGGGGAAAGAATTTATAACTGAACCGCAATTTCTAGTAGTAAATAGATTATAGGGGCATGGTTAGAAAATCTAGCAGTTCATCTTATTTCAAAGAGGGTTAAAACAGCAGCTAAAACATGGATACTTCATTAAAGAATTAAAATATATGTATGAAAGTTAAAGAATTGATTAGTGTTTAATATTATGTCCTATATTGCTAAATAAGATACAAATCATTTCATTTGTCTACCCAAGCTACAGATTGCTTGACAGAAATTGAAACATCATTAATAATTTAAGAGTTTACTTAAGTCGCTCTGACTGGGTCACGCTTGGACTTGAAACAGTTTAAATTTTATACATAAAGAATCTGAAGTTTTACAACTTTAACAGTCAAACACCCGATCCCACTCAATTTGCTAAGCAAAATAAGACAAAAAAAAAGAAAGAAATTTAAGAAAAACTAACCAAGAAAACTTTTTAACTGTTGTATAATAAACATTTACTTAAAAATGCTGATTTGATTGTGTTCTTCATTACATGTTTAGAAACTTACTAAAGAGATCAAATTTTCCTTCCATAAAAACTCTACGATCGGAGAAAACCCAAAATACTCTTTTGGTAGGTGTTAGAGCTGGGATGATTTTTTCTAGCCAATCAGAAACAACTCACAAGTTGCTTTATCTTTTACTCTAGCGAGCACTAACTGTCACAAGTAGACAGAGTACTCTACTATGGAGGGCTAAGGCATAGTCTACTCAACTTTAAGGCCACAAAAGATCTCTTTAGGACGTCAGACAGATTGTTGGTTCCCAAGTTTTCATTTTCAAAAGAAAAATACAATACATATTATTATTTGCTCCTAGGCGACAATACGACAGAACAGCCGACAACCCAGATCGGACGGTTTGTATGATGATGTCACAGAGAGCTTCTCGGGTCTTATTAGTTGAGTCAACCTTGACTAAGGTGTGTTTACGCCCACACCTTATCTGTGTTTGCAAACATTGAAATTTTGAAAACATTACATTTCATTTAGAGAGTCAACATCAACAGAACATTTTAGGGGGTTAACAAAACATTACGTTTAGGGGGTTTTAATGAAGCGAAGCCTCTCGTGAGGTACCATTCCAGGAGAAAAAAGCCCCCCTAAACCAGAGCATTTTCTAAATTTTCAACAACATTGTATCGCTAAACCGTACATGTTGGCAGGTGTGTCTTATCGGTGTAACAACTACCGACAAGTTAATCAAGTCTAAATATCACTGGGGTAGGGTGACCACACGTACTGCATTTTGCTGTACAGTTGTTACATACTGCTGTACAGTTTGTTATAAACTATCTAGCCCTAAAAATTGTGCAAATGGTCTGTTTAATTTTTCGATAGTTTTCTCAAGCAAAGACAACATGAATAAAATACTATTTCAGAAAATTTAACGATGATGTCACAATTGAAAAGTTAAATAACAAACAAATCTGGTCAGGCTACTTATGGCAGATAAAGCCAAAGCCTAATGATTGTAGGAAAAAAAGAAAAAGAGGGACAATCGCACTCACTCTCTTTCTATGGTGGTCGACTAATGCCTGTGAGCAACAGGGCTGAAGAAAGTGGGCAGCCTCTGGATGTCGGCTGGCGGGATCCTCATCAGCAGCTGAGGCCAGTAGTCCGGCCTGGCAACTTCGACTTCCTTCTGGCAGCTGACGACACGGATTCTGCATATATCTGTGTCGAGAGGGGAGGACACCATACTGGTAGACGCAAATGTGTTGCTCATGACGCAGTGCTACCCTGAAAATGGAAAAACAAATACACAGGGTCAGATTGAATTCAATAAACAGTGGAGCCACACAAGTGCTATTGCCGACTTGACCCATTGTAATTTGGGGCTTCCAGTTGGGAAGTTTTGAAGAAAAGTTCCGTTTGATAGTTTAATCAGTGCTACCCTGCAAGAAAACAATATACTAGGGGTAAGATTGGGTTTGGTTGAATTAACTTAAATGTAGAGCCAATTGAGG
Organism: Oedothorax gibbosus; assembly: GCA_019343175.1. NCBI lineage: Eukaryota > Metazoa > Arthropoda > Arachnida > Araneae > Linyphiidae > Oedothorax > Oedothorax gibbosus. Next base: position 49,384 of record JAFNEN010000740.1, on the reverse strand, counting down.
GCTATTGGCCCTGGCATTGTGATTTGGAATCAGGGCTAGGACAAGTAACTAACGGAACAAGTTCTAACGGAACAAGTTCTAACGGAACAAGTACTAACGGAACAAGTACTAACAGAACAAGTACTAACAGAACAAGTTCTAACGGAACAAGTTCTAATGGAGCCTTTACTAGTTCATTAATTGAATAATTTGTAACCTTTAAATTTAGTAGCCTTTACAATGACTTATTTATTTGTACTTGTTGTGTCAAGAGGGGTGGACACCATACTGGTAGACGCAAATGTATTGCTCATGACGCAGTACTAACCTGCAAGAACAATATACTTCGGGTCAGATTATGTTTTTTTTACATATTCCGAGTCAATATTGGACCAGTGCCATGATGTGTGTGATCCTGAGAATGTCCAAAACGAAAAGAGGGTCATCATTGATGTCTTTCCACGCCAACCCGAGACAATGGAGTACGTGCTCGGGACTGGCTTGAGCACTTCCCCTACTGTAGATTGGGTTTTGTTGAATTTACTGAACTGTACAGCCTATTGATGGCTATTGCCGAATTGACTCATTGTAATTTAGGGCTTCCCGTTCAGAAGTTAGGAATATACGAAATTAGATATTAGTTTTTGTCCGTTGGCCCGTACCCTTTATTTCCTTTTCTATTGCTGTTCTAAACTTTAAACTGCTATTCTTAATTTTAGTTATAACATCCAATGTTTGTAATAACATCAACGAAAGTTATAACGCCAGAGAACTATTTTATGATGCAACACAAATGTGTTGCTCATGACGCAGAGATACCCTGCAGGAAAACAACAATATACTCTGGGTAGGATTGGTTTGGTTGAATTAACGCTGCTCAAGGGCTATTGGGGACGGGCCTTGTAATTTAGAACCGCAGCCAAGTGACAATGGTTTGGTTGAATTCAATTTGAACTAGAGATACACAAGGGTTATTGATGCCAGATTTTACAATTTGGAATTGCATTCAAGTGATAAGGCCACACTTATCACAATCTTATATCAACATTGCATAGGGTGTCTGGATTTTGAACAAAACAGATTTTACTAACTGGGCAATTCCTGACTTCAAACAGGATGGGGGAGGAGAAAAAACAGATCTTAATTTCTGCGGATTTATATGATTTAAATCACTTTTTTCTCAAATTGATTATTTTTTCCGAAAAATATGATTGCTCTTAACTAAAAAATATGCATTTTTGCTGTCTAAACTTAAATAAGTATAGTATATCTTAAATTACAAAAACAAAATTTTTCACTGGTTTAATCATGTTACATGTTGACAAACACATTGGAGTCATACATGGGCATAGAAAATCACCAACTTAAACCAAAAAGATTTTTTGGCATCATTTAAACTGTTAAAAAATATTCTTTGGCTGAAAAGATTAAACTAGAGAACCAATGAATTTTTTATGATCAATCAAAGAAATGAAACCGAAATAATAACAGAACCAGTTTTTTAGGGATGGTTTACTGGTTAAACCTAGGGTATCAGATTTACTGTACGGTCCCCCTTGGTGCGATTTTTTCGGATTTGGCGATAAATAATTTTTATTCTGGCAACCTGTCTGACTTCGACTGAAGATTTGAATTCTATGACTTCGCACCGATGACGTTTTCCGGCAACCCTATCAAACCGTTGATTGAGTTTTCATAAGAAATATTCCCATACGATCTTTTTATTGAATCACGGTTTTTTAAAAAAGTCGCCAAAATACGGACTTTTTGCGCGATTTTAGAAAGTTCGCCAAGGGGGACCATACAGTAAATCTCTACCAATCTAGGAATTGAAAAAACAGTTTTTAATACACCGAACATCAATAGTCATTAGTCAAACAAGAACGTATGCATAATTGCACAAAAATGCTTAAGTCAGCATTCTAAATTTGCACAGTCACAGGATAAATAAGACAATTAAACCACTTAAGCCTCAATGTGACGTGCCAAGCTTGAAAACTTTTTGAATGACACTAAAGGTTAAAATGACTGAAATATTGAATAAGAAGCATATTCTACTTTTATGTATGCGACAATGACTCGCTCCAAAAGATATGGACAAATTGTTTACAATGTGAGTACTGATGTAAAAAAATTATTTATCACTTATGACTTTGAAATTTTTGTAAAAATTCATTTATAACTGGAACTAGCTGTTATACCCGACGTTGCACGGGTAGAGGTGGAAAAATAATTTAACAGTCAATTTAACTATTTTTTTTCTTTCATTTTAGTTACATAAGATATGAAGATTACCCAGTAATTTTCCATCCGTATTTGGCAAAAAAATAAATCGTCACTTGAAACATGTCAATTATTTTTCAAATAATGAAACTAGTTTCTGAAGGTAATGGCAACAAAATAAAATAAACATTTTCAATTTTAAATGTTTTCGTTAAGAGTTTTTTTTTTCAGCCGATGGCATCAGGAAAGTAAAAAAAGATCGGATTTGAGCCAAAGTGGTGTAGTTTTTTCAGAAAATTCGAATAAAAACGTTCGAAAACGATAGAAGGAATGGTCTGATTCGAAAAATTCTTAGCCTATGTTCCTGAGATGAGATTAATTTTTGTGCCAAATTTTGTGACGATCTGTTGCGTGGTTCTTTAGATCTCGTGTCTTATACAGACAAACGGAAGTTGCCTTTTATGTATATAGATATGTAAAGACAATTAGTAAAAACTCATATTTAAATAGGTAAAACAAATAGGTTTGTGTCAGTACTACAAGATTTTTTTTTTTATGAGAATTTGGCCAGATCTTTTGGAGTGGTTTTCATATACATTACAGTGGAATAGGAGAATTCTGTTTAGAATATAACTATGGCTACCAAGCAAAGACTGCATGCAGGCGAGGACATACAAGTTCGAAAACCAATTTAAAAAATTCTGGTGAGAGTACAGTTTATAGAAAATATAAAGTAGGTAACTTAATTCACGTATGAAACCATGGTTACTCGCTACATGATTTAAATTAAATGCAAATGATTTTATAAAGTGTAATAAGCACACAGAAAATACAGGTTTGACTTTAAATTTACAAGTTATTCTGCATACTTATGTTAATTATGCTGAAAACTAACTATAAATGTGTTTATTTGACACTAATTTGTACAAAAATGCCGCTTTAAAAAAAAAAGAGTGCTAGATAGAATGACAGCGATAACAATCAAACATTTTAATTAATGACGTAATGTTTTCAATTTATGAAAAAGTCGAAACTCATTTCAAGGTGAACAGATATCAAAACAAATAAGAAATTAGTCGTCAATGTCAAATATTTCGATGTGTATTCGGCTGTAAAAATTGCACAATGTGGCGTAGGACCTTTGGAGAGAATTGCGCATTATAACTTGACCTTCATAATTAAACTTACGAACACAATCCACTAGTACAGAGTCACAACTAGGTTAAAAACGCATTTAAAAACCTACCAAAACGTTAAAATTACATAATCGGGCCGAAAAATAACAAAAAACACCTAACAGCGGTTAGTTTCTGACAACGAGGTGGTTCAGAAAAATAGGTCAATCAAGAAATACTGACGATAAAAAACGCACATTTTTGGTGGAAACGAATAGAAAATGTGTTTAAAATCAGAGAACTTGAGTTAAAACGAGCATTTATTAAGTAATAAAAGAGAATAATTCGAAATTACTTACCCAAGTAGCGCTGAGACCTGACAGACTTTCAGTCAGCCAGTTAAAAGGACTGCAGCAGCTGCAGCAGTACAATTTGGCGAAAAACCGCACGAATGACGTAAGAGCCGAACTTCCGGTGACGTCAGTGAACAAATGTTTGTGTATAGAGTTTAGTAGGAGATGGAGATTCTTGGCGAGAAAACAACTGAAGCCGTCTGAAAGTCGCCAAGCAAACATTGTAAGACCACGAATACCTTTCACCCAATGTTGCGAAAAGCATCATTGCAAAAAGCATGAATTAAAAAACAAAAAATGACTGTTTGCGCAGTTGTAAGTTGTAGTACGAGGTTTGAATTTATACAAGATGGTAGTAATTCCCTTTACAGATAAGAAAAATGAGTTTTAATGGCCTTGTTTCAACACTTTGTCAAAGAAAACAAAACGACCAATGAAATAGCAGTTCGGAACGCGTGACGTTTTAAAAACCAATGAGCTTGTTTCAACACTTTGCCAAAGAAAACGAAATAACTAATGAAGTCGCAGTATTTAGAGCGTGACATCATAAGAAATTTCCCATTACTAATTATCGTTCATATATTAAAAAGTCAAACCCTCAAGTCGATGAAGAAACCTACACTAACCCCACCGTAAAAAAAAATGCGCCAAATACTTCGCTGAAAGCATTTGTAGGCTGTGTCCTGACTACGACATCAAATGCAACCAAACTTGGCGACTGCCAAGGGCGCCAAGCGATGCAATAGCATGTGGCTGACTCTGCCAAGTCGCCAATTTTTGTTGCATTTGTGGCATTAGATGTAGTCAGGACACAGCCGTAGGTTAACTACAAAGCAATTGATGGCCTCACTTGGCAAACTAGTTTTTGCGTTGGCTTTTGGTCTGCAGCATTTCTATCTTCTTAACTCGATGTGCTCGAGCATTAAAAAAAAACAATAAAAACGATCTAGTAAAACAGCTACTAAAGCGCGTTGAATCGAGGATTGAAATGTACGGGATTTGGTTAATAAGTGTTTTATATCTTTTCCATTATAAAATAAAACAATTTCGGAAACCATTTTTACGTTATAGACATGTTTTGTGACGTCATACTCTTAAAACTTGAACGGATCTTTTTTTTAAAAGAATGAAACCATGAAAATGCCCAATATTGGCATATAATCGTAAAGTAAGGTGGGTAGTTTTAAATATCGTCGCACTAGAGGTACACGAGAGCTATTGGCGTAATTTAGAACCATAGTCAAGTAACGAGCCGACACCTGAGTAGTATATTGTAGAGATTACCGTCTGCGCGGATGTGCCCCAGTTTCAAATTTCATTATAACCATAAGGTTTTTTTTTTTTAATTTGGAAAGGTATGAGCATCAGTGACCCATCTTTTAATACTATTAACACTTCCTAAATCTGTCTAAAAGTCCGTCCATACCAGCCTTTTTTTTTTGGTAAGACCGTCCTCAGAAAATCGAAACATTGTACAACCCAGAATATGTTGTACATTCAGCAGAAGTCAAGAAGAATCTGGGGTAGAGATTTACTGTATGGTCCCTCTTGGCGAACTTTCCCAAATCGCGCCAAAAATCCGTATTTTGGGGACTTTTTTTTAAAAAAAAACCACGATTCAAAGAAAAGATCGTATGGGAATATTTTTTATGAAAACTCAACAAACGGTCCGATAGGGTTGCCGGAAAACGTCATCGGTGCGAAGTTATAGAATTCGAATCTTCAGTCGAAGTCAGAGGTTGCCAGAAAAATTATTTATCGCCAAATCCGAAAAAATCGTGTCAAGGGGGACCGTACAGTAAATCTGATCCGAATCTGGATAGTTATTAATAGAAAGACTGGTAAAAAATATTAGTAAACTTTTGGCCCAACTTTGTTGGGTCTCTGGCCTGTTGTTGGTCGTCAATATTTGTATTTCAATAAAGGAACAATACGAACATTGTTGAAACATAAAACGTTTTGTGATATTAATAGAAAATTAGTCATAATAATGTGTATTTGGTATAAGGACACAGTGAATGAAAAATTAGACGCACTACATCTGGTGTTTAAATAACGTTTCTAAAAAGAGATTTTAAAAAAATTATACTGCTTTTACTATCACATCATTCAAAATATAATGTTTTAGACACAAGGAAAAATATGACTTTATTTGGTTGTGGCTTTTATTGAAAACAGACGCAAAAATTTATTAAAGCAGCTTTATATTTTAAGAACATTTACTAATTTAATTAATATATAAACTAAAGTGTTTACAATTTAAATTTAGAATAGAAACATCTTTAAATTTTTAACATAATCTAAAAATCACTTTAAAAATACTGGAAATAAAATAATACCTAAACAACACTTTATTCTAGGACCAATGTGTAACATGTTTATTTCATAGTATTATATGGGTAAAAGAAGATAGTTTATAAACTTAAAAAGTTGATTTCTAATACATCATACATCATAAAAACTCCAATCAGTGTAATGATACAAGATCTTTATTGAAACTAATTTAAATAACTTATATCAAAAGTAAATTTTTCGCAGAATATTTCATATTAATTCACATTAATAATAGTACGGACAAAATTTTGGTTAAATATTTTACGAATTAAATAAAATAGAGAAAATAATTTAAGTTCTTTAAAATGAAACCAAAAACAGTCTTTTAAAGTTTTATTTATACTTCTGGTTTGTAGCTACTAATTGGACGGGTTGTTTGACTATTTCAAAAAGTTAATATTTTTGCTATCAATAATAAAATGTCAGTTATATTTACAATAAAATTGGTTTTAACTATTTTTTAATATTTTCAGAAACTTTATAATTAATAAAATAAAGCCTGTTTATTATTTCTGAATAATACTACTTTTGCAATGTTTAAATCAAGGATTCAGCATGAGCTGGTTGGCCTTTTTTTTCTGCAAGTTTGTGACATCATGCGCCAGCTATTGATAGCGCAGGAGTAGAGGTTTTGCATTTCGGAGCTCTAGTAAACTGTGCCAGAAATAAGAGCCTAAGGGGGTCTGGTTTCATTAAAATTTGAGTGTTTTATGTTTTTCTAGAATTGCCGGTTTAATAGATGTTAAAAAAGTTAAACTCCTAACATGGCGAAACAAGAACAAGTCTTGATTTTAGAGCCTGCCGCCGAGCTTCGTTTTGTAGGTAAGTATAAAATATTGTGTTTTTCTGTTGGCCATATTGAATTTATTATGCTTATATTTTTACATCTGTAAGTATTTTAACACCCAGAAACATATTATTTTTACACATATTAATTTGATTGTCCAAGTTTTTGCTTAATTGGTATCTATTTCGCGATACCTGTCAGATATGAGAGATTAACCGATCCCGATTAATCTTCCTACTTCCCAATTTTTGTCACGTTTGTTTTTTTATTCCGTTAAAATTATTTCGATTATCAAACTATTATGAAATATTTCATATTCTTTGTAGTAAGGAGCCATATCGGATTTCATGTAATCATATATTTATAATTTACTGATTTGTTGCCAGAACTTCCCTATTCGTGTAATTACTGACGTAGATTAGTTGTAGTCTACCTTTTGTTGTTAAATTCGTCCTTTACAAAACTTTTATGACTTTTTTGTTGTTACTTGGCGACTTAAGTTGTTTTAAGTGCCTATATTTTAAGGTTTACGTGTTCGTTCGCGATCTATTTTGAGTCATGCCTAATCGCCTTCAGGAATTCGGTTGAAGCTTATTTTACGGTATTTTAAGTTATGTACGAAAAAGGCATATTTTGAATTGAAAAAAGAAATGTATTTTAAAATAAAATCGTACAATTAAAAAAAAAAGATATAAATTTTTTTTTCTTGTCTAGTACATTGTTTTTTTTTATTTGGTTGTTAGTTTTGGTATTTCATCTATCCACTAAAAAGTTATGTATAACACTTATGTCCATTGTAGGAATAACATTAATTAAAAAAAATGCTTGACCAACATTTTTAACAGGTTTTGTGTTGTATAAAAATTACAAAATCAAATAATTAACTATTTGTATTTCCATACTTAGGACACTTCCACAGTATGTTTTGTTGCCATACCAATTTTACAAATACCCCTTATAATCATTTTAACACAGTGGACATTTTACATAGTTTGGCACATTGGCTCGATTCAGGATGTTTCGATGGCGATCTCTAGGGTTTCTTAAAGCAGTCAAAGCACAAGTTGTAAATAAAGGGGTTTTACATCCTAAAGTTTTTGCTCTTCGGTGATAAATTTCAATTTCCTACCTTGCAACTCGCTTTTCTAGAGCTAAGCCTTTATTTTAACTAGGGTCAACTGCATTATTTATGTAAGGAAAATAAGAAGGTTCAGTGACAGTCCTTCTGGTATTTCGGATTTCCAGCTTTAGCCTATTTCCTTTTTTTTTAATTAAAAAAAATGTAAAGTAGGTATTGCATAGTGGAAATGTCTGTACCCTGTATGGATGCTGGAAAATTGAACATAGGATTGCTATACCTATTGAGTTGCATGGAATGTGAAATGGAATGTTTTCCAAATTTGGACATTTTTGTTGCTTGGCAACACAATGAAAATCGCCAAATCGAGAATGGCTAATAGCTGTTCAACCCCCCCCCCCTAAAAAAAATGTTAGAAGTTGACATTAGAGACTCATTTTTTATACTTTTTGTCCATTATCCGTCTGATTCTGTATGCTAACTGTGTTTGCTTTTTTTTTACGGCAGGTCCGTTCACAGATGTCGTCACATCGTATCTGAAGTTGATGAACCCAGCCGAACGGAGAGTATGTTTCAAAGTGAAAACAACCGCTCCCAAAAAGTACTGTGTCCGCCCTAACAGCGGAATCCTAGAACCTAAACAAGTAGTCAATGTTGCTGGTATGACACTGAAGAAAGTTCTTTACAAGATTAAAAACTCTTATATTTTTTAGCTGAGCTTCTCAATGTCTAGCACCTAAATCTCCTCTAAGTCACTAAAATGTTCTGTTCAACTTTTATTTTTTTTTGTTTTATCCATTAAAAAAAAAGGTAAAATATTACTTTAGTATCCTCTTAAAACTACATTTTTATGGTGTACAGTAGCCAACTTGTGAGAATTGAGCGGCAAAAAAGTTTCTACATTTCTCTGAAAGTTATGAATAGCTTGCTTACACCGGTTTTTATGTATTTTGATCTTTCTAATTGTTTTCAAAATGATATACTTATTTTAATCTATTAATGTAAGTTAATTTAGCTATGAAGCTAAATGATAGTAGGGTAATACTAAATGTGGTTGGAGAAAGAAGCGAAGAATTCCATTAAAAAAGAGCACATTTTTGTGTTACATTAAATGCTGTGTTTGAATTGTTCTTTTTGTTTTTTAAGATGTTAAAATATTGTATTAAAGCTGTTATAAGTGTAAGTTACTGTTAATGTATCCGCCTACGTTAAAATACTTTTTCTTTTAAATGAAATTCAAGATTCATTTATTTATTTTTTAGCTTAACAGCCCAATTATTCTAGTTTCCAAAACTGTCAGAAGTTTAATTTGACGTCATCTAGAAACGAAGTTTTGAATAATGGTGTTTTACTCCCTAATTTAACAACAAAATAGCTCAAAATTTATTAACAAGGGAGTTTATATTCAATTTGTTTTTGCTTTTTCTGTATACTTTATTTATATAAGTGTTAAAAATATCTTTAAATGTTTAATAAATAACATTTTTCAAAAATAATTTTGTCTCGAAGGTAGGCAGATACCTTAATAAATGTTTTTGTGTTTTTTAAAAAGTAGAATTTATCCTTAATAGTTTATATACATTATGGAAGTTTACATGTGTACGAACTTAAAGTTAGGTGACTTATTTTAAAGATAATGTTGTTGCTTTTTTCAGTTATGTTACAACCGTTTGATTATAATCCAAACGAAAAGAATAAGCACAAATTCATGGTCCAGACGATGATGGTACCTGATGGAGAGATTAATATAGATAATCTAGTAAGTATTTTAATTAAGAATAGTATGGTTATCTGTGTGGTCTTTTAAATCATGTTTAAAATCATATTAAAAAAAAACCAATGATTATTTTTTATTCCTTTTCTACTCCTTCCGGCTACAATGCAAGCCTCAAATGCACTTTCTTCCTTTACACCTCATGTGGTTTTCTATGAAATGATGTGAAAATCACCGTTTTAAACCTACCTTGATTGAGGCTGTGTTGTGAAGGTAATTGCGATTGCTTTCCAAACCCAAGTTGGATGCGAGTAAAAACGAAAATAGCGAAGCTCGCATTGTCTCCTGGAAAACCACACAAGGTCATAAGGGAAGAAAGTGTATTTGAAGCTTGCATTATAAGATCGGAAGGACTATAAGTTGGGGGAAGCTACTTTTAAGGAAAAACTAGTTTATTTTTTTTTATATAATACTTTGTGTCTTATTAAAATGTGTTCTCGTTTGCAGAAAGATGTGGTATGTTTAATTAATTTTTTTTTATCTAACTTTAGATTCTTTTGCACACATGTAACTTTAACAATCTTAAATTTTATTCAATAACTTTTTAAGCAGAGTCGGATGGTTCTATCTCGCCCATGTTAATTTTACTAACTTTAGGAACATTTTTCTCAGGAGCTATACAAGATAATATGAATTTTTTATAGTTTGTTCCTTACATATAGCTATTTGATTTAAACTGAGGATATTTCACAGTATAAAAAATACATATTTAAAAAAATCACTGTAAAAGTATTAAAAAAAATCCAATTTAAAGTTACATTACTTTTTTTTTAGCAGAGACATTTAAAATTCCTCAGTTTAAATCAAAGAACTATCAATGGGAAAGAAATAATCAAACAAAACATGTTGATATCAATTATAGTTCCTGAGAAAAATGTTCCTAACTGTTGAAAAACCTTATATATCAGGAAACGCAAAATAAAATTAAGGTATAGGTAGGAACTGATATACAGGGTTTCTGAAAAATGTTTACAAAAAGAAAACTACTAAACAGAAATCTATAATATTGGTCTATGCAGATTAAAAATAAAAGAAAAACAGAAAAATCAACTTTTTTAAAAAAACAAACAAAAAAACATGTTTTCTTTTGTTTAAAACATGTTTTTCTTTAAACAATTAAATTTTGGTTATTGAACAAGTTGTATGAGTACAAGTTGTACATGTTTAAAACAATTGTTTTAAACATATGTTAATATGTTTTAAACATAACAACCCCGCTCCAAATTGATCTTACTTTGAATAAGGGATTAACTCCAAGGAGTTATTTCCTTGTTCAAAACAATTAAAGTGCATGGTTAACCAATTCCATCATTATTTTGGCTAGTTTTGTTAGCTTTTAATAAATGAAATAATATTGCTTGCGAATATTGTAGTTAACTTTCTTTCCCAGTGGCGAGACGCAAAGCCTGACAGCCTTATGGATTCCAAGTTGCGATGCGTCTTCGACATGCCAGCTGACAAAACAGTTCAAAATGTAAGTCAGTTCATGTATAGTAACTTTTATGTGATCACTAGATTATGTGTTTTTAACCTCTTTAACATACTAATACTGCATTTATACATATTAGCAAATTGTTTGCAAGTTTTTTTTTGTGTGTGATAGTTATTGCATGTATAGTTTATTTTGAATGGGGCTGATTCTATTAGTATCAAAATCTATTAAAAATTTATTTGTCTAATTATCTAAGCAAAATTATACTGTTTTTAGTGGGGGAAAATGTTAATCGAAATGTTTTGAAAAGGAATTAAATGTTTACGAAAAAAGCATTTTCATTTGCTCACATTTTTGTAATCTTAACGTAACTTTAAATTATTAACATAAAATATCTTTTTAAACTTTTTATAATCCTATTAGAACTATAATTCATTTATTAGTATAAGTAAACATAGGTTTTATAAAAGATAAGCATACATAAATTGGATCATGTTTGTCAGTCTTTATATCAAGCTTAAAAATCTTCAGAAGCTGTTTCTTTTTACAAAATGATTTTTCAAACCTCACGATATTTTTTCGGGAATGTTTGTATGTTAAAAGGTTGTTGGAGGTTGAATTTAAAACATGATAAATTATTTCAGGATTTTAAAAATTTTGGAGTTGGCAGGTGGAGCATAGTTAGGTTTTGAAGGTGATGTATTGTTTAACAGTGTATGTTGATATGAAATATTTTGCCTTTATTTAGGAACAAAGCGTATCGCATATATCTATTCTTCAAATTATAAATAAATTTAGCAAACAGTAAGAAATAATTATTGAAAAGAAAATCGAAACTAGCCAAAATTTAGCATGTTTAGCATGTCAATTATAGAATTAATACTGTGTTGGCGCTTTTTTTCCTGTCGAACACAAATGCTGTGCGGACAGTGGCAGGTTCTGTTATAACCCTACTTGTCATACTCAATAGAACTCTGCACACTGTGTAATAAGAGGTATCGTTTGTGTACAAACATGATCCAGTTATCATTATTTCATTATTCCATGCAGATTGTGTTTAACGCTAATATCGTGAATGTGCATGTTGTTATGTGTGCGCCCACTAATATCTGCTTGCGTGTCCCTTCCTCTAAATGTGTGTGGTGTTTCAGAATAATTTAGATACGAATGCAGCTCAAGCGGAGGACAAAACAACAGTTAAAGTTGTGAGTGACACGACGTCCTTGCCAAAGGTAAAATGTTCAGCCTCTCTTTATTAACGAAGTGTAACAGTAAACTTCAATATGGCGACCCCTCTATAATTAAACATATCTATTTAATTTATTGGATCAGGGGCTCCCAACCTTTTTGCACCTGCGTACCACTTGACTTTTTGAGAAATTTCGGCGTACCACCAGACCTAAATATATTAATGAACGTCTAATATTCACTCTTCTGAAAGTGTTCAATGGCTTTTTGAATTGAGTTCCTGAGAAAACTTCACATTTAATGGTTAGATATTTGTTTATTTGTAGCATGCTTATAATAAAGGAGAATTAAAAAGATTAAAACAGTATTAATTTACAGGTTTGTTTATTACCCATAGGCCTAAAAACATACAAATAAAAAAATAGTACAAACTCATCAAAAAATTTATCATCATTAGACAAACTATATTTTTTAGTCTTTAGTGCAAAATTGGTTTTTTTTGCCTGAGATTAAAATATCAACATTAGGATTAATGGAACATATCTTCACTCTTATGTTTGCTCACTGCTCATGCGTACCAGAAGCTATTGATAGCATTATGTTGCTCACATCACTCACGCGTACCACCGAAATATTCCCGCGTACCACCGGTTGGGAACCCATGTATTAGATGATAAAATTATTTTAATGTCAAAATACTTACATATACTTGTTTGAAAAGCTTAGAAAGATTGCTGTTTTCTTCAAATTGTTGAAGAAACTAATTGCTCAAATTATAATATTTTCTGCTTGTTCAAAGAAATCACTACTAACCTTTTTATTCTATATCAATCGAAGAGCTTAGTGGAAAACATGGTATGCGACATTTAAAAAAAAAATTAAGATTTCTGTGTCAATGAACATGTTATTCAGGTTGGTAACAGAACCTGGAAATCAGGGAACTTTTTAATTTGGGAAATCTCAGGGAATTTTTTCAAAATTTGCTAAATATCGGGAAATATTTCCATTTCGGATTATTTAAACAGTAGGTTTAATTTGTTCTTGAGATCACTATACTAGCGGACACTTCTTGATCAAAAGAAAATATTCTGGTTGTTCCGATTGACCTGAACCAGAGCTACGAAAGTAAACTCAACACTCTTCTTATCATGCAGAGGCAAAAAAACTGTCAATTATTATCAAACGTCAAATATGCTCCTAAGTCCCAATGCTGTGTACGATGTCGCCCTTAACGGTTGCGTTGGATGCTAGTCGGGTGTCAGCTTGTCACTTGACTGTGGTTCTAAGTTCTGAAGTATTTAATTTTACATTTTTCTTTCTTGTCCTTATTATAATAATTTATTCTAATGGGTTGTTGTATTGAAGTCTATTGTATTGTATTTTGATTATGCTTGCTGTAGTGTTCTGTCCTACATGTATCTATGTTGAGTCTTTCCTAATAACTTTTTTTTATCTCAATTCTTTTATTTATTCCTTGCACTGTATTTGTTAGTTTATGTAATACGAATTGCTGAATTTTTTAGTTTAAAGAGACTTTGAATTTAGAATTCAACCATCAAAGTTAGATAATGAAAATTTTATGCTTTTTGTTTTAACTTTTAAACATGTTTTTGAATATTCTTTTTCAAATCTCTTCTATCTCACTTAATAAATACAGATGCTGTTTATTAATGAAGTTCACCCAAATAAAAAAAAACCTTAATGAAAGTTTTTTATTAAATTTTTATCCACACATTCCGAAATCCATAGTGCTAAACTGGAAAATTTTAATATTGTTGATTTTCGTTATTGTAGGATCACCAGCTTTTTGCGATTTTAGGAATTACAATTTTGGATAGGTGGCGTTTCCAATTGTAAAATATTTTGATCGTCTGAGTTTCTGAATGTTACGATCGCTGCAATTTTGACATTTTACTATTGTGGTTGTTTCACAAATTAAAGATAGTCAAAGTTGTGTGATTTCAGCACTGCCGAATGTCTTCGTTTTTAGGCTCACAGTAGATCAGTGGAGAATTTTAATATAGGTGAAGATTTACGATTAAAAAATGATTATTTTCAGTGAGATTTTTGGAAACCAGGATAAAGAAAAATAATATTGAGGATTTTGAAAAACCAGTCGCGAAAAATGCGATACAATTTATTTGGCTGTCGCATTATCGAAGGATTCGGTCGCATTTTAGGACTAGCAACCCTTAGTTTCAAACCCTGATTGTGTAGCGGGGTTGTTATGATTTTACCTGACCCGAAAAACCCCAGGTGGGTTTAAAAAAAAAAACTACTTGAAAAAACCCATCATAAAACCCAAGTGGGCAATTGAACTTAAAATAGCCTTCACTGAAAATTTAAAAAAAAAAAAACTTTTTATACATCCAAAAACTATACATTTCGTATCATTTTTAATTAATATTTTAGTATTATTCTAAATATATTTTTCATTTTTGTATCTTCAATGTTTAAAATGCATTTACAAATTTAAATTTATACTAATTATTTAACAATTAAATATAACTAATCATTTTTTAAAATTCTAATTTGAATTTCTATTGTTAAAATATTCCAGATTATATAATTTGACACATACACAAATAAACAATAATTGGTTCTAGACAATACATTTATTAAATTTAAATATACATTTATCTAACAACCATATGTAATTATTTTTTAATTGTTCTAATTTAAATGACATCATTCCTGATTATCTCTCAAGATGTTATGTTAGTTTTAAAAGTTGTTAGTTGTCAATTGTAATGTATAGATAAATAATTAAAACTTCCCTAAATAAATCACAAAATCCTGAAAAACACATCCAAAATACTGTAAAAGCCCATAAACCCCTAAAACCTTAAAAAAAACAACCCCAAATCCAAGTGGGTTGGGTTTTTCATGAAAAAACCCAGGTTTTTAACAACCCTGTTGTGTAGTGTTACATGTCTCTAGTTAGTTAATTGTAATTTTCTCTTTCCCAGGCATCTAATATAGACGTTGAAGTCCAGCAAGTAGCAGAGGAAAACAAGAGGCTGAGGGACGAGATCCGACAAATCAAACAAGAAAACTCACAACTAAAGGTTAGTATTTTCAAATAAGTCTTTTTTTTTTAATTTTGAAATGCGTTCAGCTTAACTTGTTAGATTTTTAAAATAGTTCTCAATGCTGACATGGTGGGTTAACATTTTATAAATGTTAACCCCCCACTGAGGGGGGAAAATCCCTTCATTGAAAGGGAATCTGTCCGTATTGAGATGGGCTTGGCAAGCAGTGGCGATCGGAAACCGGTTTCTCCCTTGCTTCTACTTCCGCAATTCAAACGTAAGACTGATGTCTGGCGCGGAACTTGATCATAGAGATAGTAAACCAGTGCGTTGCGTGATTAGAACCAATGCAAAACTTTTTTTCACATCAGTTTAGGCGATGACTCGCTATCTTCGCGAAACAGATCCGATTCAGATACAGATCCCTATGCAACAAAGGTTTTTTCCCCCTGTACTCTTCAAATGTTTCAAACAAACCTTTTATTATTTATTCTGCAAATAGATAACATACTATAAAAGCAAAATTTTGATTGTAGTTTTATTATAACTAGCTGTCACAATTAGAGATAAATGACTCATTTGCAAAGTTTCCCTTGCCTATTTCAGTGGAGTCAAAACTGTTTTACCTTCAAAATTATGTTTAATCTATTTGAGTATCGCTTCTTTACATATTTCAAATGATAAATTCATTTCTGAATATTTTTCCAAATGTGTGGTTATTAAGGATCGTATTTTTTTTAGTGCAATTAATATTTTATTAAAAAGTAAAACTGTTAAAAAGGCATATACTTCATGATTTTTTTTCGGTTTCAAACAAATATGGTAAACATGTTTTTTTTTTGGAATCCAAATATTTCAAACAACTTTTGTCACTGCTTTTTGTTTAAATCATCAAGAAATTAAAATATTGTTATCATAAATAATCCATGCCCCCCCCCCCTGAAAAAATTGTGCAGCCAGCAACATCACCAACATTTCTCAAAAACTAATTTTTTGGTCTTGAAAATGAGAAGATTGCCATTTCCTTAAAGGCTCCTAGGTCACGTACAGCTCAATGTTTTGTTCCTAAGCATATTTGGTCCTCACTTTGGCTACTCCTTACTCAAGGGAGCCTTTCCCAACCACGGCCTACTCAACGTAGAAGGCCATTGAAGCTCTCCCAAACACGTATGTGGACGGAAAATTTTTACGTCACTGTTCCGAGTACCGAAGATGTCCAATCCTGTCCGGAACCACTAGGAAACACTATTTAAAAATATAGTCGGCGAAGAAAGAATGGTTGTGAATAGGTTTCGAGATAAGGTTTCTTTATCTTCGGAAAACGACAGTTGGAACCAATGACGTCAAACATTCCGTCCATGCGAGTGTTTGGGAGAGCTTCTTTGGCCTTGTAAATTGAGTAGGCCACGGTCCAATTTAGGATTTGCATGGTTGCGTGTAATTAGTGAAGCCATGACTATTTGTATGCACTTTTTGAATCCTGTCTCTTCCTTGCAGGTGGAAGGGTTGAGGCTGCGATCCCGCGCCAACCCTACCAGCGAGGCCGGTTCCCAGCCTACCGGTCCCAAACAACCGGCCTTTGACGACCGCCTCCAGGAACAGCCCCAGTCCCCCATGCTCTATCTCGCGGTCATGCTGACCATTGGGCTGCTGGGCATATTCCTGGGCAAGTTTGTCGTGTAAGCCCTATCCCGATGAATTGGAAATGAAGGGTTCTAGTCTCAAAAACTCACGTTCGCCAAAGTATGATGAGAGGTATAGGTCTCCATTCGTTGTCAGGAAATTGAATTTAGGATCGTAAAAAGGACGGACAGGGTCCTATGTCTTGGTCCCAAAAGCAAAATATTTCTCTGTTTTGCAATAGAATTCTAAGAAATTATTATCCTTTCTGCAGAAAGAATTTATTAGCCCCTCGCGCCCACCCGGTTCAAAGCATTTATTGCTGTTAATAGTTCAATTTCAGTGCGTTATATAAAGTTCATAAAACTTTTAGTTTTGATATCATGTTATGTGTAGTTTTGTGTTTTTTAAAAAAAAAGAGTTAAAGTTGTGATTTCCAATGTGCAGCCAAATCTGGAATTTTTTTAATTGTGCAAGAGAAACACTGGATTTTTAAGTTTTTCTGCAGAGAGGCTTCTTTTATACTGCTGCAATGTCACACTTTTCAGTAGTTCCTTCTGCTGAGCTCTAGTATAACTAAGATATAGGGTGTCCAATTGAATTTGCGAGTGTCAAACTTCCCCAGTGAACGGACCAGACCCTGTGTCTATATTTATTACAATTGGAGAATGTGAGTTTTAGAAAATTAGACCTTTCGAATGCACCTACTTTCTTCCCCGACCCTATTTGATTGAGAAAAAAAGCTAAACTGGTTTGTTTGATGAGGAAAAAAAAATTGTAGAATCTGAGTTGCCTGGATGCAATCATTTATTATTAAATAAATTTTAAAATAAAAAAAAAACATTGGAATTTAGTGCCAGAATTATTATATTACTATGGATAGAAATGTAATGTGGCAACACTGTATCTGCTGTCTTAAAGGGTATATATACATGCATCGCTTTTCGTCTTTATTTTCCTAGGATTTTGCAGCCGCGTGGATTTTTTGAGAATTTGTGAGCAATAACTGTTTTTTAAATGGATTTTTCGGAGATTACTGTTCTATAAAGTGAGCTCTCTCTCTCGGAAGATGTGGTTTAAGTGTGCTTTCTTGTTTTTCCTTTGTCTTGCTGTAGAGCGAAAAGTAAAATTTGTAAAAATGAATGCCACGTGCCGGGTTTGTACACTTTTTGACGACTCCTTATAATTTAAACATGATTTTTAAGGACTTTTTAAAGTAATCCTTTTCCCAATTTAGGTCATCTTTGAGGTCTATTGTTGTAAAGCAGTACAATATTGTTTTTTGAACTGCAATTTAACAAAATTTCAACTTGTAGTGCTGGAACACGGTACAATCGGAAGCTTTTATTTTTAAATATATAATTTTGACTGTGCTCATAATTGTGGATTAGGATTTCGAATCCATAATTATGAATAATAATTGAACCAAGCGATCTTATTGTATTAATATTGAACCAGAAAGTTTTTTTATTGTTTTAAAAAGTCCTTAATGTTCGTGAAATAAAAATCTGTACAAACCCTGGGCATAAATTTATTGTTGTATAAACAAAAATACCTGTCAAGGGGTTTAAGTTTAGTATTTTAAAGCAAAGTCTGAATGGTTCATAGTTTACTTTCTTGGGCCTGTGATGTTTTAAATTTCAGAGCTTTTAGCTTTTCTGTGTGTAATGTTGGGATTTGCCTATTGTAACCATCTACAGTCCTGGAGCAGGAGAACCTTTTTTTTGCATGGGAAAACCCTATTAGACTAACATGAGAAGTATATGTTTGAAGTTAGAATATTCCTCATTAAATATATAAAAAATGTCTTGCCCTTGGTTAGTTTAATTGTGAATGTTTACTTTAGTACAAAAGGTCTTTAGTACAAATGAGTGTAAACATATTTTTTTGTCATTGTAACTGAACTGGATCAATTTTTAAAGGTTAACAAAAATTGTGAAGTACATTTACACACTTTACTATGGTTTTAGTGTTAAGAAAGGAATTCGTTTTTGAAAAATATGACTTACGTTTTCAACCAGAAATTTCTTTCTTCATACAGTAGGTTAAATAACAAAACTTGTTTTTTCTAGAATTTGTCATAAATGATAAACTACTTTTTTCAAAAAATTCTTATTCTGTAGCTTGTGACTGTTACAAACAAAAACTGCATGCCTTCATCAATAATCTTATTGGCTTGTTAATAAATCCTTATGAAATACATTATTTATTTCAATGTTACGATCTTATTTCTTGTTAAAATTTGCAGCTTAGTTTATTTTTCACGTAAAAAAAAAGGTTCTCTACAGGGTGGTCACTTAAACTTAACATTAAGCTATAAACATCAATATTTCATGGCAATTATTGAAAATAGTTTTTAGTTTTGATTGCCTTGGGGGGGTGTACTGTTTCTAAGAACTTCCAGACCGCCTCTAAATATTAAAGCTTGAGTGTCTACCAAATTTTAATGCATCAATCTTGAAATATTATTTTATTCAAGACTTTTAATTAATATTTCATTGCATCTGTTTTTAAATATTTTAAAAAATGTTAGATGCCCAATTCTTTGAGCATTTATACATTTATATCGCTTATTTAATTTGATACACCTAGATTTGCATGAAAAACATAAAGGAGTAAATAGATATCTAGAAAGTGGCAACCCTGCTCCTTAACTGTAATGAAATTTGCCCGATGTCGCCAAACATTGCAGGTTTCATTACCGTTGGAAGGATAATCAACTCTTAGAGTTTTTTTGGGTAAAGAGATAAGTTCTTTTACTGAATGTTTTGGTACTTGATTGCTCATTCTGATTTTTAACGAAACGAAAAAAACCAATCCAACCTTACAACCATACTGTCTCCTTCTTTCATACATTGTTCAACTCTTGTCAGTGTTACGACTCCAAGTAATAAATTTGTTATGAAACATGTGGTTTGGTTTTATTTCGCGGTTTGATTGGGAATGTAAATACACTGCTCAAAACAATTAGGGGAACGCATGGTTTAAACCCTTTCACCCCCAATGATTCCCTTTGGGAACATCAGCTTCCGATATTTTTCTCTCACTAAGTTGAGATCTCACTTATTTATCGTTAGATATAAGAATCATATCTTTGAAGAATTAAATAATGTTTGTTTTAATTAAATGAAAATATGAAAAACATGGTCAAATAAAATTCACTCCCAAAAAAATTTATGAAATAAATGGACCCTAAATTCTTCACGCTTGCATTCTTAGATGTCTAAAAATTGATTTTATGTACCTTTTTTTACCAATAAAACTTTGAAAAAAAATATTGTTATAATTTATTCAAAAGTTATGATTCTGATATTTCCCCCCTTAAATTTTAGTTAAAAAATTAGGATATTCCCCCCAGTTTTTTTACCATTTCATACTCGATGCATAATGAATATATTTCACAAATTTTGGATTTTTATAATAAAAATAAGAAGTTGGAACGGAAAGGGTAAACTAAAGTATGCAAAGTGCTCCCCTAATAGGGTATTTGACTAAAAAAAATTTATTGGCTTAAAATATTCTTATGCCAAAAAGATTAGACCCGTATTTTTTCTTTGTTTTAAATACCCCATAAAAAGGGGAAAAAATGAATTTTAAAATTAGGACGAAAAATCACTCCCGAAAACGCTTTGTGGCTGTCCCGTGATGTCACTAGTGACTATAAACAAACTTTGAAACACCATTTTGGAATCTAATTTAAGCAAATTTGAACTATCCGCTTCTGTAAAACCTCCACCCATTATCTATACAATTCTTATTTTAATAGTAAGTTAGATTAAAACCAGTTTAATTACAAACAAAAAAACATCACACCGGTTTGCTTATACATACTAGTGACGTCAGCCAAATCGACGTGTTTGTGATCACGTGACGTACCGATGAAAAAAGCCATTTGAAAATGATTTTTATTAATTATTTAAAGATTTATTTTGCAAAAAAATGCTCCAAGATGCATATCCCTGTGGTGAAATGCAACAGGAATTTTTTTAAATACTACTTTTACTTTGACCATGTGTGGTTTGCTCTATCATGGGCATGTAAACTGCATTTTCCACAGTAATGCATTGGACTATTTTTGCCCAGAAATTATCCGTCATTTAGTGCACTTTGTTATAGGCAGTGTTGGGCAAATATTAATTGCAAGAACAATTAAAGATTAACAATTAATTGGTAAATGTAACTACGACAACTAACAATTTATCAATTGTAATTGTGGAAAATTACAATTAACAATTCATTTTCAATTGTTTTGTTAATTTTAATTAATTATAACACTTATAAAAACGGTATATATAAATATACCCGTGTGGTTCTGGGTGGTAGAATAGTGCCCCCCCCCATCTTTTCCTGCGGCTAAATATGTTAGAAACAAATAAAAGAACGATCCAAATAATCAATAACTTTAAACATGATTAGGCAGACAATAACAATTTAAAATTTCTTGTAATTTAAATTACTTTTTTCTTCTCGAACATGCTGTCTGACAGTTTGTGACTCTTTGGCAGATTTGTCATTGTCAGTTTAATTTTCCTAAATCTTTACTCATTTCGTTTTAATACATAAAGTTAATTGTTAGTTTTAATTGTTTCATAAAATAACTAAAAAAGTTAATTGCAAATATTTTAATTAAGAGTTACAATTGACATACGTTAATACAATTAATTTAATTGCAAGGTGCAATTAAAAGTTCAATTGTGATTAATTTAATTGCAATTACTTTTTTAGTTAATTAACAAATTAATTGATTAATGCCCAACACTGGTTATAGGTTAGTGTTATTAAGTGCTTACAACAATGGTCCTAGTCAATAAGTCTAGATACTGCAGTTTACCAGCACACGATAGAGCTCTGAAAACTTTTACTTTAATAAATACTTTATTTTTTGACATATATTAGTGCCTGGTTTCTAACTAAAAGTATTTTTAAAAAATAAATGCACTAACTTTGTTTGAAACATGCTACTGAATAAGTTTTCACCCACTAGCAGAAAATAGCGGTTTGGAAATATGTCATTTAGACGCTGTAAATGTAAAATTTTCATTTATAATTTAAAAATAATAAAAATCTCACAAATAATAAAATTTTTATTTAAGAGACCATTTTGATAATTTGTCATATTTTATGTTCGATATTGTGTTGAGGTTTTTAAGGATGTTATGAGTACGCATTATCATAAACCAAAGGCATGCTTTTAAAGATTCTTAAGAAATAAAACTTTCTAATGAAATTATAAAATCAAACTGAATAGTGATTAATTAACATCCAATTTTCTAACAGCTATCTTGTCTCTATCGTAATTCGGGTTAGCTTTAAGTTCTGCGTTATATCAGTAGATGGCAGCACTATCACTCACACCTTTTTACTCTAGACACACGTGAATCTTTATAAAATTAATTTCACAACTTCAAATTTTCTTAATAGTAACTCTTCCCAAGAAAGTTTCTAAGGGATATTAGTATGCACTCTTTCCTTTCTGCCACGTTCTTTTTTTCATTTAATATATGGCAGAATAGAACGTACAAGACTTCCATATGCCAAAAACTACACTGCTCAAAACAATTAGGGGAGCACTTTGCGTACTTTTGTCAACTCTTGTACATTTGTGAAATATATTCATTATGCATCCAGAATGAAATGGTAAAAAACAGGGGAAAAAAGCTTAAATTTAAACTAAAATTTAAGGGGGGAGGGGGAATTGGAATCATAACTTTTGAATAAATTGTAACAATAATTTTTTCAAAACTGCTTGTTAAAAAAAAGTTAAAATCAATTTTTAAACATCCAAGCATGAAGAATTTAGGGTAAATTTATTTAATAAAATTTTTTGGGAGTTGATTTTATTACAATGTGCCTTAAACTTCAACCTTTTATAATCTTTAATTATATTTATTATTTCTCCTCAAGATTTTTCCCTCGTAGGTTCATTAGGTGCCTACTCATGTCGGCTCTTCACTTGACTCTGTTGTTCTAAATTACAATGCTGATCGCCAATGTGTAGCTCTAGTGCGGCGGTAATTAAAACTAACCTAATCTCCTGAATTCCAATATGTACCGACTAAAAACACTCAAAAGACTAATGAATGTAGGAAAATAAGCGGCAGCAAAAAAACCTATTTCACAAATTTATTTAAGAATGAATGTTAAAATATAACGCAGGATTTGACACGTGTGCTTTCCTCTTCGGACGCCTCTGAAAAACTCTCGCAGTCTGAAGGCTCGCTGGTAGTCCCTTCACAAATTGTATTTGATGAGTGGCAACAAGTGGAAGGCGACGAATGTGTGTGAATTTGGACTACTTTGTCGTCGGACCAGGGATCGACTTCAGCCTCTTTAAAGTCCTAAAATGGCCAAAGTTGATGCAAGTTAGAAAAGTTAAAATGTATTAATTTTAAAATTATCTATAGCTTTGTTTTTAATTGTAATGATGTTTTAAAAAGATTTATTTTACACATTTGATGGAAAAGAAAAGATGTTTTTTTTATAGAATGAAACCCGGAAAACAAATCAGATTTTAGACCCCATATATATATCATAATATGTATTTTCGTTATCTTGACACCTCCAAAGACAGTCAATATGGGACTATCGCAAAGAAAATATTAATACGTATTGTAATGAATAATTCATAAAATTAGAGGGAGAAAAAAAACAATATTCAACTGATTTATATGAGAAGGAAATCTTATATAAATACTTATACTGTTGGAGTAGTTGCATCAAATGAATACTTTTTTCAGTCAAACCTTGATATCTCGACTTCCTATAAGTCGAATAATCCACTAACTCGAACTTTTAATCAGGTCCCGAATCATTTCTATGCTTTCCTTTAAAAGAATGTTTCGATAACTCGAAGTGAACATCTTCTAAGTCGAAGTTTTTGGGATAGATTTCACCGATAAAACAATTCAGTTAAAAATAAATTTCAGTTCAATTAATCAGTATTTGTACCATTATGTCTGTGAAGCCAACCCTTAAAAATACAAATAAGAAACTGTTTTTTAAATGATATTCATGGTATGATACTATCGATAAACAATGCGGCTAAATTTGTGAGTTTTAAAAAACCTTTTGACCCATTATTTCTTGTGTTTACAACGGCTATTAAAAAATTGAAATGCGTAAAACTATAGTATTATGACATATCAAACCATTTAACCATGTTGACCATCTTAATGACAGTAGAGAGGAAGGAAGGTAACTTCGATAATTCGCGAACTTCGATAATCGAATTTTTGGGTCCCCTGGAGTTCGAGTTATCGAGTATTGACTGTATTTAAAAAAAATAAGCATTGTACACAATAAATTGTATAATTTAAATGAAAATTGTGTTGTTTTTTTTAAAAACCCACAAATCTTCAGTACTTTAAAAGCAATTTTCTGACAGTTTAACAACAAATAAATGCCATCAAAAAGAATAAAAAAAACCATTTGAATTAACCAATTGCAATTAAATATAAAGTTAGTTGAATGAATGAAAGACACATATAAGTTATCTGAAAAAAGTTATGATTATCTAAATCTACATCACTTGTCTGTTTTATTTAAGATAAGGAAAGAAATCAAAACACTTACTTTTGTTTTCAATCTATCTAAGAGTTGCATCATATCAGCAGTATCTTGCTTGTCTCTAAAGTCTAAAGGTTCTCTGTTGACCTAAATGTGAAGTAAAAGGTTTTTTCCCATCAAAAAAGATTTTCCCTTATATTCACTACAATTTTACAAACAAGCAATTTGGGTTATTGTTTGATTCAATTCCCTTATTTTTGACTTATAACATATAAAGTATTCTTTAGGATTATCTAAAAATCTATATTTGTGAAAATTAACTATCGCTTAAGCTAATTTTTCTTGTTAAGCACCAAAAGTCGCCTAGATGGTGCCCCAAAAAATTGCTTGCTTCTGGGGAATATGCTTAGCCAGCAATAGGCTTGATCCGGCCTAAAAACCAGCCTCATTATATAGAAAAAAAGTTTATCTTGTTTATTTATCTAATAACTACTACCACACAGAACAAGTTCATTTACAGGTAAAGGACTAACAGAACATAACAGATCATAAATATAAACAAGTTGGTTTGTAACAGAATCTGTCACTCAGCCCGCTTCCACACAAAATTTGTGTTCAACAGGAAAAAAGACACCAAACACAATATTAATTCTACTCTAAACCTTTTAACGCTAAATTTGACTAGTTTCATTTATTTTATTTCGAAAATTCAATAATATTTCTTTAATAATTATTATTGTTTGCAAAATTAATTTATATGTATTATAAAGAATAAATATGTAATATTCTTCTCTTTTATATAGAATCAAACCATTTCATATAAAAAAATAAATAAAGCGAAACTGTGCACAAATTTTTATGCAAATTTAGAATTCTCTATGCATCTTTCTTCATCCATATATAATGAACCATCAAAAGAACTCGATTGTGATATTACAACAATCCAAACTGAATTATATATCACATAAATAAATATTCTTTCAAAAGTTTTATTTCTATTTTAATAAAGTTTCTCGTACGTTTAACGAAATGGCGACAGTGAAAATATTGAATAACAATGGAATTTGCATGTTATTTCAATGCAGATTTATTAATTTTTTTAATTTTTTAAATATCAAATATACTTCTAATTCAATTTTTTAAATGAAATTTGGAATGTAGCATAGTCTGATTTTTTGCTTCAAAATGACGTATCCCACTTGTTTGTGCGACTTGCCGTTCGTTCTGTGAAAGTGGGTGACATACGGACGGACTGAACGATTATAATACCTTCCACTTGTTACGTTATAAACGTAGTGTGGAAGCTTAAACTAAAAGGGAACACCAAAAGAAAAACAAGGAATAAAAATTTTAAAATACAAAAAGCCAGTGAGGTCAATTATAAAATATGTATAAAACAGAGAAGCCAGCAAAAAGTGTACAACAAGAAATAAATTAATAGGACAAGGTATTAGACAAGCATCTTATCTTAAACTCAGTGTAAGACATAAACAATACAATTAGGTTTGTAACAGAATCTGTCACTCAACCCGCTTCCACACAACATTTGTGTTCAACAGGAAAAAAGTCGCCAAACACAATATTAATTCTATTATAAACATTTCATGATAAATTTGCCTAGTTTCATTTATTTTATTTCAAAAATTCAATAATTATTCCTTTAATAATTAATCAATAATTATTATCATTTGCAAAAATTAATTTATATTTCAAGGAATAAATATGCAATATTCCTCTTTTTTTTTAAATAGAACCAAAACATTTCATATAAACATACAAACAAAGAATCTCTTAGTGAAAAATATTTTACGTCATTTCAAACTGATTGATGTCTCAAAAATAAATTTATTCTAATCTATTTTTTAAAAGAATTAAAGTTTCTCAAGCGATTGTTGGGAATGGCAATGATGATTTAATTCTAATAAAAATGGCTTCGTATATGCTTTTTAAATGAGCATTCAATTTTGCAGTTTTTTAAATAATTAAAGTACTTTGATTTCGAATTTTTTTCTGAGATTTTCAATGTCTTCTAATTTCGATGTGCTGAATTTTTTGACGTATCACACTTGTCTGTAGTATTTGTAGTTTGGGCTATGAAAGTGGGTGACAGACGGACGGACTGACTGAACGATTATAATACCTGCCACTTTTTACGTTATAAGCGTAGTGTGGAAGCTAATACCAACATCATCTTGAACGCCATTAAAATTTTTATAAAAATTCAAATGACAAAAATTCTCAACATAATTGGTTTATGGGGAAAAGACTAGAAAAGTAGTTATGAAATAGATATTATAAAAATGAGATTTACCTTATCTAAAACATGTTCAGAGCAGCCGTAACTCATGAGAAGCTTCTTGATATCCTTAAAAGAGGCACTTGCAGAAGCGTAATGGAGTGCTGTGCGGCGATTCTGAAAAAGAAGATTTAAGAACTGCATTAGTTTTGAACATCCTAACTTCTGTGAAACTATTGCTTTCGTTACGTTAGCATTTTTTTAACCAAAAGAATCAGGCATAACAACATCAAAACAAATTTAGTAGGAAAATAACATCTGATTATTTACTTAATAAAGTTTAAAATTTTTTTTTAAGTATTTTAAAACTTCAAAAGTAAATGATTACAGGTATGATATTTTTTTAAATATTTATTTTATTTTACATTTCCATTAAAATAAACATCAAATGGGCTTGTTTCACGTGGGATCTGGCAACAGATCTGCGGTCTTGTTTTCGTTTTTCTCAAATTACTTTTGTTGATATTCGAAATTGAGTTTTCTAAGAATAAGTTATTTTAGTTGTTATTCTTTAAAATTACAACTTCTTGCTGTGCTGTTGGTTGTTGTAATTATTTAACAGGGAAAACTTGCATTAAAAGAAGTTGGAATTTAAAAAAAAAATTCCAACTAAAATATTCTTAGAAAACTCAATTTGGAATACCAAGGCAAAAGTAATTTGAGAAAAATGAAAACAAGACCGCAGAGCTGTTGCCAGATCCCTTGTGAAACAAGCCCATACTGATCTTATATTTTAAAAAATCACAAAGTTGCATACCAATTATAATTATTTGTTTTGTGGCTGTACTATATTTAGTTCATAAAATAAGGTTATTAATTTATTAAATCACATTTGCAATGTAAAATGAGTATTAATGATTCTTTAAAATTTAAATTACTTTGTTTTTGGAAGAAAAATGTCATGATATCAAAAATTCCAAATTAATAATATAATTAAAAAAGACCAGTCCATGTGAGCCATCAGACATGTGTCAAAAATTATAAATTACCTGATCAAACAAGTTATCAATGGATTCTGTTGGTGGTTTATGATCAAGAATGATTTCCACCATGCTTAGTCGATTGTAAATAACTGCTTTATGTAGCAATGGCATACCATCTCCCTAAATAATAAAAAAAGAATACAATTAATCAATTAATACAATTTAGTACAATTAATACAATTTAGTACAATTAATCCAATTTAGTAGGAATTACCATCGCACTAGAGCTACACGAGGGCTGTTGGCGACGGGCAACATATTTTAGAGCCACAGAAGTGACGAGCCGACACCTGAGTAGGCACCCAACACAACCGTTAAGGGCGACATCGTACACAGCGTTAGGACTTTGAAGGATATGTAACGTGCGCTCGATCCACACGGGGTATTATTCGTCGGACATTTTGGCTGCACGGGCCGTTTGTAGGTCTCAGTTATTTTGTCAAAGCCCGGACCCGAACCTGGGACCTTCCACATGCTAGGCGAATGCCTAACCGACTGCCCCCAATCATTAATTTAGCAAATGGAAGTTTTAACTTTGTTAAATCAAATTTAACATTTTTTAATTTTGGTGCACATTGGTTATTAAAACAAATTATGGTTCCACAGCTATAGTTTTGTTAACTAAAAATCAGAATAAACACTTCATTTTACAATTTTTTCTTAATACTAACTTTTTTATTATAATCCAGAATGCTGAAGCTTTCAAAAAATTCTGATACAGAAGTAGATATTTTATTAATTGAAATAAAAAAATGAAGTATCAAGGGGTCAAACAGATTTTGGATGTCTTGAAGAAAAAACCCTACATTTCCAGTAAATTCATCAGACATTTTGCATGAAAACAAATGCTAGAAAGAACTATTAATTACAAAACACTCACAGAACTTATTTACTTATAGAACACCAAAAATGTGTTATTACTGCTCAAAACCTCATATTGAACTAAACTTACATGCCTCTCAGTAAATGTTAAAACGATATTTGTTTCTCCAAAATTACTTGCAAAACATATTTTTAAATATATAATGGGGTTGTTTCATGGAGGATCTGGCAATAGCTTTGCGGTTTTGTTTTCATGTCTCTCGAATTACTGTTGTTTTGGTATTCGGGAGTGAGTTTTGGAAAAGAATATTTTAGTTGTCAATTTTTTAAAATTCCAACTTCTTTCAATGCAAGTTTTCCTTGATAAATAATTAAAACAACCAAGAGCACAGCAAGAAGTTGTAATTTAAAAAAAATAACAACTAAAATAACTTACTCTTAGAAAACTCAATTTCGAATATCAACAAAAGTGATTTGAGAGACATGAAAACAAAACCGCAGAGCCAATGCTCCGCGAAACAACCCCATTGTTGGAACATATGTTTATGTAAAGAATAAGGGAAAGTCAAACATCTGTGAACGTAAAAAGTTAAAAATATATACCACCATTCTTCCATGCCAAAGAAAGTTTTCATCTTCATTCTCAAAATCTGCTTTTAATTCAAGAAAAGTGTTCAAGTCTCCACTTTCAATTGACTGGCATATTTCTTGCATCTGACACTAAAATGATGAATGAAACTTCAGTCCTTTGACAAATTATTAGACACAGATTTCATGTCAAATATTAAGTAACGGGTGATATTGTACCGTTTGATTATTTTAAATTGATTTGTTTTTTATATTATCCAATCAATTACCGATTTATTTGACATAAATAAAACAGCATTCATTGAGAAAAGCATAAGTTTATTAAGTTTGACAGAAAAGTGTAATAAATGTTAGTAAAAGTCAATATTTAGTTGAGCCACCTTTAGCCGCTATCAAAGCTTTAGTTCTGCGCGGCATGCTATCGATGCAAGACTGTACTGTCTCCTGCATTTGAGGATGATGATTCCACACATAAATAATCTTACAATAAATAAATAATATAAATTAATCTTAATCATAATTATCTTAAAATAAATACAAATAGGTAGTCTACAACAATTCTTTTAAATAAAAATCAATAATATTGTAGTTTAAATATACCTATATTGCATAAAAACACTTAAGAAACATAAAATTACTTTAAAAAAAATACAGTGTGTCTAATAATTTGTCCAGGGACTGTAATAACAAGCAAAAGTTAAGCTGGAGGTTTTCTTTTAATAATTTTCTAAAAGAAATGTTAAAAAATTACCTGAAGGTTTTGAAAATGAGTGAAAAATTCATCTGTGTACAAATTTCCTTTTAAATCTTCCTGAAAGTCAGGGAACTTAATTGAGCTTTAAACGATCTTAATTGAGCTATTAAAAACAAGCATTTATATCACAGTGGTATTTTTTGTATTAATAGTACAAACTAGTACCTTTACATAAAAATTCAATGTTGAAGTGTTGTCGTAAAAACCAACACAAAAGTCAAAATCGTATTTTCAAATGTTTATAACAGCGCTGCTTTAGTTTTAAAAAAAAGTAAGAAGGAAATGTAAACCCTGATATATATTTTAAAAACATAAATTATAACAATGATAATTTCTCCTAAGCTAATTAAGGGATTTCCATATAAATGAAAAAAAAAAACTTTTACCGAAACTAACACCTTCATAAGGATGGTTTTTTTTGTTAGAATTTTCAGGATTTTGCTAAATAAAATAGTTTTAATAAGTCAAGAGCCTTCATTTTAAAAACAACTTGCATTAACTTTAAAAAACATATAAAATGTTTCAAGACAGCCAAAGAAGCTACAGATACTTGGCTTAAAAATTAAAATTTTATATTCATTCATTTTCAAACCTTTATAACTTCAAAATCCCATCCATAGAGGGCCAATTTCTCTCTGCGGCCTGGATGGGCATTTGGATTCTTAATCCAATCACAAAGAACCTACAAAAAATTATATTTCATATTTTTTTTGCAAAAAAGCTACTTATACAAATCAATAATTATGAGCAAAGTTTAGGCTTTTAAGAAACCAGTGTGCAAAGGGTTATTTGTAGGAGTGCACCGAATACCAAATTTGGCCAAATAACGAATATTCGGCCAAAGTCATAGCCGAATATTCGTCCGAATACCGAAATATTCGGCCAACCTAAATCAATTTTTATTTTTTATCAGATCTAAGTTAGTTGTATTTATTATTCAACAATTTCAATTCAACGCAAACATATAAGCATACAATAATTTTAATACAATATAGCTATTAAATTTTTAATTAAACCAACACATAATAAAGTGGTACTCATTTGTTATTAGAATTTTGAAAACATTTAAATTTCACTATTCGGCCAAACCGAATATTTGGCTAAAGTGGCCGAATACCGAATAGTAACCGAATATTCGGTGCCTCCTTAGTTATTTGTAAGCACAAGTGTGCAATGTAACATGTTTTGTATTGTTGGTGTAACATTTTAAATGTGATAATAAAACCAGTTCTTGTAGACCAAACCTTTTTGCACCTGCGTACCACTTGACTTTTTGAGAAATTTTGGCTTACCATCAGACCTAAATATTTTAATGAACGTATAATATTTACTTTTCTAAAATTGTTCAAAGGCCTTTTGAATTAAATTCCTGAGAAAACTTCATATTTAATGGTTAGATATTTGTTTATTCATTACATGTTTATAATAAAGGAGAAATAAAAAGATTAAAATGATATTAAATTACAGTTTTATTTATTACCTATACGTCTAAAACAATACAAATAAAAAAAAATAGTACAAACTCAGCAAAAATTTATCATCGTACAAAATATGCTTTTACAGTTTTTAGTGCGAAACTTGCTTTTTGCCTGTGATTAAAATATCAACATTAGGAGTAATGGAACTTATCTTCACTTCTAAGTCGTCTTCAACACTTATTCTGCTTCTATGTTTATTTTTTATGTACAAGAGTTCAGAAAATCCACTCTCACAAGTACCTTGTAACAAATGGCATCAAAAATAACAGAGCTTGTCGGAAGATCAAAGGGTACTAGGTTTTACATCCAGTCCAGAAGTTAAAGATTTCTCTTTAAAATAATGTTATTGTTGAAAATAATGAGTAATATGTTTGCATGCTCACTGCTCATACGTACAGGAGCTATTAATAGCATCATGTTGCTCACATCACTCATGTGTATCACCTGAAATTTTCCCGCGTAACCACCAGTTGTACGCGTACTACCGGTTGGGAACCCCTGTTGTAGACTAAGTTTTGTATATAACCAAGTGGGTTTCTTTATTTTGGCTACTTCAATTATTTGTACACAAAGATTATGCTGAGAAAATTACAAAAAATTACAATAATTTGCACTAAAAATAGTTTCCATGTTATACTTTAGTAAACAAGATAGTTATTGTGTGGTTATTAAAAAATATTATTAATATTCTTTAAAAAAAAAAAATTCGATTTGTTTGCATTTTATATCAATATAGATTCCTTTAAAGGCGCCTAAAACATTTTAACTGATTCACTTTACAAAATAGTCCCAGTTTGCAATAGTCAAGTTAATATTAAATTTTCCACAATTCAGAAATACTATGAAACCCACAAGATTTTATAAACAAGAGATTTTTTTATAATTGAGTGAAAAAAATCCGATTTTTACACTATAATTTTAATATCAGACGCGTGCAAAAAGTTATACTTTTTAGAAACAGTGATACAAAAATTACTTTTTTTTCACCCAAAAGCAGTGAATAAAAAAAAAAATTTCACGCTTTTCATAAGATGCCAACATTTCAAGTAAAATTTCTATTTCATAATATTCATAAAATCCAGAAATTTATTGATCTGCTTTATTTATAAATATTATGCGCGTGAATGTTTGTTATTATTTTTGAATTAGTATCCATGTTTAAATGTCTGACCTTAAACTAAAAAATAAGTTTGCCTTTTGTAGTTCCAGAGATTTATCGATGCCGATATTTTTTACGTAAAAAAATTAGCACACGAATTATTTTTGAACCAATGAGATTAAAGTAAAACATTTGAACATGGATACTGATACGAATTTTGAGCTTCCAGAAGAGATAAAAATAGCAGCTAATGATGTTACTTCCAATATGCTTCTGGAAAAATCAAGAAATATTTACGAAAAGGCGTATGAAAAGTTTCTATATTTCTATATCTTCTGGAAGCTCAAAATTCGTATCAGTATCCATGTTCAAATGTTTTACTTTAAACTAAAAAATAAGTTTGCCTTTTGTAGTTCCAGAGATAGTAGAGAGTTACGTAAAAAATTAGCACGTGAATTATTTTTGAACCAATGAGATTTGATTTTTTTCACGTAATTATAAAAAATAGTGTATAAAACACGTGTGAAAAGTAAACTTTTTAAAACACCAGTCCACTAGTTTTAAAAAGTGTTACTTTTCACACTTGTTGCATAAATAACTATTTAAGAATTCATTAGCAACATAATAATATAATATTTATAATAATGAACAAACTTGCAAGTTCATTAGACATTAATTTTTTTTACCTGGTCTATAACATTCACATAGGAAGATTTCTTAGATAACAGAGCTAAATCTCGTACAGTTTGATTAGCCTGCAAAAATAACATCCACAAATTATAATTTTTTACTTATTCAATACATTTTATTATGCATTAAATGAGCAATGACTTTATTAGTAATATGCTCTAAAATGCATTCAATGAATATGCAAATTATTTTAACTCAATTAAAGTAAGATTTTGATTGTAAACAGTAAAAGATATTCTTGAACAAATATTTTTTTTAAAAAAATAGTATTTTTAAGTGTTATTATTGAATGACTTTAGTTTCTTTTATTAAGGGAGAAAAAATGGGGGTGTTTAAAAAAGCCTTACTTTTCACACTAGTTGCATAAATAACTATTTTTTCATTTCATTAGAATGGTGTTGCCTTAAGAGATGTTGCCCTTGGAACGGGGAATGAAGAAATAATTAGTTTGATTCTAGGAATATTTGATTCTATGGTAATTTCCTTTGTTTACTATTTACAGGGTGCTTATAATTAAAATGATAGTAATTCCTCCTAATTATGATGCACGTCGCCCTCGTGTAGCTCTCGTATAGCCCTCGTGTAGCTCTAGTGTGACGATAATTCAAACTAAACTAAGATTTTCCATCACTTCCAAACTATGCAATTAAATCTTATTGTTTTTGAGAAGTATTCTGAAACCAACAAAAAGTTCCAAAAGAACTAAAATAGCCTACTTTAATGTTTCTTTGTAGGAAAACAAGAAACTTTGTAATATTAACTGTCACTTAGAATATTTTTTTTCTACACAAGTTTTATACACAATAGGAAAAAAAATGAACAAACACAACATCCAGTTCTAATTTAAAATTTTAAAGCCTAAATTAAATATTTTCATTTTATGTATTTCGCATATGAAATTAATATTTTTAATATTATTCATCATCTGCTTAAGGGGGAATGGGTGCGCTGGACCGGGGGTCTCCATAGCAAAGTGCATCAGTGTTAAACCAAAAAAATATTTTCTCTGCCACATTACTCCGGCTGTATTGAATATTTTTACAAGCAGATTTTTTTATGTGATAAATGTAGCTGACTTACAGGTCCCGACCTTCCCACTTTTTGAAATGGGTTCGAATATTTTTTTAAATTTTCAATAAATTATTTTACACAAAATATGCAAAGCCATTTCAAAAAGTGGGAAGATAGAGACCTGTAAGTTATCTACATTTATTATAAAAAAACCGTTTGTAAAAATATTCAATACAGCCGGTGAAATGTGGCAGAGAAAATATTTTTTTCGCCATTGGATTAACACTGAGGCACTTGAGTTTGGAGACCCACGGTCCAGCGTGCCCATTCCCCCTTAAATGAAAGGGTTTTGAAATCATCACTGTCTTACTACCCTAAAGTTTAACTCTCTGAGGGATGTATATACCAGTCACCTTACCGTCAGGTTTTCTAGCAATGCATATAATTTTTAAAAATTTATAAATTTAATTCAATTTTAAAATTTAAAGCATGGATGGAGGATAATCATTTATTACAAAATATAATTGTAAACATGTAAGAAATTAAATTTTCATTTAAAAATATTAAATTACATCTCATTCAGTGAAAACAAGTTTACACTTCAGCCAATTTGCTTAACCCTCAGAGCAGGGGTTCCCAACCTTTTTGCACCTGCGTACCACTTGGCTTTTTGAGAAAGTTTGGTGTACCACCAGACCTAAATATTTTAATAAAACGGATAGTATTTACCTTTCTAAAACAGTTCAAAGGCTTTTTGAATTAGATTCCAGAGAAAACTTCATATTTAATGGTTAGATATTTGTTTATTCATAACATGCTTATAATAAAGGAGATATAAAAAGATGAAAATGGTATTAATTTACAGTTTTATTTATTACCCATAGGTCTAAAAACATTTAATAAAAAAATAATACAAATTCAGCAAAAAATTAATCATTGTACAAAATATACTTTTATAGTCTTTAGTGCGAAACTTGTTGTTTCCCTGTGATTAAAATATCAACATTAGGAGTAATGGAACTTTTCTTCACTTTTAAGTCTCCTTCAACACTTATTCTGCTTCTATGTTTATTTTTTATGTACAAGAGTTCAGAAAACCCACTCTCACACAAGTAACTCGTAACAAAAGGAATCAAAAATAGCAGAGCTTGGCGGAAGATCAAAAGGTAATAGGTTTTACATCTCCGATCCAGAAGTGAATTAAAGATTTCTTTTTAAAATAATGTTAATGTTTAAAATAATGAGTAATATGCTCACTGCTCATGCAGCATACAGAAGCTACTAATAGCATCATGTTGCTCACACCACTCACGTGTACCACCTGAAATTTTTCCGCCTACCACCGGTTGGGAACCCCTGCCTTAGAGGGTTCAAATATAGAGATAATAAAAGTTTACCTGGTTTCTATCACAAAGAAGCAAGGGACCTCCTCTGTCGATTAGAACCTTAAACACGTCCAGGTTGACATTGTTCGCCAAGGCTACTTCCAGAACACTGTGACCCTAAACAAAGATGAACACAAAATTGAAAATGTTGCTTAGTGAAAATATGTTATCATGATCAATAACACTGACTATAATAAAACAGCTATAGACAGATAACAGCAGCAGACTCCTAAACAAACAGCTATTTAATGATTTTTAACTATTACAGTCCTTGAACAAATTATTAGACGCACTGCGAGTTTTTATGTAAAATATTAATTACCGGGTGATATTGTACCGTTTTATTATTTTAAATTGATGTTTTTTTATTTTTACTATATCATCCAATCAATTACCGATTTATTTGACAACATTAAAACTGCATTCATTTCGAAAAGCATAAGTTTATTAAGTTTGAAAGAAAATTGAAATGAATGTGAGTAAAAGTCAATATTGAGTTGAGTAACCTTTAGCCGCTATCAAAGCTTTAATTCTGCGCGTCATGCTATCAATGCAAGACTGTCTCCTGCATTTGAGGATGATGATTCCACACATAAATAATCTTATAATAAATAATTAATATAAATTAATCCTAATCCTAATTATCTTAAAATAAATACAAATATGTAGTCTACAACAATTCTTTTAAATAAAAATCAATAATATTGTAGTTTAAATATACCATTATTGCATAAAAACTCTTAAGAAACATAAAATTACTAAAAAAAAAAATACAGTGGGTCTAATAATTTTTCCAGGGACTGTATTTTTATATACTCAAACCCAGATATGAAAATACCCATAAAAAATCAAAATAAAAGGATCTTTAACGAATTCTTCTTATTGTTTTTTGTTTGGCAAGATGCCGAAAATATAAATCTCAATGCAAGCTTCGAAAGCACTTTCTTCCCCTACCCCCTCGTGTGGTTTTTTCGGGGAAATGGCTTGAGTGTTGTTGTTCTAAACCTACCTTGTTTGAGGCTCCAAACCAAGGCCGAACTCAAATAAGGTGGGGAAAAACCACACTAGGGGGCAATGAAAGAAAGAGTTTTCGACATTGAGCTAGAAGTAAAACTGGAATGAGGTGTGTGATTCACTGAACCCGGCAGAAAACGAGCCGGACTAATAACGAAACGCGGAGGACTACACAGCACTGGAGCAGAAGCAAACCGGGCAGAAAACCTAGAAACTTGCCTATTTCGCTATTGGTTTCGCCTTCGCTGGCTCTTGGTTAGTGATCCACATGGTTATTTCTTAAAAAAGTTGGAATTTAAAGTTAAAGCAAGTTAATTCTTACGAACTAAAAATGTTAAAATACATTTAGGAGCCCAAATCAATATGATAGAGGGGTCTCATACAAGCTTTGCATACAAGTGTAGGGAAAATAGTCCGTTTCTGCCCGGTTCGCTCAAAAGGGTGCGAGTGGGTCGCTCATTATTTTCGGCTCGCTAACACCTCACTCCAGTTTTACTTCTAGCTCAATGGTTTTCGAAGATTGCATTGGGAAGATTGCATCGAAACAAGCTATGTTAATGAACAACAAGCCATTACTGGACCAAGGCCTGCTGTGCCCATTTCAGCTTTCGTGACCTAGGGCTCTGGGGTGCTATAAATATGTCCCGGTAAGGTGGTCAGCCTCACGCAGAACCCCCAGTGTTTAGTTCCCAAGCATGCTTGGTACCCATTTTATCGACCCACTCAAGGGATGAAAGGATGGGTCAACCACGCCCAATCCGGGATTCGATCCCTGGACCTGTTGCGTGGCAATGTGAAGCACTACCACTAAGCCACTGGGCCTTAAATCTATAATAATAAAAGAAAGAGTCTGTCTGTCTGTTTGTCTGTTATCGGATCGTAAAAGACCTACTTATACTGCCCTCAGAAATTCGAAATTTTAAAGATAGATTCCCTTTAATACTAACGTGTGCACCTGAGGCTTAGTTTTTTCATATTTGTTCCATTTTTGAAGAAAATTCGAATTATCTGAAAAAAATACACCACTTTCGCTCAAATCCGATCATTTTTTCTCTTTCCTGATGCCATCGACTGAAAAAATTAAATAAAACTTTTAACGAAAACATTTAAAATTCAAAATGTTTATTTTATACTTTTGACATGTATAGTTAAGCTATTACTGAACTATGATGGTTAATAAAGGCCATCGCACTAGAGCTATTAGTGTTTTATGTCTTTATTTTTTCGCCAAATACGTTGCCAAACTCGCCAAATTATTAACTAAAATTCGCCAAATAGGCAATTTTTTTTATAAATAATTTATAAGCTGGTCGGTTGTTCGAAGGTCATTGTGTTAGAGCTGTATAATGGGTGTGGGTAGCTATATCTATTTTCTCGCCAAATTATTTCCCAAAACGCGCCAAATGAGCTAAAAGGTTTTATGTATTTATGAGGGAATTGTGATGACATTTATGAGTGCATTTTATAGCGTATTTTTCATTTTGGAATTTTAAGGCAATGAAACGGGATTTTATAATTTATAACGAGTGGAAACAATAATAAGTTTATGATCCTATAACAAGATATATGGTACACATATTTGGGATCTATTTGATATTTTTTTAATTCCGTGCGAAGAATGGGTATAAATTTGCTAGTTATTTATATTTCAAAGAATAAATATGTAATATTTCTTGCTCTCAAATAGAAGCCAAAAATTTTTTATCAACCATACAACAACATTAAAACAATATGTCTCCTTAAAAACTTAACTAAAAAAAATATTTTTAAATGCTATTTACAAAGTATAAGCAACAAAAAAAAAAATCCTCATCAAAAGAAAAAATTAGCTTTAAAACGTCATTTTTAATTAATGAAGGCTTAAACGAAAATGAAAAAATATGTTTACTTAAAAAAAAAATAGAATAGTGTGGAAGTTAAAAGGTATTCAGGCTCTTAAAAGTTCTATAAATGTAGTGAGGCGTGGTGACCGGTGTTGCAGGTTAATAAATGTTGGAATGATCAGAAGGTTTTTAAGACATTTAATATAACTAACCGCAGCACTAAACTACATAAAAGTAAATAACAAGTAGCCGACCCGGCGGCGCAACGGTTAAGGAGCTAGCCTTTGAAGCTTCTGGGTTCGGGTTTGAATCCCGGTAAGGCATGGATGTCTGTGTTTGTCAATAAATGTTGTTATTTGTCTATGTGTTTGTGTTGTCTCTTTCTTTGTGTGTCTCTTGCGCCTGTGTCAATTCTGGGGTTGAGTACAATAGACGTGAGGTCGCAGTGCTTGGCGAACTTGCCCCCCACCAAGAAAGTCATAAGTCATAAATAACAAGTAAATATGGTTCAGAACATCACAGGTCCTTTTAGCTTTAAAGTAGGAGCAAAAGTTATGTCTAGTTTGGTTAGAATCTCACTGGGAATGAATTTGTCCCGCCTTTATGATGCAGGGATTGGTTAAAAGAATACATAAGAATTTATAGTATTGGGTGAGAAATTTGATTGACAGAACTTTAGTTTTAGTTCGTAATTTTGAAGGATTCGGGTGCAAAGAGAAGTACCGTGTGCAAAAGTTTTTCTTCCCAAAATGGGGTGCCGAAACAAAGAAAGTTAATAGAAATTAAATTAAATGAGATTCACCACAGTAGTTTTTTTAAAACTGTATGAGAAAAACTTTATAAAACTATAAAGTTACCCTGTAAAGAATTTTGTAAAGCAATTCTTCCTGTTGGTGCTTTCCTGGGGGTAAAAGGGCTTCCACTACTGCAGCAGAAACTTCCGCATTGAGGGCAGAAAACAGCACCGGCATATCATACTGGAACGAGACATTTTTCTCAACTTTAACGAAAAGTATCAGAATATATTCTTCAAAAGATAAAATAACTCAAGTAATACCAAGATTTAAAGATTTCATTTTGAGTGGTAGAAATCTTAATGGGATTGTTTCAGATGATGTAACACTCTTGTTTTCATTTTCCTGCGCACTGCATTTTCATTGGTTGCTTTGGTTTCACTCTCAAAATGACTGATATAGATGAAAAGAAGCTTTTCTTTCTTTAACAAATGTCTTGAACGACCAACAGCCTAGCAAGAAGTTGGCATTTAAAAAATTTAATAAGTAATATATTCTTGGAAAATTCATTTTCAAATTCCAAAACAAAAGAAATTCCAGATAAAAAATGAAAACAAAACGTTGGAGCTGTTGCCACACACAACGTGAAACAGCCCCATGCGATATTTTCTGGAATTTATTCAGTTTTAATCGAATAACTTAACCACCTGGTAAAAAAAAAAAAACATAAAACTTTTGTTCACCGTTACAAGAATAAACATGGACCTTTTCCTAGGTATGCACATATATACAGGCACAAAATAACAAAAACTTTTTGATTTTGAAGATGACCAACAATTAAATTTCAACCATTGAATTAACGTTTTTATACCTAAAAATTAAATCTATCTAATATTTCTATACTTCACATTTCAATTACGGTAAAAAGTTGATTTAGAATAACTATATTCATTAAATGCAATAACTATAAAGCACATTTCCTTATTTTTTAACAAATTATTTTATTCCTTGCTTTAAATTAAAGTGTAACAAGATTTCAACAAGTCACAAGACAAAATTGAATGATAATTGAATGGAATTGAAATGATAACTTTTGAATAAATTTTAATAATAATTTTTTCAAAACTTTATTTGTTAAAAAAAAAAGTTAAAATCAATTTTTAAACATTTAAGAATGCAAGCGTGAAAAATTTAGGATCAATTTATTAAATCAATTAGGTTCAATTTATTATTTATTATATCATAAAATTTTTTGGGAGTGAATTTTATTTTATCATGTTTTTCATATTTTCATTTAATTAAAACAAACATTATTTAATTCTTCAAACGACATGATTCTTCCTTCTAACGATAAGTGCAAGCTCAACTTAGTGAGAAAAAAATCGCAAGCTGGATGATTCCAAATGGAATCCTTGGGGGGTGAAAGGGTTTAAACTATGAATTCCCCTAATTCTTTTGTGCAGTGTATAATAATGGAAATATTTTCACAAACAAGTATCTCATTATTAAGGATGTGATGAGTTTCAACCTTCTTACCCCTAAGTCATCTTGCATGATGCTGTACAACTGGCATCCATGCTTAATAAAAAGCTCGATTGCTGCTATATATTCTGATGTAATGAGGTAATATAAAATAGGAGCACCACGATCACTCTGCAATAGAAAAAAGATAATAATGTAAACAATACAGGGTGGCCCAAAAGTAGGCTTACAGTTGGCTTGCCTTTGGATCTAGTAATCAGACAACCTGGTTAGGTTATTATACAGTTATCACATCTTAAAACATTATTCTATCTTTCTAAATATGTTTCATTAACTTATTTTAAAGCAATTTATTATTTTCAAACAGTTGCTTTTTTTTATCAGATATTTTACTATAAAGATCTCGTTATCTACAGTTTCCATTCACTAGCTACATAAAGTTGTTCAAACAATATGACTGTTGAGGTTAGAATGTAACCAGTTATTGATCATTTTACGATATTGTTATTTTCAATGTAGCAAGGCTGTGTTTTCCGCTCAGAATGTAACGAAATGTCTGCGGAAAAGTGACATATCGACACAATATTTTTTTCAAGAGCAACCAATTTGATAATTTTTTAAAACTTTTTATGCATCTTTCCACGTTTTCTCCAGAAGTGAACTAGCGGCTTTTTTAGTGGTACTTATAAGTACCGTCAGTAGATAAAGGGTTAAAATGGACTAATATGTTTATTCCAGACCAACTGTTGTGGCCGATAGTTTTATCTGTCCAATATTATACAGGGTGGTCCAAAAGTAGGCTTACTATGCATACAGTTATTTTTACAGCAACAGTTATTTTTCGAAAGCAGGACTGGTTGTTCAGTTAGTTGTTGCACATTATCTCACAGAACTGTAATCTGTGGTCAGGATCGTCCTCAAGAAGGCCATGCTGTCACATGGTCTTGGGCAGTTTGGCTTAAGGTTCGGCTGTTGCATCAGGCGCCCTCGGGACAATCAGTTCCCGGGACACCTGTCACCTCGAACAAGTTTTTCGCAGGTACTCTGGAGACATTATTTGCTTATTTCTCGGCCATCAAATAAATAAACCGAAGTGATCTCGAAACTAAATCAAAGTCCACAAATCGTTTGACCCGATACGCTGTTGTACGGTTTAATTTTAGTCAACCAACAAAACTAAACAAAACCATGTCAAATACCTGTTCTAAATAACCCAAAGTTCTTACCAATGGTACATTTAAACCGACATTAACTGTAAGCCTACTTTTGGGCCACCCTGTAATAAAACGTTTTCAATCAAAAGTTCATCATTTGTAAGTAAAAGTTTACATAAAATAGTTTTGTAACACATTACATTATTTTATATTACGTATATATGAATTCAGTAGCTCAAAACATAGAAAAAAAACCCTGATAAATATCATAGGCTGTGTCCTGACTACAACATCAAATGCCACAAAACTTGGCGACCGCCAAGCGATGCAATAGCATGTGGCTGTTCTGCCAAGTCGCCAAGTTTTGTTGCATTTGATGTCGTAGTCAGGACACAGCCATTCAGTGATAAAAAAAAGATTTTTAAACACAAGAAATGTTTATTTAAATAAGTATTTTTAGCATTTAATACTTAAATTGGATTGTAATTCGAGTGATACTTTCGTTTTTTTAAATGGCTTTTAGTTTGAACATTTGTTCATCCCAGCAATTGCTGGGTACTTTAGGTTCAAAGTTTGAACCGGAATATCTGTCTTAAACATTTATTACAGCTTATTAAGAGGGACTCTCAGTCCCATAGAGCTAATGCATTAGTTTTGGAATTACAACTTCCGCAGAAATATTGCTTTGCCATGTTATCCCATTTTCACCAGGTATGGGAATCGTCATAACATTAATTTGAAACAAAATTGAAAAAAAAAATATCATCCGGTTATTTAATTATTATTTCACAAAGTTTTAAAATAGTGTCGGCATCTGCTGTATATTTTTGGCATTTTTAAACTTCAAAAATATAGAATTAAATAACTAGATAACATGTTCGTTTCAAATTTGTTTCATTTCGATTTTATGTTGATTCCCATACCTGGAGAAAAAGGGCTAACATGGCAAAGCAATGGGACTGACAGTTCCTCTTAAAGCTACATTTATTACAGTTAACTAAACAAAAACAAATTGCTTTTAAAAATATTTATATGATTTAGTTAATTAATTTCAAATCTTATTTACAGCAAAATATTATATGTAGCAACTGGAGTAGTAAGCCCATAGATCAATACAATAATAGTTTTGAAATATCATTATTTTGTGATACAAATGCAATGTATTTGAATATATTACATTATCCACAACATTTATCTTTATAATAAAGACTTTTCCCAGTACTTCAAAGCACTAAAGTCCTACTTGAGAAATGATATTTTAAAAAGCAAATATATTGCCTTATTTAACAGTAGCGACACTTATACTATGCATATTTATATTGATTACAAGATGTAAAAACAACAAACAAGGACTTATAGACCTTAAATAAATAGACTTGTAAACATGGATTTTAAATGTGTGATTATTTAAAACTTTTGTTAGTTGTTTGTTAAAAAGATGCATACACAATTCAAATTGATATATATAATACAATAAAAACCCAAGGTAATTAAAAAAATTTAAAAATAAAATCTGTTAAAATTATATAGTTTTAGATCGAAAACAAATCAATATCATCAGTACTAAAATCACTATTGGAATAAATAAGTAAAACACGATCATTGATAATACAAATTCTAAACTAAGATGTCAAAATAAATAGAAAAAATCATAAATTATGCATGATTTATTCCCAATATAAAAAAATAACATGACTAACATTAAATGCATTCAAACGCTCACCATTTTTCTGAGATCCAGGCGTAATCTTGGACGATTGATTTCTAATAAATTACTAATAGCTCTAATGTCCTTTGCATAAATATGATAAACTAACTTCTGGAAATATTGAACAATAAATACATATTAAAAATGCATAAGTACATTTTATATACACTGCTCAAAAGAATAAGAGGAATTCATGGTTTAAACCCTTTCACCCCCAATAATTCCATTTGGAATCATCAACCTGCAATTTTTTCCCCCATTAAGTTGAGCTTGCACTTATTTATCGTTAGATGGAAGAATCATGTCTTTTGAAGAATTAAATAATGTTTGTTTTAATTAAATGAAAATATGAAAAACATGGTAAAATAAAATTATCTCCCAAAATATTTTATGAATAATTGAACAATTCTTCACGCTGCATTCTTAGTGTTAAAAATTGATTTAATTTTTTAACAAATAAGTTTTAAAAATTATGTTATAATTTATTCAAAAGTTATGATTCCAATTTTTCCCCCCTTAAATTTTAGTCAAAAAAAAGATTTT
The DNA here is from genome assembly GCA_019343175.1 of Oedothorax gibbosus. Lineage (NCBI taxonomy): Eukaryota > Metazoa > Arthropoda > Arachnida > Araneae > Linyphiidae > Oedothorax > Oedothorax gibbosus. Next base: position 5,399 of record JAFNEN010000740.1, on the reverse strand, counting down.
CCCCCTATTTTTTACCATATCATTCTGGATGCATAATGAATCTATTCCACAAATTTTAGATTTTTAGAATAAAAAATAAAACGTTGGAACTGAGAGGGTTAACAAAAATACGCAAAGTGCTCCCCTAATTGTTTTGAGCAGTGTAATTATTAGTACTTGAGTCTTGTGGATTTATATGAAATACTATTTTAATTTTAGAAGTAAAGTCATATTACTTTGTGCAAGAAATGTGTTCCTTAAGGGGGAATGGGCACGCTGGACCGGGGGTCTCCAAAGCAAAGTGCATCAGTGTTAATCCTATGGCGAAAAAAATATTTTCTCTGCCACATTTCTGCGGCTTTATTGAATATTTTTACGAGCGGATTTTTTTATGTGATAAATGTAGCTGACTTACAGGTCCCGACATTCTCACATTTTGAAATGGGTTCGAATATTTTTTTTAAATTTTCAATAAATAATTTTAAACAAAATATTCGAAGCAATTTTAAAAAGGTGGGAAGATAGAGACCTGTAAGTTATCTACATTTATTATTAAAAAAAAAAAAACGTTTGTAAAAATATTCAATACAGCTGGAGAAATGTGGCAGAGAAAATAGTTTTTCCACCATTGGATTAACACTGATGCACTTTGCTTTGGAGACCCGCGGTCCAGCGCGCTCATTCCCCCATAATAGTAAAAGTACAGAGTTCAATAAATTCAAATGCATGCATAACTAAATGGTCAGAATTAAAATGAAGTCCTCAAGAACTATATCTGAAGCAAACTAATTTGCGGAAATGTTGTTAATTTGATAAAGAAGCTATTGACGACAAGGGAAACGGAATCTTGTAAAAAACAATTTATCAAATTTTCTAATGGGGAGAATTCATGGCCCGCCACTGCTGTTATTATAAGTCACCGTTTACAAAAGTGAATTTAAAACTTCAAAAACACAAATATTTTTATGCCAAAGATTGAAATTGCGATTTTTATACCTCAAATTGTATAATTATTATATAATTGCAGTTAACAAAAAAAACTGAAATGTTCATAACTTAATTTTAAGAAGTTTTTAAGCCTAGAAACATCATCAGTCATAGCCTCTCTACCGAATTACACCCATAACTTTGCTCTACAGATAGCCCAGAGTACCATCACTTTAATTATAAGCAATCTGTAAATAATAAAGAAAGGAAATTACCATAGAATCAAATATTCCTAGAATCAAACTAATTATTTCTTCATTCCCAGTTCCAAGGGCAACATCTCTTAAGGCAACACCATTCTAATGAAATGAAAAAATAGTTATTTATGCAACTAGTGTGAAAAGTAAGGCTTTTTTTAAACGAGTTGAATCAATTATTTCACGAGCGAGTGAAATAAATTCACGAGTTTAAAAAAGGCTATTTTCAACGTGTTGTCATACACTATTTTTTATAATAACATGCAAAAAAGTATTTATTAAATTGGCATTTATTGATTGGCTTATTAATTATTTTACTATCACATTCAAATGAGTTGAAGGTGATTATTTATATTAATGATTATTTTAAAATCGCATTCAAAAAGTATTTCTTAGATTGGCATTGGAGATAAGACACCAAATAAAGAATCACGTTCAAATAAAGAATTTTACACCAATCACAAAGCCGCCGAATAAAATATCACGCTCAAATAAAGAACTTTACACCAATCAGATGCTCTTATTTACTTTGTCGCACTAGTGCGTCAAAGTAACTGTGAAACACGATTTCGTTAAAAGCATCACTTTTGCCACGATTATTGATTTGAAAAAGTTAGTTTTTTTACACGATATTATTAAAAAAAGATTTTGACAACAGAATAATAAACATTAAGAAACAAATTGCTGGAAACACTACTAAAACAAATCATTACTTCACCTTGGAAAAAGGAGCTGCTTAGCCAAAGCAGACATATTTGTTTGATTCACTCATGAAAAGCAAAACAAAAATAATTTTTGATGCTAAGATTTTTCCATAAATTAATTGACTTGTTCTTAAATTGCCTTAGTTTTGTGAATAAAAATAAAGTAACTTACACAATAACAAAAAGTTCCTCAAAAATATTTGAAGAGTACATAAGAAAAAGAGCTTGATTTCATAGGAATCCATCTGCATCACGATTATTTGGCAACAATAGCGAGTCATCGCCTAAACTGGTGTAAGGAAACCGGTTACTCACTTTGTTTTTCTCTCACGGCAACCCTGATTCACGCCAGAGATCAGTGGACACGAGTCACACGTTTGTACCGCGAAAGGAGAATCGAAAGAAAAACCGGTTTTCTGTAGCCAATGTCCACCAAGCACAAAAGAATACAAACAATACAGAAAGATTCCTACGAAATCAAGCTCTTTTTCCCCTGTACTCTTCATTTGTCAAAATATCAAGAAAAGATAGATTTTAAAAAAGATCTTACTTTATGTAAATCAGTTCGGCACCAAAGATTGACTAGTTTCCTGACTCTATAAATATCTTCACTTTCAACTGACTTCCAAAGGCCTGGCTAAGGAATAAAAGAGAATTTAAAAACTCAACTAAACAAGATAGCCATAGCATTAGTTTCCAAAACTAATTTGCCGAATCATCTGTTATGCTCCTTCCGATCACAATACAAGCTTCGAAAACACTTTCTTCCCCTACCCAGGCCTTGCAACAAAATTTTACTTTGTCCCTAGGGAAAAAATTTACTTTTTTCCTCCAAAAAGGGACTTTTAAGGACCAAAAATTTTAAGGATATTTAAGAACAAAGATATATGTATAATTTTTCTTATTATAGAAACTATGCATTAGTAATGTCATCTATATATATAAAAGGCAAAGTCCTGACTGACTCACTCACATATCAACGCCCAGCCAAAACTACTGGAGGTACAGCTACCAAATTTTAGAAAAATATTCTGTTTATATCCACCTACCTCTCAAGTGGTGTTTCAGGGAACTGTGTAAGCCATTTATTGTTTTCCGCCCACCCTAGTTGGGTTTGGAAAGCGAGTTCGATTAACCTCACAGCAGACTAATCTCAAACAAGATAGGTTTAGAACAGTGGTTCCCAACCTGGGGGCGATCACCCCCAAAGTGGGTGATTTGTGTTATCAAGGGGGCAAAAAATACTTGAGGGGCGATGAGTATTCAAAGGGGGGAAATTAAAATAATGTTGTACAGTAAAACCATTCTCCAACCATAACCAAACCAGCCAATTTTTACATTCAACTCTCTTAAATTTTCTAGAAACCAGTAAAAATATCTTAGTTAATTATTTCACTTTTGTTCTTTAAAAATGTTAAAAATATGTGTTTTATGTTTTTTTTCTATTTTATTTCAAACGACCGGATAAAGCTTTTTTGGTTGCTTTTATAAAATGGTAGTAAGTGTTATAAAACTGTTTTATAGTTACACTTTAAACTCAAATTATGGTTAGACAACATGAAAATTAAAAGGGGGCTATGGATGTTGATCAACCTAAAATACGAGACGATGGTCCAGAAAAGGTTGGGAACCACTGGTTTAGAATAACGACGCTTACACAGTTTCCTGGAAAGCCACTCGAGGGGGTAGGGGAAGAAATTGCTTTCAAAACTTGTGTTGTAATCGGAAGGAGCATAAGTCGAGTTTAAAATGTCAATGTAATGTAAACAAATATCAATGTAAACAAATAACAAAAACATTTGTTTTCAATATAAATTAGAAGCAAATGCAAATAAGAAGTTCATAAATAAATAGAAGCATAATTCTCCTGAGACCTGGCATTCATTTAAATGTATCGTTTTATGTGTTCCTGTTACTAAGGAATATATTTTAAACTCCAAGAAATGAAATGGTTCGATAAAAGCGGATCCGAATACCACACTTAAGCTATTAATTGCAGGTATCAGTTGCAGGGTTGTTATGTTTAAAACATTTTGTTTAAAACAATTGTTTTAAACATAGTAATAAAAAACATGTTTAAAACAATTTTTAAAAAAACAATTTATGCTAATTATCAATGTGGTAAATAATTTTAATTAATTTAAATAATACCAAACATAAACTATTACATTATTAGTTTATAAATTCTTCTATTAGCTCATCTGATTTAATCAAAGGAAGACACCGAATCGCCAGATAATCGAAGGATTTCTTGTATTCTATGATTCTTCGACAAAGAAAGATGCAAGGCATATGCCTAAAATTATTGGGGATGGAAGTAAATATAGAAGACCAAAACGCAAAAAGAACCGTGTTTTTTTTTAAACTCATACAACTTGTTTAATAATTAAAATTTAATAGTTTTAAAAAAACATGTTTTTTTGTTGTTTTTTAAAAAAAAAACATGTTTTTTTCCAACCCTGATCAGTTGTTTATTTGAATAAAAATGACATAGCACGAGGGTCAAAAACTCAGGGTTCATACTCTATCTATGATAGGGAAATTCAGGAGTTTCTAAGGAGTTTTTCAGGAGTTCAGCAATGTAAATTCAGGAGATAATCAAGGAATAAAATTGAATATGTTTGTTTATTATCGTATTAGTCTAGTGACTTCACTGCACTTCAAATGACGAAACAGAAGAAAAAAATTCTTCTGAAGAGTTGTGCGGTGCATTCCAGGACATTAACTATTATCACAATATCTGAACTCGATTTTTGTACTGTGCACGTAGACTTATTCCGAATAAAGTAAAGTATTTTTCAGGAGAGGGGGAAAAAATATCAGGAGATGAGACACAAATTTCAGGAGTTATAAGGGCCCTTAAAAGAAAAAATTGAAATTCAGGAGTTTTTCAGGAATTTCAGGAGGCATACGAACCCTGAAAACTATCTCGCAGGTTTTACACGAAAGTCCTCAGCAGTAAATATTAAAGGTTTTGAAAATGTTAGAATGCACTATTATTTTCACATTATTGTCAATGAATTCATAGAACTGAAAACAGGGTTCATACTCTACCTATAATAGTGAAATTCAGGAGTTTCTAAGGAGTTTTTCAGGAGTGCAGCACCGTAAATTCAGGAGGTAACGAGGAATGAAATTGAACATGTTTGTTTATAATCGTACTAATCTAGTGACTTCAAATGATGAAACAGAACAAAAAAATCTTTTAAAAAGTGGTGCGGTCCATTCTGGGATATTAACTATTATCACGATGTCTAAACTTTATTTTTCCACAGCCCATGTGCAGTAGACTCATTCCGAATAAAGTACGGGGGAAAAACAACAGAGAAAGGAGAAAAGCGATTCGTGTTGTAAAAAAAAACTTAAGGAGTGGTAAAAAAAATATCAGGAGTTTAGAAACAAATTTCAGGAGTTATAAGGGCCCTTAGAAATCAAAATATGAAATTCAGGAGTTTTTCAGGAATTTCAGGAGGCGTCCGAACCTGTGAAAATTAGAATTTTAGGGCATCAACATCAATTTAAATTAGCCCTT